>CM077443.1:34820663-35420663 GCA_039654765.1 Mylopharyngodon piceus | reverse complement strand
CCCAAAACAATTAATAGGCATATAAGGTTCCCTTTAATAAATGAACAGATGCAAAAAAAGTGTCATGTCTTTGACCCACCTGAGGAACTTGGAGTTTGACTCTGGTAGTTTTCCGAGGTGTGTCAGCAGTGGTCTGTTTGCTTTGTTGAGCTGTAGTCTGATCTTTAGCCGTTTTCCTCGGGCTCTCACATTTCGCCGGCCTTGATGTGGGCATAGAGATGCCTGGGCTCCTAGCTGTTTTTCTGGGGCTTTCAGTTTTGCTAACAACTTTCTGAGAAATATTTTCCAGGCGGCTTGATTTCCTTGGACTTCCCTCTGGAGTGTCCACATTGGTCATTCTGGCATGCTTTCTGGGGCTGGACAATATAGGGTCAGTTTTCTGTGGAGTGCTCGGCACTTGAGTGGATTTTCGTGGACTAGCGTCAGCCGGAGCTGAACTCGCCAAGCGACTTGACTTTCGTGGACTGGCCTCTGCAGACACTTCAGTGTTGTTTCGGGTTCTTTTCTGAGGACTTGTGATACTGTTACCTCCAAGATCACGAGCCTTTCTCTCTGCAGGAGACTGTGTAGTGTAAAAAAAATAAATAAATGTGTTCTTTAATTTCTATGCAATTATAGTCACAAATGTTTTCAAACAGGTTCCCTAAACATGACATTAACCTGGGATGGGAAAATCATTAAAAAGCCTACAGTATCATCTTTAAAACCTACAGTATTTTATTTGATTCGCAAAGTTAAGGCCTCTAAATGATTAACATGAAGAAAACCTTGCAAAAAAAACCTGTTTTACACAATCTACAACATGCCTTCTGTCGTATGATTGATATTTTAAACTTTATTAGCAAGTAAAAGGCCTTTAAGTTTAATTATAAAAATGTCCACCTTCATGTCATGGCACACGTGTCTTTTTGCTGTGAAATCTTTACTGTTTTTTATAAAGTAAACGTAAGAAAAAAAATGTATATTGCTAGAAATATTTAAGATTTAACACTTACTGGACTGAAGCAACTTAGTTTTACTTGATTATCCATACATAATTTTATACAAAAATCATTTTAAAATGTAAGTATCAAATATGATACGTTAGACTTTTGAGGAACATTTTGTATGTTACATAGGTTTTGCCCCCACAATAAAAACTACAGAACTTTGACCATACAAAGAGATACAGAGTGTCAACTGATATTTATATGCATTTTATGTAAGTAGTCTGCTATACTGTTATAAAGATCTCACTGATTTACACTATATGCTATCAGAATTACATCTTATTTTTTGGCCATATAAATATCAGCAACTGCACCAAATTGCATATTTCTGCTCAGATTGGGACTCTGAATACATATGTGTGTGAGAGAGATTTTTTATTTAATATCTTGACAAAGGGTTCAATAAACTCTACCATTTTAAAAAATTTGATTGGCTTTACATCGAAGAACTATGCCAATGGCTTTACCTCATTCTCCTTTGTTGGAGTTATGTCTGTGACTTTGCTTCCTTCTTCACTGCATGTCAGTGACTTCAAATATTCCTTTGCAATCATTTCAAGCTAAAAAAAAAAAAAAAAAGCAAAAGTAAAATGAGTTCAAATGCAACCACAGTAAAGACAACAATATAAATGCATTATTAATGTAAAAATCTGCATCAGGACCAAGTGAACACAATAAACACGCTAGAGTACCGACCCTCCACTTTGTGTAATCACTCAAGGAACTGGGGCCATATTTGATTTGGCTGAGCACAGCATTAACAAATCTCTTCTCCACAGCAGCCAGACTTTGTGTCGTGATGGGATCAGGGAGAGTGAAGCTTCGTTCCCACAAACCAATCACCTGAAGGTGGTCAAAAAACATTGAAAAAATAAGATTGCAATTTCATGAGATCCTTAAAAACATGCAAACTAAATTAACAATAACAAAAATCAGACACAAATATCACATGGATGAAAGTGATATGAATAAGTAGAAAAGTCAGTTCTCACTCTATTCCTGAGGATCTCAGTGCTGCCATGGCGAATATGATGGGCCGTAGAGCTGATATCCTTCTCGTTGAACATCCTCAGTTTAGGTAACAGGAAGATCACTTTGTGTTCATCATTGACCTTAAAAACATTAAACAATTCATAAAGAGAGCAAGATTCATAGTGTCTACAAACGCCACTGATGATGCTCTGGGTTTAAAATAAATATGAGGGTTGAATATCAAAGTGTGATTCTCACTGTGAGGTAGAGGTTGTCTTCTAGTCTAAGCTCTTCGATGTTTTTCAGGGCTTCCAGTGATGTCACATCCTCCATATCGTTGTTTGAGCAGTTCAGGATCTTCAGGCAGGGCAGACAGAGGCCTTTGGGAATCTCCTGCAACATGTTCCCAGACACATCCAACTGCTCTAGACTACACAGTTTAGACAGCAGAGGCACAGGCAGATCCTCGCTCTTCAGACCCATGCGTGAGAGACTGAACAGAACAGAGAATACATGCATATATCAGATAATATATTTGAAACAATTCAGCTTTTAACTTAAGGGCATTCAAATAGTTCTTTTTTTTCTTTTTTTTTTTAATACACTGGCGGTCAAATTAAGACTTTTTAATGTTTTTGATAGAAGTCTCTTATGCTCACCAAGGCTAAATTTATTTGATCAAAAATTCAGTAAAAACAGTAATATTATTACATTTTAAAATATCTATTTTCCATTTTAATATATTTTAAAATGTATTTATTCCTGTGATGCAAAGCTGAATTTTCAGCATCATTACTCCAGTCTTCAGTGTCACATGATCCTTCAGAAATCATTCTAACATTCTGATTTAGTGCTCAGTAATTATTGGTGCTCAATTATTAATAATGGTTCTTATTAATATCAATGTTGAAAACAGTTTTTACTGCTTGATATTTTTGTGGAAACTGTGATACATTTTTTTCAGGATTCTTTGATTTCAAAAGAACAGCATTTATTTGACATAGAAATCTTTTATAACATTATAAATGTCTTTACTGTCAATTAGCAGACACTTGCTGAATAAAAGTATTAATTTCTATTTTTTTATATATATATAAAAAAAGTCTTACTTACCCCAAACTTTTAAATGGTAGTGTATTATGGTTTCCACAAAAATGGTTTTCAACATTGATAATAATAAGAAATGTTTCTTGGTAACCAAATCAGCATATTAGAATGATTTCTGAAGGATCATGTGACACTGAAGACTGGAGTATTGATGCTGAAAATTCAGTCTTCTCACCACAGGAATGACTTGCATTTAAAAATATATTTAAATTGTAATAATATTTCACAATATTACTATTTTTTACTGTATTTTTGCTCAAATAAATGCAGCCTTGGTGAGCATAAGAGACTTTCAAAAACATCGTTATTATTAAAAAAAAAAAAAAAAAAAACTTTTGACCGACAGACACATCATAGTGTGCCTTGAAATCACAAAAATAATTTTCTTACTTGAGGGTCTTGATCTGGTCCAGTTTGTTTGTCTTTGGAGAGCTTTTCTCCAGCAGTATCTTCTCTGTTATCTTCGCCATGGCTGCAGTGAAAGTGAGTATTGTGTTTAATCAGACCTTATAAAGGTGGGCTGAAATGATTGCAGGTTTCAGAGACTTTGTAAATCTCTTGCTATTGGGTATTTAGGTGTCAGAAACTTGTATTGTTATGTAATATTACAGGACAAGTGGTCATTTCACACCCTATGGGGGCTCTGAACACAGGAGATTGCCGTGAAACTTTTGTAGAGACTAGAGAGCGACATCATTTGCATTGCGCAAATACTGGAAAATGTAAACAAAGAAAAATGTCATAATTCCCAAAGAAAAGTTAAAAATATAAACTAATCAAAAGTTAAAAGGTTTAAACCCTATGGTTTAAATTCACATATTACTCACACAAAGCAATATTACTGGTAAAATCATGCTGAAGGCAAATTTTAAATCATAAAGATATACGTAATAACGTATTTGTTAACTGATTAAGACAACCGACTGCTAAACTCCTCGCTGCAAATGCTTGTTCATTGTGCGGTTGACTTTAGTTTTATCAAATAAAGGTTATGTTTTACAGACGTTGGAGATTTACACAGCTTACCTCTAACGTACATGCGGGGTCAGAAATCTTTAAATATACAATACACGCGGTCATGTGGATTAGAACGTCAGATCGTTTTCCCGGGAAAATACAAATGAACTTTGACCAGCTTTGACGTAGAAGTTGGTTTTGGCGTCATCATTCCGCCATATTGAGTGTGGCACTGTAGTCAGAAAATCTGAACGTGCAGTTATAACTGGAAAAAAGTAATATTTCAAGCACACTTATAACATAAATATAAACCAGTAAATCTCGACCAGTGGGCAAACTTCTAAGGGCCCCAGTAAGTTAATATAATCTTAATTAAAACTAGAAATAAAGAAACTAAAAATAAAGATGTACAACACTAAACTGACATCATATTTTTGTTTAGTATTAACAAATAAAAATATGATATTTTATTTGTTTTTATTAGAAGTACCAGAGGTACATATCAGCTTAGGTTAAGAATGACTGACATAATAACCAAATCAAAATTATTTCTAAAAAGTAATCAGTTTTTTTTAATAGTGCAGCTTTGTTGAAACATTTAAAGTCACCATGATGGAATCAAAATTGAGAATTCATATTTTTATGGAACAGTATTTATTATGATTTATCTGTGCACAATGCACATCATTATTTTTTTATTCATGTGCCCTCATAATCTTTAATCAAAATAACTTCCCCTACCTCTTACAGCAATCTCTCTTCATTGAAGACGAGTTTACTGGCGCGAGGGCAGGACAACCTGTCACTCACATGACATCACAGCAATAGCAAATCACAACCATCCAATCAATTCCTGATGAACAAAATCAAATCCCGCCCCATTTTCTTCCATTTCGAGAAGCCGTTTCACTTGGATATTCATCACAATAGAGAAGAAAAGACTATCGCAACTACTGTCTCATGCCAACTTTAAAAAACTTCTTGGATTACATTATGCAGGGCATGTTTTCATAATCATGAGTTTGTAATATATAAATATTACACAATTTTATTTTGCTCTAAACATAGCAGGGATTCATTAAATCATACATTTTTATTTTAAAGAAAAAAATGCTAGTTAGAAATTATTGCAGCTCATATCCATTATTAATTCACAAAATAACATAACACTGAGTAAAAAGAATATGCATTTATTTAAATTAATATTTAAAAATAATCACTTTACAGTTGTGTGTAAAGAAAACTGAACATACATTCACTTATCTAAGCAAAGGCAACTTAGAGAGGCGCACCCTTGAAGCTCAGCGCTATATCTAACAACTCTGAGCCCAGTTTCTCCTGCTCTCCTCCCTGCAGAAACTCAGCAGACAGTTCCCGGAAGGTACTGCACACTCTGCGCCCGTGAATGTCTTTTCTGTGGATGGCATGTTTCCACCGGTGACGTGCCTCTCCGTAGAGTACAACCAATGATCTGCGTAGTAAATGCACGGCCACTCTCACCTCACCGCGGTCCATGTCTCCCCAGCCTTCATCTAAACTCATGGTGAGGACAGTGTCCGAAAGCAGGTTAATAGTGACCAGATGCTCACCCCACAGCCAACTGTCATCCAAATGAGGGTCAATAGCAGAACCTCTGTCGGGATCATAGTCTAGGTTGCACTGCTCTACTGGTTTGAAGGAGGCCAACTGAGGTACCTTTGACATCCTGTCCACCAGGTGGCGACTGATCGCAGGCAGGCCAGTGAAATCTCCCACACGGACACGCCGTTTCTTGAAGTTCACCTTTGGCCCAAAGTCCTTTGGATATATATATATACTGTTATTTAGATGTTATTACAGTAGTACTGGTTTATATACATTAATTAAGAAACTACATAGAATTTCTAAACGTTTAAACAGGACCTATTATGTGTGTTTTTTGTTTTTTTTTTACATTTTCAACTTTCCTTAGTGTGTAATGTTGCTGTTTGAGCATGAAAAAGGTCTGCAAAGTTACAAAGCACAAAGTCACTCCAAAGGGAGTTATTCTCTAATATCTCTATATCAGTGCGCACTGTTTATGAACTCACAATAACACCTCGATTGTAGTCTTGAGTTTTCTACAGGGAACGAACATGCCACAACATTCCTCATTTAAATAATTCCCGCCCAAGGCAATTGCAAAAGAAGGGGGCGAGGCCTGGTTGAATTGCATTAGTAGTGTGTTGTCATAATGTCCAAGAGACGCTGTTTAATCTAACGCGGTTATGATAAGGGGTGTGGCATTTCCGAAACATGCTCCAAGCGGTTGACCAATCACAACACACTGGTCCAGCCGACCAATCAGAGCACATTGCACTTATTGTAAGGAGGGGCTTCATAAGGGCTTTTCACACTGTGCTTAACCCCAGGTAATCAACATCGCTTTTAACCCCGGTTAAAGGAACGTTTCACATTTGTAATTCAGATGCAGGGTTAGCACCGCTTTTTATGAAACCCTGCTCTGGAGCAGAGTTAGCACCACTTTTGCGGTGTTAACCCTGCATTGCAGAGCGGTGTTAGAATGTGACATGCTTTAGACAGTGTGATGGAATTTTTAAACTAATTAATTATGAATTAACATTTATTTTCTCCTACAGGCCTAACAAGCTAACTTTGAAATAGAGAAATAGTCACTAGGACTGTGTTGTAACAAGTGGAAAATTTTGCTGTGCTGGCTAGACAGCATCCTTCTAGATATAAAAAGTCTATAAAAATTGTTTTGACCTATTGAGTAATCAGTGAACTATTAACCCGGTGATTTTTGATGATTCTGTGATTCAGTTGTTCTAATCTAAATTTACTCTGCCAGTAAGCGTGGCAGAGGAACTATGTTGTTTTTCTCAAATCTGAACCAATCATATTAAGACTGATGTTTATGAGTAATAGATCATGTTATACTGACTGTGTGATGTACCTGAAATCCTATAAAACCTGCTGTATTTTTTTGACTGCAGAGATTCTCTGAGATTGATGAGAACTCTCCCAGCTGTGATTTGATGATTAAAGCATTCAAGGACAACAACTGAAGTCTCTGTTTTTGTGCAGCGCTGCAACTTAGACACTTGAAATCTATTTCCCAGGTTCAGTGTCAAAAGGGTCAAGATGTTGACCGACTCGAGGACAGTTGTCGACTTGTAGACGCAGAGCTAGAGTATAAACTTATTGAGTGTCGATTAGGAGACAGTAGTTTCAGCGTTTGAGGGGGAAAATGTCAAACAGCGACAGAAAACGCGACAACTGCACTGAAGAAGATAGTTTCATTCTTACCTTTATAGTCTGAAAAGTTCAATCAAGATTAACTTCATAGTGCAGTCAGTCAGCAAATTCTGCAATATAACATGAGGATGTGTAATGCTAAAGCCTGTATGTAAACATATCAAGTACCGCGTTCATCCAATCAGTGACACTGACACCGCAAATATGCAAATAAGGACGTCCACCGAGGGTTTAGGAATGTACAGTGTTAAACGTCAGTCTATAAATATCCAGGATTAATTGTTAACCTGGGTAAAGTATAAGCAGTGTGAAATGTGAAGCAAGAAAACCCAGGATTTCGTTTACCAGGGGTTTACAATGACCCAGGGTTAACTATTTTAAGTGTGAAAAGCCCTATAGAGACAGGAACTAAACAGAGCGTTACTGACAGACTGGGAAGAGAGGTGCTGCAACAATGTAAAATATGTGAAAAAAATGTGTTTTTGAACAAAAACAAAAATCAACACTTTGTAAAAGGGCATAATAGGTCCTATTTAAATTCATGTCACACACCAGCACTGTTGTTGTAGTAAACTGCACAAATCCGCAAAAGGTGATTTAGTCTAGTTATGACAATTAAATTATACAATTCATTATAGATTTATGAATATTTTAACCTTAAATCATAAATGTTCTTATATACAATGTCTACTACCTACAGATTGTGCTTTTGATGAATACAAAGTGAAAAGAATTTATTTCGTAGTACACCATCTCAGCTTTTTCCACTCATTCACCTGTTTCCGTCGGCCTGACTGAGATTCTCTCCAGACGTCTTGATCCATTCTGGCGATCAGCTCTCTCTCTTCATCTTCTGACACGAAATTCTCCCACAAAAATATTCCAGGAAACACAAAAGACTGTCGAGCACCACTCTCATCCTCTCGGACCGCTGTCTTTGACACTGGATCATAGGTGAAATCATAATGTATCTGCAATAAAATATATATACTACAGTTTAAAAGTTTGGGGGAAGTACAATTTATTTTTGAAAGGAATCAATACTTTTATTTAGCAAGGATGCATTAAATTGTTCAAAAAGTGACAGTAAAGATGTTACAAAGGTTTCTATTCCAAATAAATGCTGTTCTTTTGGATTTTCTATTCAGTAAAGAATAGTGAAAAAAAAAATAATTAAACAGGACAACTGTTTTCAACATAGATTGAAATGTTTCTTGAGAAGCAAATTAAATCATTTCTGAAGGATCATGTGCCACTGAAGACTGGAGTAATGATGCTGAAAATTCAGCTTTGACTTTAAAAGAACAAAATTACATTTTAAAATATATTTAAATAGAAAACCATTTTTAAATGGTAATATTTCACAATATTACTGTATTTTTACAATAAATTCAGGCTTGGTGAGCATAAGAGACTTTTGTTAAAAAAGATCACACACATAAAAAAAATCTTACCGAACCCAAACCTTTGATCGGTAGTTTGTAAAGCTAGTAGCGCAATTTTGAGAGTCAGGGCAGAAAAAAGGCTGTTTGAATTTTAATAAATGGAGAACCCTGTTCAACTCATTTGCTGATTGTGATTGAGTGCAACTTCGGCTCGTTTGTTCGCAAAATACAGGCGTCAAGACAATCGCTTTTGAAGGTAGTGTTGTTGACTCACCAGGTCATTCTTCTGCAGTATATGTTGTTTAGTCTCCTGTGCCTCGCACCTCAGACATGTTCTTATTCCTTTACAACCACAGTTAATACTCGGAATTTGTCCGGCAGCCATCAAGCCACATTTGTGCATCACTTTAATGTGTCCCCTTAAAAACAACTGAAGGCCTATCAGTTCCCACCTCGAAAAGCCACATGTATCACAAACCCATGAAACAATGCGACAATATTAAGACTCACATAAATCACATATCAGTGTTTTTCATTAAAAAAAAAAAAGTCAATTTATTAATAACAAAAAATACAGTACATCACAATTAAGTGGGATGCTAAAGAGGAAATTATTTTCTTGTACATAAACTTGATGTGCAATGAAATATTTTTCAAAGAATGTTCCAGATTTGATTAATTATATCAGCATGCTTTGTTAGAAGAACAGTATTGGAAGAGGAGCTTCAAAGATCTTAACCTCAGTGTTGTTAGAGGCTGTTAAAGATCTCATATTATTTATTCTGAGAGCTTGTCAGCTGTCATATTCTAAGAAAATAAATAAATGGGACATTGTAGCCCATTACAGTCACAGTTTGTTGTGAATAAGTTGTCATCTTCAAATGGAGTGTGATGGTTCTTCATTCTATTCCCTCCTGCTTGTCTTTGATGGCAACCTAAAACAAAAAAAGGTCACTTAGTAAACAAGACTGATATAAGCAGTACTGCGAAATCAAATCACATCAGCCCTCACTGGCCAGGGGAGAAATGGACCCCCGACTGAGCCTGGTTTCTCCCAAGTTTTTTTTTTTCTCTATTTCAGTCACCCATACATGAGATTTCTTGATTTTAAGCTTTAAGCTTCAAGCTAATGCATTAGCGTAATGTTTAACATGGCTTGTCAGGCACTTTGATAGATGCGTGTGCTGTTTAATGTTTGATATGTTTCCTCAGCGCAAAACTTTCATTTCCGGTTATATCCTTATCTGTAAGTGTTACAAATTCACGCGAGTATTTCCATTTTGCATGAAGGCTCATCCCGAGAGTCTGCGTTAAACTTCAGACTTTACTGAATGAGCACCTGCATGCGCATGCACGTCTAACAGCATTAGAGAAGGAAACTATTAAAATTCAGCAAAAAAAAAAAAAATTCATTTTGCCGAAATATCTGTTGTTGGACGTTAAATTTAGGTTTAAATGTCAACATGTAATTCAAGTATTTTATGAGAGTGGTAACTGTAAAGGGATACCTGCGTGTAATTTAATATAAATGTAAGACGTTTCTTACATTTACAGGATAAAGAAATGACAGTAACAGGTTATTGTGTCCAGAGTGAATGTGTGTGTTCCTGCAGAACATTCCTTTTATCTGTTAACACTGAGTTTGTGTTTTTGTTTTTCTTTATTATTTTTATTATCATCTTCATTTTTTATGTAGGGATTTAAACTGTCCTTTTGATTTATAGCTCTTTTGCATATAGCATAGATATACATGTATTCACTATATATGTTTTCATATCATTCAGTTGGCATGTTTGTTTGAAGGACAGCATTGGGCAGGATGTGGAATAGTGTGTTTTGGCAATAAAATCCATTTTTATCCGATTAATCGAAAAAGTAATCGGACAACTAATCGATTATCAAAATAATTATTAGTTGCAGCTCTACTTGACTCACTGAATTCAAATAGACTGCTATGAATACGGCACATACCCTGAATCGCTCCTCCAGCAGGGACAGCTCACTGATCAGATCAGTGATGGCATTAGTGAAGGCTTCCTGGGGACTGTAGTCTGGTGTCGTCTGAACGCGGATCACAATCTTGTGTTCTAGAGGATGAGGAACCTTATATCCAGCAAACAGCACCTGAGGGTCCTTCAGCAGTTGCCTTATGGAAACATGTCATAGGTTGGTTACACAAACCAGCAGCGTCACAGTAATCACAACAACTCAGATACGTACGGCCATCGAAGACTTACGAGCGAATGATGTTCCCCAGCGTGTGATCCTCTTTATTCAGTGTGAACAGACATGCATTCGGCACCTTGGTGTCTTTAACTATTGTGATCCTGTAAAAGGAAGTTAAACAGGAATATTAGGCAATTACTTCCCTTTACAAACAGTACTGTGGCAGTACCATGGTACAATGATGGTAATAATTGTGATATTTTGATAAATACGATAGTACTGAGTAATTACCATACACATGTACCATGGTAATCTAATGAATGTCCAAAAACTTACGTGTACATACATATATTTACAGATGGACTTACTACCTGTCGTTCATTAATGGCTCTGAGGCAAATATTTACTATTTATTTAATAGTAAATTTATTTAATTTAGTAATATTTATATTTATTAATTTTGTTAATGTGGTAACACACTTTTTGAAAAATGTCACTGTTTCACAAGGAATCTTATTCATGAACAGCTTTAGTTCCAGTTTATATTTTATATAAATTTGCCCTGTTTTGCACATTAAAAGTGGAACATGTCTACTTAAAAATCGCTATTTTTATTTTATTTTATTTATTTATTTTTAGAGATGGACTTACTATCTGTCGTTAGCCAACAAGCTAAACACTTTTCAAGCTACCTCTTGTATTCCAGCTGACTGTTTGTTTAATTATAGGCAGCTATCAGTTAGTATCACTTAATAGTAAAGATTTAGTTGCACTGCACTTACTTCTTTTCTCCCTCAAACAGCAAAAATGACTCGAATGCTGGTGGCGCGTTCATCCTGTTTGAAAACCAGCAGCGATTCTGCTGCTAATGGACGCACGCTGTACTACGCATGCGCATTACATGACGCTAAAACGCGAGTTCTTAAGCGCAGTGTTGGGTGAAGACCGAAGGAGGGCAGTGATAAGCCGTAGATCAATTACTGATGAAAAGGATACTTACGCTAAATAACAAAGATGTCAACCTTACTTTTATTATAAATTTCTTACTTATTTTTATTTTTTAAGATTCTTTCTTCATAAATTGAAATGGCTGGAAAATAAACCTAATTTTGATTTATTTCTCATCAAGTTACAATGTTATTATAAAATGGTAGAACTAACAGTAAAACAAAAAGATTTGTTGAAATATAATTTTATATAAATTAACATACTAATGTTTTAAACCGCTTAATTATATATTTTGTTTGTTTGTTTTCTGTGTTTTTTCCACTCACTTTTCTTTCAATTTTTGCACATTTCTTTGTACTTTTTATATTTCCAAGTTAAACATACGTTTTAATAAAAAAAGTTCATATATAGGTTCATATAAAATCAAAACTTTATATATGTGTGTGTGTGTGTGTATATATATATATATATATATATTAATAATGAGCCAAGCAGGAATTAATTATATGTAAATCGTGAATAAGTAAATTTACATCTAAATATAAGCATGAAAATAAAATCTGCATATAAGCATAAATGTAAATCTGAATAGTTAGGCCTATAAGTCTGAATATATAAATGTAAATCTGAATATATAGTTAGCCTATAAGCAGAGATGGGCAGTATTTTAATTAAATGTATTTAAAATACGTATTTAATTACTTTTGAGTATTTTGTAATTCAGCCTATATTTTGTTGGACAAAAAAAAACCAAAAAAAAAACAATAATCAGATGTAATTTGTAACTAAATACTTTGAGAGACTGTATTTTGTATTTAAAATACTTAGGCTATTTAATTAAATATGTCATTTTAATCTCAAATAATACAAGAACTTTCATCACCAGGTTTAATAGGACTACCAAATATAGCTTATCACAGTTTTTGTCTAGACGCAAGTAAATCACATGACAGCCTGTTGGATCCTATGTGCTCTTTGTGAACTGGAAAAAAAACAAGGAAAGAAGCTGCTTTGGAGCTCAGTGCAAACTGCCTTAAAGTAGCCTATGTAGTAAAATATGATTGATCAGATTTTGCTCACTGAATGTCAATATTGGAAAGGAGAACAGAGCAATTAGCAAACAGCTGTGCTGCTCCAGAACTTGTGAATATACTTTCTAGCTGATTAGCTACTTTTGTTTATACTGACTTTTTTTAATGCTATTGCCATTTTCATAGTTGTCAGTGAAATGGCTTAAGCCATCCTGTGGAGTAGGGCTGGGCGATATGACAAAATATATCATGGCGCAGGACTGCTAAAAGTCAAGTGAAATCAAAATTGACAATTCCTTTTTTTTTATGGAATATTGAAATATTTATTATAAGTGATTTATCAATGCAGATCATTATAATTGTTTTAATTCATGTTCCGTCATAATCTTTAATCAAAATAACTTGCAGTAACATCTCTTCTCTTCTCTGATGACGTGTTTACTGGTGTGAGGGCGGGACAACCTGTCACTCACATGAGATCGACCAATAGCAAACCACAACTATCCAATCAATTCCTAAAAGTCCCACACTACATTTTTTCTTGTTCAAGACACTCGTACATCACAATCGGGAAGAAAACAATTGCATCTTCTGCTTCACACCAACCTTAATGTTTTTGACATGTTAAAGGCACAATATGTACTTTTTCTATTAAAAACAAAGGCGTAGCTGAGATTGAGCGGAATCACGGAAGTTGTCGTCTTCACCTCACAGCCGGTGGAAAGAATCCTACCCGGGACCCGAGTAGAAATCATATTCATGGATGAGATTATTAACATTACTGTAGTATGAAGCAGAGCAGGACCAAGTGCTGTGCAAGCTGAACGAGGCCGCTGGAGCGATTGATAATGAGAGACGACCGCGACAGAGTAGCGGAACTTTTATCATGCCTCAGATGGCCGCTTCCAGATCTTCCGGTCATGCGTGGGGTAACACAGCGCTGTTTATCATATTAGATACATTTGTTTATCATATTAGATACATTTGTGTGGTTTCTACAAAATAAAACCGGAAGTCGAGGGTAACGCAGGTATGATGCCAACGATAGGCAACTCACGGACACGGTCCGTGTCCTGGTTAAAATTGCTTATTTCTCTGGATTTAAACATTCTTGGAAACATTTGGGATAATGTAAGTACACAAGGCAACAAAATATATAACATTGTTCTAGTGGATTTTGGATATTTAATCTAAAAATCTTACATATTGTGCCTTTAAGAGCAATAAAGCATTAATGCATTAATGAAAAAATAAACTGTTGGATGTGCTTGATGTTAAAATAAGTTATTAAGCAGCACAAGCAGTCAAAATGAACTCAGTATGGTACTCGTGCTGATTGACACACACCAAAAACTGCCAGACATCATGCAATCTCTTATTCAGTTCTCCTTAGTGGCTTATTGTGCTTGAACTTTCAAATACTCACAAAGTTATGTCAAAATGCCTGTCTTGGCTAGTATTCAAGCAAACACAGTAGGTTATTTCTTAAGTGAACATGACAGCTGAGAAAGAAAAACCGTGTGTAACAGTATATTGGATGGATCCATGCAGCTTTTAAAGTGTCAGCAGCCTAATAAACTCGCTGCCGTCTGTGTCCTTAATTTTAATCAAACAACAAAAGAAAAAAGAGAATCACTCACTGCTCTTGACTGAATAACTTTAGTATAGCTTTAATAAAGAACAAACTATATTTAATAGTGCTAATGCTATGTTTTATTTTACATTTGATTATCCAATTTCTGTACTATTTCTTACTTGAAAGCTACTGTTAAAAAGATGAACTTTACCTGAAAAACTTAAAGGGTTAGTTCACCCAAAAATGAAAATTCTGTCATTAATTACTCACCCTCATGTCGTTCCACTCCCGTAAGACCTTCGTTCATCTTCAGAACACAAATTAAGATATTTTTGATAAAATCAGATGGCTCAGTGAGGACTCCATTGCCAGCAAGACAATTAACACTTTCAATGCCCAGAAAGCTACTAAAGACATATTTAAAACAGTTCATGTGACTACAGTGGTTCAACCTTAATGTTATGAAGTGACGAGAATAATTTTTGTGTGCCAAAAAAAACAAAATAACGACTTTATTCAACAATATCTAGTGATGGGAGATTTCAAAACACTGCTTCATGAAGCTTCGAAGCTTTACGAATCTTTTGTTTTGAATCAGTGGTTCGGAGTGTGTCAAACTGCCAAAGTCACGTGATTTCAGTAAATGAGGCTTCATTACATCATAAGTGTATCGAAATTTCAATGGTTCACCACTGGGGGGTGTGAACCACTGATTTGAAACAAAAGATTCGTAAAGCTTCAAAGCTTCATGAAGCGGTGTTTTGAAATCGCCCATCACTAGAATATTTAAAAAAAAAAGAAAGAAAGAAAAAGAAAAGTCCTTTTTTTCAGGATACTCTCTTTTAAAGATAATTTTGTAAAATCCAAATAAGCATTACAGATCATCATTGGAAAGTGTTTAAACACTGTTTTTCATGCTCGTTCAGTGAAACATTAACAATTATTGCACACGCACCGGTGGAACAGGCCTTAAGACACTAACAGTTTACAGTTTATAGGCGTGACAGACAATTAAGGTCACAGTTCCAATAACTAAGGACATTAAAGAGACCTTTCTACCTATTGAAAAACACCAGGAGAAAGATGCAGGGTCCCTGATCACCTGTGTGAACATGCCATAGACCTGCTGCAGGAGACATGAGGACTGTGGATGTGAACAGAGCAATAAAGTGCAATGTCTGTAATGTAAGAAGGACAGCTGATCGTCCTTGCAGTGCCAAACCACTTGTAATGTGTCTGTCCCTCCAGACGTGTTCGAGAACTTGCAGGTGTCTTAGTGGAAGAGTGGAGCAACATCTCACAGCAAGAGCTGGCAAATCTGGTGCCATCCATGAGGATGAGATGCACTGTAGATGTTAAAGCAGATGCTGGACACTGACTGCTACATTTGATTTTGACCCTCCGTTTGCTCAGGGACTCATTATTCCATTTTTGTTCATGAAATGTATGTGAAATTTGTTCAGTTTATGTCTCAGTTATTGAATCTCTTTATGTACAAATGTTTACACACAAGAAATTTCCTGGAAAAAAAAGCACGCGCACACACGGATAATGTATATGTACTTTGCAATAGAGAAAGTGTGAACCTATTGTTCAGCCATGAAAGACACTCTTGTTCCAACTTGTCCTTATGACCTATTGATCTTACTCACAACATCTGAGTCATACATTTTACAACTCGTTTCGCCATGGTGAGTAAAATATGTACTTTGATTTGGCAATTCGGAAAGTGTCCTTTTAGGAAATGAGATGATAGACAGCTTTCTTGGATTTTTGTCATTAAAGCACAATAAATAGATCTCAGTTAAAACAGTTCTCAGACGTTAGTCATTCTTCATAGAAATGCATGAAAAGTAGCGATGTAAACAGTGACAGTAGTTCAGGAAACACTGGAGCACTGATGATCTCCTTTTCTTGTTTAATGAAAGCTAACTGCCCACATTATCTGCCCACAGAGGACACTGTGTAAATGCAAGAAGATTGAGGAGTTGCCATAAAGTTGTTTTTATCTGATTTTAATCTTATTTTCTTATTTGTCTTTTTAAAATTGATGTGAAAAATTGATTTAAAAGTGATGTCATAAATATCATGCAGATGAGTTATCAGCCACACTGAGTCATGTGATAAATGGAAAAGGATCCAGACATTAGTCAACAAAAATCAAAAGATGGGTGTGTGTTTACATTCGGGAGTATGTCCTGTGTGGGTGAAGAAAGTAAATGAAGAGGTCTCCCAGACCACGAGTCTTCACAAGTTTCTTCACTTCTTCCACATTTAATGTGACTTCAATAATGACTCAGAGCTAAATATTTACTTTTTTATTTTGTTAATGTGGTAACACACTTTTTGAAAAATGTCACTATTTTTTAGCAAGGTTCAGGAATCTTATTCATGAAAAGCAGTATTTAAAGTTAATATTTTATATAAACTATATATATATATATATATATATATATATATATATGGCACATCAAAAACTGAACATGTCTACTTAAAATTGCTATTTTTTAAAATTATTATTATTATTACAAACTTTGAATTATAATATGGTCCTGGCTTTGTTTATTTTTTATTTTATAATATTAAACTATAGTGATAACTACAGCGACAAACTGATATGTAGCTAGTTGATGCCAATGACCCCCAAATATGATGATCACCTTATGAGGGACCCCCTTCCAACAATATAAATGCAACATCATTTCATGAATAAAGATCCATTTATGCTGTGTTACAAAAAATGACATTTTAAAGAAAACCTGTTGGTAACTGCTTTTATATTGTTACTGCAGGCAAAGCCAATAATTGTGTGTGTGTGTGTGTGTGTGTATTTAGGGTCAACATCAAAGATATTATATATCATTTTAACCTGTCCATTTTTTGTGGCAGTTAATATCTGAGGTGTCATTTAAATCCTGAATTGCAAACATTTTGCATTTTTAAGGACTCTTACATGTAAAGTAGGGAGGTTTGTGGTTAAGTCTTTCATCACATCTTTCAAAATCCCCTGTAAAAACCTCTAGCTTGAGAAATGCTGTCACTGCATAGGAAAATAAATGTGAAAATGATTATGAAGCTTTTATAAAACGTCTTCGGAAAAAGTGTGTATTATTTCATCGACATAAGAGTCATGTCTGTTTTCAGCTACTTAATAATATCTGACAGTAAAGACATTATATGATAATGAAAAAGAGGAACAAGCCATAAAAGGCATTGACCACTTGAAAAAGATTTTGTTTTTACAACTGCTTCCTTCTCTTTTTCAGTAAACAAGGACCTCTAGACACAGATGTGAACGTGAGGAACTGATCATCCATAATGTCTGCATTAACCGTAAGTCAACAATGACATAAACTATGAATGACTGTAAATATTGTTGAAGTAAATAGTGTTGAAATATACACATTTATGTTTATTATTAATACCAGTGTTGGGGGTAATGCATTACAAGTAACACAAGTTACATAATCAGATTACTTTTTTCAAGTATCTAGTAAAGTGATGGATATTTTTAAATTTACAACAAAATATTTGAGTTACTTTTTCAAAAAAGTAATCCAAGTTACTTTGTTTTCCGATTTATTGACTGACACCTCTCTTGTCCCCATAATTAGGATGATGGTGCAGAGGCCTTGCGTGTGCTGGATCATTGAAGGATTATTTCACTTTTTCACATTTGCCAAAAATAGAACTTTTATTTATTTATTTTATTTATTTATTTATTTTTTAAAAAAACAAAAAACAAAAAACAAGCAAGCTCAGCCCCAGCCAGGAAAAGTAACGCGAAAGTAATGTAATTACCTTCTATAAAAGTAACTAGTGCTGTGTTCTAAATCGCCCCCTTGTGCTTGCTGTTTAACATTTTAGCAAACTGGCAGCCCCAGTAGTAAGATGAAAAGATTTATCTTGAACTCTGTCATGGAAACTAGCATGCATAAACCGTAATTAAACAATTTAATAATCAATTAAAAAGGAATTTATACATGTATGGATATCACTCTGAATCAGCGGTTTGGAAAATATATGGATGGAGGATTCAGCTGCGGGCGCCATCTTCAGGCGAGACGCGGGAATTCATTCAAGTTCAACACGCGACTCACACAGTGCGTTGCGGTGCATTGTGGGATTGAATAAGTGCACTCAATAACGTCCACTATGGTTTCGGACACCACTACAAATGGCTGTCCCTTCAAATAGTGCCCTATTTAAGGGTATAGGGGGCAATTTCGGACACAGCCTCAATTGACCGTTCGCAAAGACCCGCCCCCTTTAGTTACTGTTGCTATGTCCGACAAGCCATGTCGCTCTCACGCCACACATCATGTTCTCAAGCAGTGAAAAATACATCGCGGAGCAACGAGGACACTGACAACGCGTCGACAGACAAGACAGAGCAGGTTACTTTTGATATGAAACAAATTTTGTAATTTTTAAAGAAATTTAAACAATAAATATCGTTTTATGGCTCTTTAATGTGTAGTTTCAGATCGCTGTAGCGCCTCAGTTCAGCGGCTCGTGAACC
Source organism: Mylopharyngodon piceus (assembly GCA_039654765.1). Lineage (NCBI taxonomy): Eukaryota > Metazoa > Chordata > Actinopteri > Cypriniformes > Xenocyprididae > Mylopharyngodon > Mylopharyngodon piceus. The sequence continues at coordinate 35,401,773 of CM077443.1, read as the reverse complement.
GATCGTCTCTTACTACTAGTTAATTCATAATATCAAATAAACATTAGAAGGAATGTTGTTTCAACCGCGGAAAGACGTCAGTACACGCCATTTTTCAAGTACAAGTCAACTGAACCGATTTTAAAGGGTTCACTCAAAAATGAAAATTCTGTCATTAATTACTCACCCTCATGTCGTAAGACCTTCGTTCATCTTCGGAACACAAATTCTGATATTTTTGATGAAATCCGATGGCTCAGCGAGGCCAGCAAGACAATTAACACTTTCAAACGCCCAGAAAGCTACTTTAAAACAGTTCATGTGACTACAGTGGTTCAACCTTAATATTATGAATCAACGAAAAAAACAAAAAACAAAATAGCGACTTTATTCAACAATATCTAGTGATGGGCGATTTCAAAACACTGCTTCTATGCTTTACGAATCTTTTGTTTCGAATCAGTGGTTCGGAGCGCCAAAGTCACGTGATTTCAGTAAACGGGTCTTCGTTACGTCATAAGTGTTTCGAAATTTCAGTAGTTCACGTGACTTTGGCAGTTTGATACGTGCTCTAAACCACTGACTCGAAACAAAAGATTCGTAAAGCTTCGAAGCTTTTATCAAAAATATCTTAATTTGTGTTCTGAAGATGAACCAAAGTCTTACGGGTGTGGAACAACATGAGGGTGAGTAATTAATGACAGAATTTTCATTTATGGGTGAAATAACCCTTTAATCTACTAACTCCCCTGACTGCTTTGTCGGACAAAACGGGTCAATTAGTTACTTTTTTAGGGAGTAAAGCAATATTGTAATGCATTACTTTTAAAAGTAACTTTCCCCAACACCGAGTATAACTCTTAACACAATCAATTTATCTCTAACACATTTGTTAAATCTACTTACTTTATTGTTGGATTGATTGTAATTTACTATTTTCCAGTTTTCCACACTGTCCTATAGCGTCTGTCAAGAAAGACCAATGCAGTAATTCAATTAGAAATTAAAGCTATTTAATCATAAAAAAACCCCCTGTAAAATTAATAAATGGGGCTCCATCCTTGAACATTTTTGTTTAAAATATGTATTATATGTATTATATTATATTATGTTATATTATATTATATTATATTATATTATACAAAATGCACTGCGAATATATTATTTTATCATTCAAAATGTGTTAATTTTCACACATAAAGTTAAATGCACATTACTGTACAATATTAAACACAAGAGTAATTGTGGAATTTCTGTATTTCCTCATCAGGGTTTGATGGCCAGCAGTGCAATAGGAAGTGTTTGGTGGGGGTCGCCCCTCCCACGGTCATAGTCTATAACAATATAAACACCCAGTTATCAGAACAGCTCAGCACAGTCTCTTAGATCTCGCGGTTAGACCTCTGTTCTGCAGGATGGCTGAATCTTACGTGCGACACGTGGAACTCTTAGGCTTTGAGAAAAGATTCTTTCCCAGCCAGCACTATGTAAGTAAACTACTCCAAAATCAGCTTTTCACGTATGATTTTTTAAATTTGATATTTCACACTTTATTGTGAAATATCAAGACAAGTGCATAGACACTGTATACATAATAAACATGTAAAATTCTTTGATTGTTTACAGTTGTCATAGAGTATGTTTTATCTATAAGGCAAAATAAAAAATTTTTTTTCTTCTAAAGGTGTACATGCTCCTGGTTAAATGGAGTGATCAGTCTGAAAAGCTGGTGTACAGACGCTATCCAGAAATCCACACATTTCATGTAAGTCTCTCTTTCAGTTTTCTACAATTAAAAGTTTGGTTTAGAGTGTTACATTTCCCTTTTCCTAACTGATTTCTTTTTCATTGCTGCAAGCATTTCCTGTATTTCTAATCACGCTTTGTCACATTTGTATAAAATTTTGGTAACACTTTACAATAGGCTCCCATTAGTGTATTAACTAACATTAACTAACAATGTACAATACATTTTAAACAGTATTATACAGTAAAAAAAACTATTCTAAAACATGATAAGTTCAGAATACTCAAAATTTTTGCAGACACCGATTACCTCAAAAAATGTAAGTAAAGCAACTCAAATTTTTAAAGTAAACAATAATTATAAATAACAATTAAGTCAAACTGAAAATTTTTAATTTTATTTAATGTTTAAGTCCACTGTACTTAAAACTATTGTTTACCATACGTAATGTTTCTCATTATTCAATTATTTTGATGCAGTGGTTGTAAAACCTGATAAGTTCAGAATACTCAAAACATTTAAGTAAACAACTCAAAGATTATTTTAGTAGAACTTAAAAAAAAATATTTTGTTCTACACACTGTAATTGTTTTAAGTTGCATCAATGATTTAACAGACTTTAATTGCCGTGTACTCAATCTTTATAAGTTAGTAGTACTGTTCGTGTTTACAGTGTGCATGTTGAAATTAACATTAACTAAGATTAACTTTAGAAGTATTTTTCATTGTTAGTTCATGTTAACTAATGCAGTTAACTAATGGAACCTGACTGTAAAGTGTTACCAAAATTATTTTCTGCAACATGTAATCAATCTGCAAAAAGTAGATAGTAGATAAAAATGAATGCAAAAGCTTAATTTATTAAAAAAATATATTTCATTTACAGAAAGCGTTGAAGGAAATGTTCCCTATTGAGGCAGGAGACATTGACGCAAAGGACAGAATTATTCCCACATTACCAGGTACATGTCTTTACAGTCACTTTTGACAGTAAATATCTTTTGGAAAGAAAAAAAAAAGTTGTATCATAAATGATTTACCAAGTTAACAGCAGCTACAGACTTGCCGTCCAGAAATAAATGTGTCTTCATGGTGTGATACTTTCATTTTTCAGAAAATACAGAAATAAGTTTTTAGGTGTCAGATTTCCTCAGAAGAGGAAACACCTGCTTCATATCAAGCATATCAGATCCATTTAGATTTCATGAAAAGTGCCTAACTCGTAATGTTAAAACCTTTTATATTTGCATGTCATACAATGATATGCCTTCTTGTTTGGGGTTTTTTTGAGTTTGAGTTTCAGTTCTGCAAACGATTTTTTATGGGGGATATTGTGACTGAAGCTGATAAGCTGTACTTTCTTTGGACTTTCCAGTGTGGAAGACAAGATACAGATATTCTAACAAAAAAGTCAAAAGAGTTTGTGCAACAAGGTCACACCACAGAGTTGCAGAGTTGCCTGGTTTAAGAGAAATTTCATCTGACGATCTGTAATTAAATCTCTTTCAGCTCCTAAATGGCTCGACAATCAGAAAACGACAGAGACGAGGCAGGTGACCCTTGCTGAATACTTTCGTTCCCTTCTCAACCTGCCTCCGAAGATCTCTCGCTGTCAGCTTGTACATGACTTCTTGAAAATGCGGCCTGAGGATGAAACTCCACCAGCACCGCACCCGTAAGTCTGTCTGTGGTCACACCATGTTCTAATGCTTTAAGCCATAGTGGTTATATGGGCAGTCCTCAAATATTGCTCATCTCACGGGAAATCCTAACATTTTACAAAGTGGAGATTTCGAATGAATTTATGATGTGAATTATAAAAAAATGGGTAGCTAACACTTTAGTTCAGGGTCCAATTCTCACTATTAACCATTAAAAATGACAGAAACCATCTTTGGAAAAACTTATTTGAAGTGTAATTTTATTGTTTAGTTTGTCTTATAGGTTTATGACCTATACTGGGACCAGCCACCTGGGGGCGATCGAAACGTTTTGCCTTCATTTTTCAGGACTTGCGCGGCACACTTGCTAACTAGTTGCTTGCTAGCATGCATTTTACTAGGATATTGGCTGTTAATTAGTTCTTATAAAGCACATTTTAATGCCTTATTCTGCATGACCATATTCTATATCCCTTAATCTTACACAATACCTAAACTTAACAACTACCTTATTAATAAGCAGTCATTAGGAGTTTATTGAGGCAAAAGTCAAAGTTAATAGTTAGTTAACAGTGAGAATTGGACCCTAAACTAAAGTGTGACCCAAAAATGTACGATTGTTAGAAAAAGACAAACCTGTCACTAGGGCGTAAGCAGATCGCACAAGAACGTATGAATGACATTGTACGAATTCATTTAAATTAGCCACCAATTTGCCAAAACGTAAAATAGTTATCAATTGCCATGAGATTGTGCTGTCCCTTATGGAAGCTTGTTTCTGCCACTATAGGTCTAAATAACAAAATAAAAAAGGTAATTGTGACTTTTTATCTCACAATTCTGACCTTTTATCTCGCAATTGCGAATTTATATCTCACAAATATATATATATATTTTTTTTCTTAGTGGCAGAAACAAGCTGCCATAGTCCCTCCTGTAGGCTTTGTACTATGAATTAAAAAAGCCAACTGCAAAACTTGAAACTTTTACTTTAAGAATGCAGTATTTACAGAAAAATATTTCTTTCTATAGATACAAAAGAAATGAGACCTTCATTATGTCCACAAACAGAGCAAGGAGCAACACCACGTCAGGTAAGATCAACTTGTTTTTGATGATATAATTTAATTGCAAAATACCTTATGCCATTTCCCGGCAGGTTTTTATAGCTGTTGTTCTTTGTTCAGAAATCACAGGGCCTATTATGCTCGAGAGCTACAGAGTGATCGCAGACTACAGCAAGAGCTCAAAGTATGAGCTCACATTAAAGATGGGAGACATGGTGGACATTGTGGAGAAAAGCCCCAATGGTGAGGGAAAAATATAAAAGTTAAATTACAAGAATTACAAAATATTTCATTGCATCAAACAACTTCTCCATTGCATGACCACTGAAATGCACACCCACTCATAATATCCACTTATAGCTCTCTTTCCACATAACAGTAAAGGGTAAAGGTTATCTGATGTGTGATCTGATCTGATGTTTACAGGCTGGTGGTTTTGTCAGTGTGAGTCCAGGAGAGGCTGGGTTCCAGCTTCATACTTAGAGCCACTGGATGGAGCAGATGAATCTGAGGAACCAGAGCCTAATTATGCAGGTCAGTGTGTATCGCCATAATGCCACTGATATGAGTCCCAAAACACTATTTTGGGAGTGATTCATTGCGCTGTTTGGGTTGTGCTGATGATATTTACCCACAACAGGAGAGCTCTATAAAACCATTAGAGGGTATAAAGCTGCCGAAGAGGATGAGCTGACTCTCGAGGCAGGAGAGATGATTGAGGTCATCCATAAACTTCTAGACGGGTGGTGGGTGGTCAGGTATGAGTCAACTAACTTTAACTTCATGGTGTGTTGAAACAATCGAAATGCTTGCAGTTATTTGATGATTCATAATTGAATCAGATTCCCAAATAACTGAAAAAAATGTCTTATGCAGGAAAGGAGAAGATACAGGCTACTACCCGTCCATGTTCCTGTGCAGGACGGGAGAGAAGAAAGAGGTGGATGCTGAGAAGGATGTGGTCAGAAGAGCAACACCACCACCCAGAAGGTACAGCAATAATTAAACACACCACATATTATGATAACAATAACTGAACATTTTGGCTGATCATAATTCACAAAATATCAAAAAATGTAATACAAAAATTGTTTTTTCATTTGGGCCAACAGATCTACCATACGCAATGCCCAGAGCATCCATCCTAATGGACGTCAGCGAATCAGTCAGGACTCCTATCGGAGACAGAGCCGACGGTTCTTACAGCAGCGAGGAAGAGTAAACTCCCATTCCAGGATTGTGACACGATCTCCACTGCAGGAGAGGAAGACAAACGGAGGTGTGTATTCTCCATAAAAAACATGTTTAGTCCATATATATATACACACACACACACACACACATATATATAGCATGTAAAAAATGAAATATAAAAATAAAAATAAAACAATTAATTCCTTTAAATTATTTTTATATAAATATTATATATAATATAATATAAAATAGAATATATTTGCATAAATATATAATAGATAAATAAATAGATCTTTAAATAGTTATATTAAATGAGACCATTACAAATACATAATGTCTTTCACTTTTTATTAAGTAATTACATTTATTTGGGGAATAACATTTAATTTGTTAACATTAGTTAACTATGTTAGTTAACACAAACTAACAATAAATAATACTTCTACAGCATTTATTAATCCTAATTAATGTTAATCTCAACATTTACTAATACATTTTTTAAGATCAAAAGTTGTATCTGTTAACATAAGTTAATGTACTGTGAACTTTTTTATTCACTAATATTATCAAAGGTTAATTAATGCTGTAAAAATATATTGCTCGTTAGTTCATGTTAGTTAATGCATTATCTAATGTTAAAGGCACAAGCTGTAAGATTTTTAGATTAAAATATCAAAAAAACACTAGAAAAATGGTATATATTTTGTTAACTTCTGTACTATCATTATCCCAAACATTTCCGACAATGTTTAAATCCAGAGAAATCAGCAATTTAAACTAATCATTGTTACATAATTCAACACGGTTAGTCTTATTGTTTGAATCCTTTTTTTTGAATTACCGCGAGTACCATGTTTTTACCATGCCTCAGAGACAACACTATTTTGTCAAGTGGCTAACATGCATAATCAGAGAGAGCTTTTTCCATCATACAGTATCTGTTTAAATGTCATTTAGCAACAAAAGTCATCTAGTTTTTATTAATATGACATTCTAATATCGATCTAGATTACTGCAAAGTGCAACAAGTCTCTTATACCAGCCACTGAGTGAACGCACAGAGTAACGTTATAACAACTTTCAACACACTCAACTGTATTTAGTATGATTGTCTTAACCTGCGTTACCCCACATACGCAACGAAAAGAGCGGAAGCGGCCGACTGCAGCAAAAGCTTAATAAAAGCTACGCTGGACTCCCGCAGCTCTCGACCTGCACTGCTTCATACCACAGTAACGTTAATAAAACTTTAATACATTAGCTCATCCATGAACATGATTTCTGCCCGAGTCTGTCGGACTGATTTCCATCGACTGTGGAGGTGAAGACGTCAACTCCCATGATTCCACGCTCATTCATGGCATCATCAAGCTACACCTTTGTTTTAAATTAGTGACTTCTAGTGGCGAAAATTACATATTGTGCCTTTAACAAATCAGGCCTTATTGTAGACCTAATTGTCCTTATTTATTTATTTAATTATGCCCATTATTTCCTCACATAGTAACTGACTGTTCACATTATGCTTCTTTTATGTGGCTGTAACATTAATGCATATGTTACAGAATAATACGTAGCTCTGGTTGACAAAAATCTCTTTTTTTAATGCTGTATTATGTTTGTGTTTATGTAGAGAACATTGCAAAATCAGACTCTCCTCTAGCAGAAGATCTGGATAAAAGTATTCCAGTCATTCCTCCTCGGCCCAGTCCTCAGCTCATTCTGGAGCGCTGCACTGAGAACACATGCAAGAGAGTCAGCGTGCATGAGACCGACTGAAAGGATTCAACAGCCCGCATTAAAACATGACTTGAAAATGTGTTAGAAATGTTCACAGGCATTCAGATATGTGTATAATCAAATGCTCTGTTCATTCCTGCCTTGTCCAGAACCTGTTATAAGCTATGTGTGTTAGACATTTTATATGTATAATGATGTTTATGTCTAGCCTCAATATGCCAACCAGCTATACTTCAGTATGCATTTTTTATGACTGCGTTTAACCCTATTTTTAATGTTTTTATAAACAGTGATAAATAAATATTAACTTGCAAATGAAATGCGTGGTAATATGAAGTCAAGAATTTTCTTGGTGCTGTGAGATGGTCAGATGGTATATTGTAGGACTGTCATAAAGGATTGCATGATTAACATATTCATGTATTAAATAACTCAGAATCAGGTGCTTACAAACAACAAGCAAACTCCACGAAACAATACCGGACCATGAGGAACTGAAAACAGGAAGCATTTATACACAAGATATAACAAACTAAAAGACTAACAGGTGTGATGATTCAATCAATGTCCATAGAAAAAGATTAGTGAAACTAACACTAAGACAAAGGAAACAGGAAACTGAAAATAAACAAACTAAACTAAAACTAATTTAGCATGATTGTGACAGGTATCATATGGTAATGCCATGGTAATTCGTCACAAGCCATGGAACTAAAATTCATACTGCGATCATGTTTCGGCAGTGCCATGGTGGGTAACACTTTAGAATACTGTTCCATCGTTAATAATGATTAACTACACAGGAACAAATAAGTAATGCAATATTAACAATCTAGTAACTACAATGAACTAACAAGAAACTTTGATTAATGAAATTAGTAAGTAATAGTTCTTAGTCGAATGTGGTAGTTCACTATTAGCTAATCAATAACTCTCTAGTAATGACTGAAATCATTGTAAGCTTTTGAGGTTTTTGTAAGGTTTTGGATAGTAATTGCTCCCGATGGATTTGGTAACACTTGAGTCCTTAGGCCTACTAGTGGGTTACCATGATCTTCACTTTAGAATACTGTTATTAATATAATTAGCAATTCCAGAAGGATGTAGTAACACTTGAGTCATTATCCAAAACCTTATCAATATTAAGGAGTTGTCATGCTTTTCACGTTAGAATACTGATCCAAACAATTATTAATTCCTTGGATTTGGTAATACATGAGTCATGGTCTTTACTTTAGAATTAATTATACATTATGCATTACTGTCATTAATTATGAACCTGTATAGCCTAGTAGTTCTTCTGGGAGGTATGAAAAAAAATGTAGGCTATTTATGATTAGCTAAAAGTGAACTACCACATTCAACTGAGCTCTACTTACTAATTCGTTATTCAGAGTTTCTTGTATTTACTAGACTGTTACTCATTTGTACCTGTGTAGTTATTCATTAATGACGGTACAGTAGGCCTTTTTCTAAAGTAGGCCTTTTACCCCATCGTGCTGTTTGGTACTTTTTATAAGTGCTCATACTCCAAGATACTTCAAAGAATGCCGTGGCAATGTACTGTACTTTTGCGAAACGTTTCTTTGTGTATAGTGTCGAAAAAAGAAAGTTACTCGAATATAATTGAAAACACGGAAAACGTTTTTTTTTTATTATTATTTTTTTTATTTATTTATTAAATGCTTGAATGAAAAAAAGAAAAGAAGAAAAAAAAACAGTAACAACAATTGTCATCATTGTCAGCAACATAACAATAAAACAATATGCCAGAGTCCAACAGTCTTTCAGTCCAGATTAAGTTCCTTAAACACAGCCACTGTTCTCATAGCTTTCAGGTTTTTAGAAAATTCAATAGAATCAAAATACATTTTCATCTCATGTTTAAATCTTAAAAAAAGAGGTTTGCACTTTGAAAATTTACATTTATGAATGTGATATTTGGCTAACAGAAAAATAAGGTTTATAAAATAAATATCATTTTTCTTTTCACAATCATGAAAGCCAAAAATTACATTTCTGTATGTAAATTAAAAATTTGGATTCACATAACGTTTAATAAAGTCACAAATGTCACACCAAAATGTCTGTGTGAGAGCAATTCCAAAATAAATGTAAAGTTTGAAATCAGTTTGAAGTTTGAAGTCAGGTTTGAAAACATTGAAAACACGGAAAACGTCTGTCAAGCTTGCATGTACGTCATGCGTCACACGTCATACGTCACGGTGCACGCGGAGAACTGTCATGGCCGCCTCCGTAGAAAACATGTTAGAGCAGCATAAATCACAGAGTGGACTTAATTCACATTATATTACCGTATATTTTTCATTTCGCAGTTTACAGATGTACAGATATGCATGTGTGAATCATATTATGTGATCTGAAACAACTTGACAAATATATTATAGAGGATATTCCGATAATTGAGCGGTGAGTAACTGAAATTAGTTCACCTCCAAACAAAATAGAGTACAAAAATACTCTGGTATGATATGCTAATACAGTGCTGATATATATATCATAGTAGTGAAACTCATGTACCATGGTATTTACAAGGTACACAACGATACCTCCAAGAATACCATGGTACCAGGAAATCATGGTAGTATTACTTTTTGTAATGTGATTACCATATTTATGGTATTTATTTACATGCTGCTCTAAGGTGCTTCAGACAGTATGGAATTACCATGGTACATGTTCAAAAAATCATACCACTGGAACTTTTTGTTAGTGTTGGGTAATTCTCTTCATTTGCATAATCAGTATTGGTATTAAGTATATCAGAATTTATGTTGTATTTTATGCAGATGACTGTCATAATGGCTTTAGTCAACATTCGCTCCTGTGGCCGTCATGGTTTTCATCTGGGTCTCCGTGCGTATGCCACACGACCCCTTGGCACCCCAAGAAAGCGGGAGCAGCAAGATGACACGCCCGTGTTCCAGTATGTGGGTCAACACAGGAAGCCCCAAGAGAAGGTGTTTGTGTGGGGCTTCAGCTACACTGGAGCTTTAGGGATCCCAAGCTTTGTAGTGCCGGACAGTGGCAGGAAAAAGCCCAGGAAGTACCAGCTCACGCCTTACCGTCTGGATACTGAACAGAAGGTTATGTCCTACCCTAACTTTAACAAAAATTACCAAAAATATTTGGAATGGGTTTTCTATTTTGTACACTACTGTTCAAAAGTTTGGGGTTGTTTTTTAAAGAGATATTTCTCCCAAAAATGAAAATTATGTTGTCATTTGCTTACCCTAAAGTTGTTCCAAAGCTGTATGAATGTATTTCTTCTGCTGAACACAAAAGAAGAATATGGTTAACCAAACAGTTGACTGACTTTTATAGTATGGAAAAAATACTATGGAATTCAATAGGCCCATCAACTGCTTGGTTAATGACATTTTTCAAAATATCTTCTTTTGTGTTCAACAGAAGACAGAAACTCATACAGGTTTGGAACAACTTGAGGGTGATTAAATGATGACAAAATTTTAATTTTTCGGTGAAATATCCCTTTAATGTATTGAAATAAGTGTCTTATGCTCACCAAAGCTGCAATTATTTGATCAAAAAATAACAGTAAAACAGTATTATTGTGTAATATTATTACTTATGTTACTTAAAGGATTAGTCCATTTTCAAATAAAATTTTCCTGATTCAGCTTTGCATCACAGGAATTTTTAAATATATTAAAATATAAAAATAAATAAATCATATTAAAGGATTTCCTGATAATTTACTCACCCCCATGTCATCCAAGATGTTCATGTCTTTCTTTCTTCAGTCGAAAAGAAATTAAGGTTTTTGATGAAAACATTCCAGGATTATTCTCCTTATAATGGACTTCAATGGCCTCCAAACGGTTGAAGGTCAAAATTACAGTTTCAGTGCAGCTTCAAAGGGCTTTAAACGATACCAGACGAGGAATAAGGGTCTTATCAAGCGAAACGATTGGTCATTTTCTAAAAAAATACAAATGTATATGCTTTATAAACACAAATGATCGCCTTGCAAGTGTTTCCACCATTCCGCTTTCCGTTTCTTCAAAAAGCTTACGCTGTATGTCCTACGCCTTCCCTATTCTACTTACGGAACGAACACGGCGCCAGTTCCGTTTTTTCCTCCACTATAAGGACAATAATCCTGGAATGTTTTCATCAAAAACCCTAATTTCTTTTCGACTTAAGAAAGAAAGACATAAACATCTTGGATGACATGGGGGTGAGTAAATTATCAGGAAATTTTCATTCAGAAGTGAACTAATCCTTTAATATGATTTATTTATTTTTATATTTAAAAATTCCTGTGATGCAAAGCTGAATTTTCAGTATCATTACTCCAGTCTTTAGTGTCACATGATCCTTCAGAAATCATTCTAATATGCTGATTTAGTGCTCAAGAAACATTATTATCATCAATGTTAAAAAGTGGTGCTGCTTAATTTTTTTTTTTTTTTGGAAACTGTTTTTTTTTCCCCAGGATTCTTTGATGAATATAAAGTTTAAAAGAGCAGCAATTATTTAAAATCTTTTGTAACATTATAAATGTCCTTACTGTTACTTTTGAAACATTTAATGTGTCCTTGCTGAATAAAAGTGTTAATTTCTTTTAAAAAACAAATCTTTTGAATGGTAGTGTATGTTGTGTGTGTTTTTTGGTAGATTTCCTCAGCAGCCTGTGGATATGGCTTCACCTTACTGGCCTGTAATACCAAAGATCTGACCAAACTGTGGGGCATGGGCCTTAACAAAGATTCCCAGCTGGGCTTTCAGCGTACTCAACACGACCGAAGTAAGAAACCCCACAATCCCATTGCATTCCTGTTAGTAACTCACATGCTCTTAGTAAAAATGACTCTAACAAGCAAGTTCCAGTAATACCAGAAGGTTCAGAATCACACGGTACTTCAAAAAATACTGTAGTGCCATGGAACTTTTTTGTTAGGGAAGCGGGAGCTGTTACGTTAAAAAGTATTTTTTTTTTAGTTCTGGTCTGATTTTTGGGGGTAGTGAAAGTGTTCATCAGCACTTCCTACTGTACATGGGAAGATTCATGCTCTGGCTGATGTTGATAAACCATTCTGTTCTGAGTTGCCAACCTTCACCCAATCAACTGGGGCCATTACAACTTTCAAGAAACAACCTTTTCCTCAAGCACTTTCCTAAATCAACTGCTTTGTCTTGTGTTTGTAGATAAAAGTTATGAGTATGTCCTGGAACCGTCTCCAGTGTCTCTCCCGCTGCTGAACCCTCAGGAGACACGAGTGCTGCAGGTCTCATGTGGACGCGCTCATTCCCTGGTGCTCACAGACTCTGAGGGAGGTGAGCAAACGTTAGCAATATTTTCATCCAAAGTTGCTAATTTAACTTATGCGCAAAATTGAACATCGCATAAAACAGTGGCGAATAAAGAACCGTTTTCATCTCGTGTTCAAGAGAACAAAATCGTCACTTCCTGGGAAATTGGTGCAAAATATCTATAGGGTCATTGCGTGTCAACTCAACCAGAGGTCCCCGGCTTGATTTTATTAATATTTTTTCTGTAGACAGACAAACATAAATAGTGATGAAAGCCAAAATATTAAATGTCACAGATGTATATTTACTGATAATCCACTATTTTGTAGAGGGTATAGCTGTAGACAGTTTTCACCTGAGATTTGGAGCCAAATTAGAAGGGTGAAAATATGACTTTAGAAAGATGGCATCATTATTTTATTTTTACACAGAGACTGGTAGGTCTATTAGAAAAATGTGTTGACTTCTTTCTTTCTTTCATTATATGTCAACAGTGACAGTTCAAACATGACAAAAAGGACTTCTTTTTTTTTTTCTCTTTTTTTGCACCTCAAGTTTGCATGCCTGTACCTCAAGAAGTATTAAATATGTCTTAATATCCTTTTATATTCTGGTTCTTAACAAACTTTCTTTTTGGTATGTTCATTGTAAAGGTCCTTGATGGTTCAATCCCAGAAATATGGAGATCTGAATGTGGCTCCATGAGTTAATTGGTAAATTGTACACAATTTCAATGGTCAAAAACCAAATGTGGGTCACTTTGCATACAGCTGATACTTTTTTCTTTTAAAGAGGAATATCTAAAGAACAAATGATGTTGAAACTAGAAATATATCTCTTTTTTTTTTCTTTCTATAAGCTCAATTGCATAGAACATGCCTGTATGAGTGCCATAAATATTCCTTTTCCAAAGTTTGCATGCCTGTAAAAAGTATTCAAGGTATCTTAATATCCTTCTAGATTCTCATTCCTAATAAACTTTTCTTTTGTAATCTTCATTTTCAGTCCCATAGATATTGGGACCCCAGTGTGACTCCGTGTCCAAATTCTTGAATTTTACTCAGTAAATATACATCTGTGACATTTAATATTTTGGCTTTCATCACTATTTATGCTTTCATCACTGTTTGTCTTTCTACAGAAAAAATATTAACAAAATCAAAAATTTGAGCTGGGGAAGTTTCGAAATTTGGTTGATTTGACACAGAAGACCCTATAATAAAAATGGAAGTTGCTGCAATCGGGGGAAGCCACTGTGGCTCGTACATCATATATGACTTGTGCCTCAGATCAATAAACACTGTCATGCCTGGTGTTTGGGAACGCAATCATGTGAGACACTTCTCGGAGGTCATTATACTCAACCTAAATATGTTGCCATTTTTGGCTTGGCTCTTTTTTTTGCCCAGGACTGAAAAAATGTGTTTCCATGCGCATGTCTTCTTATCAGATAAAAAAATGATCCACCTCAATTGAGCGCATAAGTTTTGTATGTTCATTTTTAGAATTCCTGCAAATCTTGGTGTTCCATCCATGTTTTTTTTATGCAATATCCCAAAATTCTCAAAAAATAGGTGGATAGAAATGGCTGTCTGCTTTGTCATATACAATTTCTGAAATTTAGTGTGAAGATGTATTGTCATTTATAGAGCACTTTTTTTAGTGTCCTTGGGTCTTCACTTGAGTAAAGTTGTAGCTAACAGGTGTTCAGATTCTACAGTGGCAAGAAAAAGTATGTGAACCACTTGCAGAATCTGTGAAAATGTGCAAAATTTTAACAAAATAATTGAGATCATACAAAATGCATGTTATTTTTTATTTAGTACTGTCCTGAGTAAGATATTTTACATAAAAGATGTTTACATATAGTCCACAAGACAAAAAAAAATTGCTGAATTTATTAAAATGACCCAGTTCAAAAGTTTGTGAACCACTGATTCTTAATACTGTGTGTGGTTACCTGGATGATCCACGACTGTTTTTTTGTTTTGTGATGGTTGTTCATGAGTCCCTTGTTTATTCTGAGCAGTTAAACTGAGCTCTGTTCTTCAGAAAAAATCTCCAGGTCCCAAAAATTCTTCAGTTTTCCACCATCTTTTGCATATTTGAACCCTGTCCAGCAGTGACTGAATGATTTTGAGATCCATCTTTTCACATGGAGGACAACTGAGGGACTCAAACACAACTATTAAAAAAGGTTCATTTCTTTTCATCAAGGTTCAATCATTTTTTTTTTTTCATTTAGTACTGCCTTCCGGAAGCAACAGAAAATACTTGCATGTTTCCCGGAAGACAAATTAAATACAATTTACCTTGATCTTCAAATTCCAAATGTTTTCACCCCCCATCTATTAATGCATCGTGTTTCCTTCTGGAGAATGATCTTCTGTTTGAACCTTTTTTAAAAGTTGTGTTTCAGTCCCTCAGTTGTCCTCAGTGTGAAAAGACGGATCTCAAAATCATTCAGTCACTGCTGTAAAGGGTTCAAATATGCAAAAAATGCTGGAAAACTGAAGAATCTGCAGGACCTGGAGATTTTTTCTGAAGAACAGAGCTCAGTTTAACTGCTCAGGACAAACAAGGGACTCATGAACAACCATCACAAAACAAAAAAACAGTCGTAGATCATCCAGGTAACCACACACAGTATTAAGAATCAATGGTTCACATACTTATGAATGGGGTTATTTTAATAAATTCAGCTATTTTTTTTTTGTCTTGTGGATTATATGTAAACATCTTTTATGTAAAATATCTTACTCAGGACAGTACTAAATAAAAAATAACATGCATTTTGTATTATCTCCCTTATTTTGTTAAAATTATTAACATTTTCACAGATTCTGCAAGTGGTTCACATACTTTTTCTTGCCACTGTATATACAGTAGATGAATTAGAAAGAAATTTCCTGTCCAAGCACTTAGATGTCTTAAACTGCAATAGATTTCTATTTCAAATACAATTAAATGATTGTGCTGTAGTGTGATGAGTCCTTCATGTCTCTCTTCTCTATCCCTCTCATTAGTTTTCAGCATGGGTAATAATGCTTATGGGCAGTGTGGGAGGAAGATTGTGGAGGATGAAGTGTACAGGTTTGTCCTTCAGCAACATATGTCCAGTATTCTGCACCAAAGGACACCGCTTCACATTATGAAGTGGTGGCTAAACTAAAACAATTGCTTTCCCTGTATCCCAGTAGCCTTGAATTATCCACTGTGTAACTTTTATATGCTTTATTTTATGATTTGCTTAGAGTGAAATGATTATTCAGTATGCCGGGGAATTGGGTTTATAATGTGTTCAGCAACATCAGAGGCAATATTATCAACTCAAATATGAACCATTTTCAGCCAAGCAGAGAATGAGATATACTCTTGTTTCCTTTGCTAATAACTATTATGAGCATATGGGTTAAGCTGCTTTTTTTTCTCTGGAAACCTGTGTTTAAGAATGGGGTTTCTGTCTAATGGCTGACCTTTTCCTCTGTTTCCTGCAGTGGGAGTCATCTTGTTCACAAGATCGAGGGTTTTGACAGCCGAGTCACCCAGGTATGTGATGACACTTTATTACTTTATTGGCATGATATGTTGGTAAATACAACATCGACATAGAAATCATGTGATGCGTAATATATTGTTTACATGACATTTTTACTACCTAAACTACCTGAATTAAAATTTCTACTCTTACATTTTCTTCTTTTGGTGGAAATTCACCATTATAACCTCAATTTTTTTAAGCAAAATATGATTTATTATTATTTTTGAATCTGAGGTGAGATATGTATGGAAGCTTGTTTCCGCCACTAAATAAAAAATAAAAAAGGTAATTGTGACTTTTTATCTCACAATTCTGACTTCTTTTCTTACAATTGCGAGATATAAACTCACAATTGTGAGGTATAGACTTTTTTTTTCTAGCAATTCTGCCTTTTCTCTTGCTATGGCGAGTTAAAATCCAATTCTGAGGAAAGAAAGTGACTTTTTTTCTCAGAATTGCGAGTTTATAACTCACAATTCTAACTTTATAACTCACAATTCTTGGAAAATAAGTCAGAATTGTGAGTTCATATCGTGCAATTTTGACTTTATAATACGCAATTCTAACTTTATAACTCGCAATTGTGACTTTATATCTCGCAATTCTGACCTTATATCTAGCAACTTTTTTAAAAATTTTTATTCAGTGGCAGAAACACGCTTCCATAGATATGGCCTGGTTCTCTCTTTGTGAGATTCACTCCAACTGTCCTGCTCCTCTCGTCCTGTAGGTGGCTTGTGGGCAGGATCACAGTCTGTTTCTAACAGAAACAAAAACAGTGTATGCCTGTGGGTGGGGGGCAGATGGACAAACAGGTTTGTTTCACCATCCTTGTGTCATTATCTCTGTCTGTCTCTTTTCTTTCAGTCCCTCTTTTTGTTCCGCTCCATTATGAAACCTGCCTAAAGGCGTTTTTCCAAAAAATGTATCCAGACAACACTAGGTGACTCATGGCTGAGACCATGTGACCCTTCCCTCACAATTAATGTCTCCGGAATGTATTTTAAGGTCTGGGCCATCACAACAAAGCCTCCTGTCCAGTGCCCGTCGGAGGAGATCTGGCTGGGGTTAAAGTTCAGCAGGTGGCCACATATGGAGACTGTAGTTTGGCCGTGTCCACAGATGGGCAGGTTTTCGGTTGGGGAAACTCTGAGTACCTGCAGCTGGCTTCTGTCACTGAGGCCACACAGGTAAAGAGGACAACACACACAAACAAAAACACAACAACTGGTATACAAATACCAGAAAAGATTGAAGTGATTGTTCACTGTCATAGAATTATCCTGAAATGTCACATTTATAATGAGATGTATATAAAATATATGTAAAAAGGTCAATGAGTGCAGCAATACCAGGCTGTGCAGCTCATTTGTAAAGTCTGGTTTTCAGATTAGCTCACCACGGCTGCTGCCCCTGAGGGGTGTGGGTCGAATCAGACGGGCGGCATGCGGAGGAACACAGGTGGCTGTACTGAACGGTAAGATTACAGTCTTATTGAGGCAAAACATCCTAGAGTTTGCTGGAACAATTCAGTAGACTTTTTTTTTTTCTTTTTTTGCAAAAGACCAGAAGTACCATTGTGTTCTCTGAAGTACAATATAAATAGTACATAAATATGGCAATTATTTAATACCATACTTTGTAATCATTTACATTACATTTATATCTAGTCCAGTCATGAAACTCTAGATGGCGCAGGAAAAAAACAATTTTCAAAAACAATTTTCAAGATTCTAAATATTTTCAAATGGATTTGACTCTGGATTCTAATTTTTCACAAAAAGTATTTATGTAAAAAATATACAGTGCACAGCATAAATGAGTACACCCCCTCTGTACAAATACAAAAGATGTATTTTCTTTATGATCACTAATACAATTGATGGAAAAAATGTGAAAAAAATGTATTAAACATATACATAATAAAAACCGAGAAATATATGTCATTAATAGCCATAAAATAAGTAAATTAGCCAATTTTGTTTAAATTAAGGATTGCAGAAATGAGTACACCCTAGATTTAATTCAACAAATGTATAATATTCTTAGTACTTAGTATGCCCTCCATAATTTTGAATATACTGCTCTGACCCTTCTTGGCACGGAGTGTATAAGTTCATGACAAATTGTCACAGCTGTCCTGTTTAACTCCTGGATGAGGAGCTCCTTAAATGCCCTGATCTTTAATGGGGAGTGTTGCTCAACTCGCCTCTACAGAATCCCTCACAGGCGCTCAATTGTCATTGTCATGTTGAAAAAATGCTCAACAATGCAGGGAATGAGGAAAGGGTAACATCTTCTGTTTCAAGTTTGTGTATTAAATTACACAGTGGTGTGGGAATTCATGACAGCATTGATAAAGCACAGCTCCCTCACACCTTCAGCACTCATACATCCCTATATAAGAGCTTTACTACCACTGAACGTTACTGTGGGAACCGGGCACTTCTCACTGTACTCCTCCTCTAGCAACACCGTAACATTTTGGATGCTGTTAGATCCAAAATGATTGATTTGGTCTCATGAGACCAGAGTATTGATTCCCAGAATCTATATTTTGTAAATATGGGCTTTGGAAATGGCTAACTGACTTTATTGTGCTTTGGCTACAGTAGGTAGTTCCAGTGAGAACAACAACCATGCATGTCATTTCTGCAGGCTGCATCTTACTCTGTGAGATAAACAGTCACTCTTTTCATAGCTTTTGCTGGCGCTGAGACACTCCCTTGGTATTTCTCCTGCTCTTTGTCTAGCAAAAAAATCACTAAATGAAAGCTTAAAATGAAGGCCTGATTATTTCAGGGGCCTTGTCACAAGTCCATTGTTTTTGAATTTCTGTGTTACTTTTGCTATATTTTCACACTTAAAACAATGATTTGGTAATCCTCTTGTACCACTGTCCTCTTTTGTGCTAAGAAATAAGTCTCCTGACAGTTCTCTCCCAAGTTGTTCCATTTGTTGTCAGCAATAAGTCTGAGAATGATTCAGTGGGCTATATAACACTTTTAATTGTCAAGAAATTACTTCTCTTTAAATGTTTTGGTTCAACATACTTACCTGTTGATCAAACATTGCCTTAAACTTACATCAGAAAATTATTTCGTTTTATTTAGTAACTTTTAGGAGGGTGTACTCATTTTTGCTACACAACATTTTATCACCTTGATAAGAAAATCTTATTTTCCTGAATAATTTTGACATGCTTCTTTGGTAACTGATTAAGCAGACTTGCTGGAACATTATATCTCTAAAGAACCCTAACATGTCTTCTAAGTAATTGAGTAATTGCTAAGTTTCAGAGGGGATGTACTCATTTATGCTGTGCACTGTAACTAAAAATATAGTTTTTTGAGAAAACATTGATACAGTATCATGAGGTACAATATTGCAATACTTGGAAATATCTATTTTTGTTTTCCCTCACACCTAGTATTACCACCTGATACCATCATTAAACCACCATAGTATTTTTGTGAATGTACTTCTGTGCTTTACCAAAAACCCTATATATGAACTACTTGAATATTTTGTTTGCATATTTTAAAGACATGGTGGTTACATAGCTGATCACTTTCATAATTTAGAATGCTCAATGGGTTTTAAAGGGTTAGTTCACCCAAAAATGAAAATTCTGTCATGTTGTTCCAAACCAGTAAGACTTTCGTTCATTTTTTCAGAACACAAATGAAGATCTTTTTAATGAAATCTGAGAGCTTTCTGTCCCTTCATTGACAGCCTACGCCAGAAAGGCAGCAAAGACATCATTAAAGTACTCCATGTGACTCCAGTGGTTTAACCTCAATTTTATGAAGCAACATGAGTCCTTTGTTTGCGCAACCAACCCCCCCCCCCATATAATTTACCACTTTATTTACAAAATATTGATCTCCAATGCACGTTCATGAGAGCACCACAAAGCATGCATGTTGTGTTGACACAAGAGTGGACGTTGTTGCGTGAATATGCATTAGAGATTAACATTTTCTAAATAAAATGGTAAATTGTTTTATTTTGCACATACAAAGCACTCAAGTCACTTCATAAAGTTGAAGTTAAACCACTGGAGTCACATGGATTACTTTAATGATGTCTTCATTGCCTTTTTAGGGCTTGAAAGTGTCAGTTGTGTAGGCTGTCAATGGAGGGACAGAAAGCTCTCAGATTTCATTAAAAAGATATTCATTTGTGTTCCGAAAATGAACAAAAGTCTTACAGGTTTGGAACGATATGAGGGTGAGTAAATTAATGACAGAATTTTCATTTTTGGGTGAACTAACCCTTTAATGTCTGAATGCATTTGTTGAATTCTACCTGCTATACAACTGTTGTGGAAAAGCACAAATTGATGTTGCTTTTTAATTTTGACTTGTGTAATGAATTAAATAACTCAATCTCTGTAGAGGAAGGAGAGGTGTTTGTTTGGGGTTTTGGAATTCTGGGAAAAGGCCCAAAACTTTCAGAGTCTGCTGTCCCAGAAAGAGTGTCAGCCACATTTTTTGGGAGGTCAGAGTTCAACCCCAGTGTGAAGGTCTCGTCCATCCGCTGTGGACTCAATCACTTTGCAGCTGTCACAGGTAAAAACTTCAAGCTGAACATTTTCTTTGCACTCAAGATATCAAGTATTGTTGTACTGAGTTTAATTAGGAGATTGTAGAAATGTAAAATGTGCTCTCATACAGGATACTTAACACACATTCTCCTGAAAACACCTGCTAATAGTGCTTGCATAACCATGTTGGTATTAAATCCTGCCTGTTTCCTGGCCAACATCAGGGCTGAATTATTTGCTACATGAATATTGTTTTCAGATCGAGGTGAACTGTTTGTTTGGGGTAAAAATGTGAGAGGATGTCTTGGCATCGGGAAACATGATGACCAGTATTTTCCATGGAGGGTAAGAAGCCAACAATGCAGCATTCTTTCTTTTAACATGGAAAAGTGTGGATTTCAGAGCTTTTTTGACCAAATTATGACACACTGATTAATTATTCAAATTAATCACAGTTAACCCCACATATATAACTATTTTCTGAGAAAAGCCCTCAAATGAACAGAATTCATTAAAAAAAACTCATTATTGGGGCAGGTGAAAACATTCAATAAACAAAAATACTTTGAGTTGTTAAAAAAATGAATGCTAAATTGACAACAACACTATACCCAGTAGACTTTAGATCTAATCCATTTACTTTATCCTAATGTCTGTCATTTGTTTTAGGTGACAGTGCCAGGCCACGTGAAGGATGTTGCCTGTGGTGTTGACCACATGGTGGCGCTGGTCAAATCCATCATATGAGATTGTCTTTGTAGATCTGGGCAATCTTCTCTTGAACATCTCAGCATGCAAGGGTTCATTATTTCCTCATAAACTTTGGACTTGTTAATGGCCCTCACTGAGTCTTCATGTCACACTGCATCAAGCAAGTCAAGGGTGTGTTTAAGAAACATGACACCTCCTCTGCTGTTTACAGTGTGGACCTCAAAAATAGATGTGAATCTGACTCCTAAATAACTCAAGACTTCTTAAGTCTTATGTTGGCTTCTTGACATTTTGGAGGTTTCCTTAAAATGTTTTGGTATTTCGTCATCACCTGAGGTGGGCACTGTATGGTCAAACTAAAGACACATTATCAGTGTGGTTTCTAGATGATCTTTTCTTGTTAAAAACACTGAATTGTCAGTAGGCAAATGAAAACTATAAACGCTACACAAAAGGTATATGTAAATTAAAGCATTTTTAAAAAAAGTTGGCTTGAAACAATGTTATTGTGACAGCATGAAACAGCATTTTGAACAAGTAAAAATGTAGGTTGGGACTTGCTTTTGTCTATCAGAAATTGATTGGACAATTGTGGTTTGCTATTGGTTGATGTCATGTGAGTGACAATTCAAACAATACTAAATTTGCTAGTTTTACTTTTAAAAAAAATGAGCAACAACTAGCTGATATAAAAAAAAAAAAATTACATAATGCACTAGTCTTTCATTATGTTTCCAGGCCTGGAAAATCACTTTAAAAATTCCTTTATATGTGCAGTTTTTCCTTGACCACGGGAACCCTGAACAAGTGGGCGCAAAAATGTGTTTGTAGAGTGAAAATTTAAAAGGGGAGCAACTATTAACACTGTTGGATGCCTTAAATATAGATTGCAGACATGCAAAAGCAAACTTAAGCCACTTCAGGAAGAAAAATGTCATTTGAAGTTATATTAAAATTCCTATATCCTTCAGAATCAAGTACATTTTATTTGTACCAAACTGTACTGATAGATCACATAATAGTACCATTTATAAAGCAGTATACATTCTGAGGGAAAAGAAGGGAATAGTTGAAAGTCACCCTCTTTAATGTGCAAGTATATAGGAACAGTTTCTCACCTACATTTTGTGTCAAGAGACAGAAAAAAAATTCATGAAGGTGAAACAAAAGCAATCAATTCATGATCTTTTCTGGTGTCTGAGCTGGTTTAATCAAATTCTCCAAATCAATCATTTGTATGGGTAGTTAGAAGTAGCTTCAGCAAATATCATCCCACAGAAATCATTTGTAAATCACAAATATGACTAAATATCTTCATAAACTAGATAAATCCGCAATTGGCACATGGTCTAGTTTCGCATGGTGTAAACCCCCACTGTACGCTTAAGAAAACATGGTTCAAACAGTGGGAAAAAAGGAGAGTAACGATAGAAAAAAAAAAATCAAACCTAAATACAAACTAAGCTGAAAAAATATTGTTTCACGTCTTTAATTGTCAGAAAACAAACAGGTCACCCCTTCTTAACACTGATAAATGTATGGTTTTGCAAATTTCTGCATCATAGCTGATAGAAGAAAAGCTTGTGGAAAAAGACACCCATCCATGTCTAAAAAGCAACAAGTGACCCCTTCTAAAAGAGACTCCTTCAAGGGGAAGATAATCATCCCCGGTATTTCACATAAGAGTAAGATCCGTAAGATAGACCTTAAATAAAGTGCAGACAAGGGGAGCTTGAAGGCCTAAACTAACGCCAGTGTCTGCGACACCTGACCTTAACTAACATTCAACAAACGACAGGTTCCCCCAACAGTTTCCTCCGTGGATGAAGAGACAGCTTTGCAAAATACTCAAAAGAGCGAGTAGTGGTGAAGACTAAAGAGGCATTTTGTGCGTTCGCAAGCGCGCAACGACTCCAGGGCGGAAATAAAAATGACGTTCCCATCAGACCGAGCGTTTAAAAACAGTATTACAGTAAACTGCACGATTCGTGTATGTGTATTTAACCTGAACAAGGGCATGTGAACAGTTTCACCTCACCTGAATCCTTGTTTCCAATCGCTGCCAACTCGGCCGGGTGGACAGAAAACCCATTGATTGTACTTTGAAGGCAAAAACAACAACAACAGCAACAACAACAACAACTACTAATTCATTACCCAGCCACTTGGCATTGAAACGTGAACATAAGATTGAGGTGAGGGGAAGAAAAACAAAAGCTCTAAATAAAAACGGTAAACTTTCCAAACAATGAGCGTGAAAAGCTTCTTTCACAGACTGAACTTGTGACTCGACCATTTTGCAGAACACACACACACAAAAAAACCCTGAACCATCAAATAGCATCCAGAAAAACATCATGTTTTAGACAAGGAGTGTGTTTATGCCCCGTGTCTTGGCACTGCAAGGGAAAACATGAAGGGGGGCCAGGAAAAACTAAAAATAAATCTCAAGATACATTGGAGTACATTCTGTGTCCTCTAGGAGGAGGACCTGCTGCTAGTACATAATGGTTATTTGCAATGTCTTAAGAATCGCTATCTGAAGTCCAGGCCCTGTTGCCATGGTAAAATGATGTGCGGAGGATGAGGAGGAGTGGATAAGAGGAAGAGGGGCGGGGAGAAAGAAGAGAAGAAAAACACTGGATTCACACTATCGCAGGGTCCCTGTAGAGGTGGGTGGGGATTAGGGTTTTCTTTTTTGCAGGAAACAGACAGGAAGTGATGTCACTCAATACCGACTGCAAGACTAGACCCCCTGCCCCCTCACTTATTCATTCCCCCTCAGATTCTTCTCCCATAACCACCCCTCAGGTAAGATCTTGGCACTTTAAGAGTTTGACATAAGAAATCTCAATGTTTTCAGGTAAGTGGGACTCCCGTCCAAACGTCTCACTGTCCTGTGCTCTCATTGGTCCTCAAGGCTCCGATCACGCTCTGGATGTTTTCCTCAGGAACCTGGGTGGAGACAAGATGGCTGGTGTTAAACACTGCCCTCGCGTTCTGAATATTAGGAGATGGGAAAACGTGAATGCTGAAACTCACCAGAGCGTGATCGAACTTGAAGGTACTGATATAATAGGCTGGAATGTCAGCGGTCGCCAGCGGTTCAGATATCTGAGCCACAATGCCACATTCATCTGATGGAGGACAAACAACTTTCAATAAAATAGTAATTTCAATAGGAAACCACACAATCGAGAATTTCACATGAAGGATTTTGCTTTGGGTTCAGCTGGTCATGCGAATTTGCTGCATTGACCAACCAACGGCTGCTTAGTTTGAAAGTGACTTGTGTGTATGTGAGCTGTGCTTCATTACTTCCTGTGCTTAAAGGCACAATATGTAATTTTCGCAGCTAGAGGTCGCTTATTCAAAAAGGTGTAGCTTGATGACGCCTTGATTTCGCGGAATCATGGGAGGTGTTGTCCTCATGTCTACAGCCGGTGGAAAAGAGTCCGATGGGACTCGGGCAGAAATCATATTCATTGATGAGCTAATGTATTAAAGATTTATTAACATTACTGTAGTATGAAGCAGGGTGTGGCTTAAAGCCGTTGAAGCGGAATGAGGCCGCTGGAGCGATTGCTAATGAGAGACTCGCGACACACGACACGACTCAAGAGCAGTGGAGCTTTTATGCCGCACAAGACTGCTTCCACTTCACCTGTCTAATAAAACACATAATATATTAAAGCGTCTTTGGTGTTTCCATGGTTTCTACAAAATAAAACCGGAAATCAAAGGTAACGCGGGTATGATGTCATTGATAGGTGACGCACGGACACGGTCTGTGTCCTAGTTAAAATTGCTTATTTCTCTGGATTTAAACATTCTTGGAAACATTTGGGATAATGTAGGTACACAAGTCAGCAAAATATGTAACATTTTTCTAGTGGTTTTTAGATATTTTATTTCAAAAATCTTACATATTGTACCTTTAAGTTACAACAAAATGTGTGCGGATTACGACAGGATAGGACTAAGCATTTCTAGGTGTTTTTAGCATATTGCTAGGGTGTTAATAGTCCAAATTAAAAGAACCAATCCTTAAATTCTGGTTCCTAGATATTGCTCAGGTCAAAGGGATTTTCATTTTCACAGTAACAGCAGGCCGTTTACCCAGTTTTAGCCTGAACTCACCAAACCCTAAGGGTTGTCCTCCGATGCGGACCATTTTCCAAAGCTCTCCTGATGCGCTGGTGAAGAGGACATTGTTTGGAAACCTGACAAGAAAAGAGCAGCATCTAAACCATATGTAATGATAACAAAACAAAGACACTGTACATTTAATCAGAAATAAATTCATGAGGCAAGTTACATTTTAACCGTAAACACAAAGACCATGATTCAACAGGCTAAAAGCTGAAAGATGGTGGTATTTTTAAATACTAGCATAATTTTAATGAAACCACTGCAGACAAAGTTGAATAAAAAGACAAAGAAATCCACTTTTACAACCGATGCAGGTCTAATATAATTTAAGTGTATATAACAATGAACTGAAAACAGTTCATCTTTGAAACACAAATGAAGAAATGAAAACATAAGAGATTGAAACTCCATTCCACAAAAAACTTTGTCGCTTCAAAAAGTTCACAGATCTAGTAAAACTAATGACTTAAGTGAAGAGAAACGATCACTTTATAATCATTTATTCTATGATTTAGATTATTATTAGATTTATTCTATGTTACGCAAGTATGGTTGAGCTTCTGAAAGAACCAATGAGGTTTCATATGGGGTTTTATTACTTTACAATGTCTTTATGAACTTTTTGAAGTGTCAAAGTTTTGGTTGCGTGGATTTTCAATGGAGGAACAGAAATTTCTCAGATTTCATTAAAAATATCTTTGTTTGTGTTTTGAAGATGAATGAAAGTCTTACGGGTTCAGAATGACTTGAGGGTGAGTAATTGATGGCAGAATTTTCATTTTTGGGTGAACTGTGCCTTTAATGTGACATTTCCATATGAACAAGGAAAAGAGATTAGGAATTAATTGGATCAAGAAAAGTGGGTGTTTAATACAAAGTGTGTTACAGGTGGCTGGAGGAAATGTGTTGGAAAAAAAATAATGGAGTAGGTGACGTTAGCCAAACGATAAAGTCATTTCAGAGGTTAGCAGGTTTTTATATTTTAATGAAAGATTTCAGAAAACAAACCTTTTCTCCTTTGAAATAGACCTTAGGTTAGACGGCATATTGAATTTAACGCAGATAAAAAAGAAGCTGTGAAGGATAGACTTACAGTCTTTACAAAGACATGCACTGTATAAATGTTCAGATCACATAATTTTCACAACTCACAACTTTTAAAACTGTTTCATGGAGTTGTTGTCTACTGAAAGTTTTTTTTTTTTTTCCTCCCGGAAAGACTGTTTAGCTAAACAATTGGTATGTTGTTAAACAACAGTACAATCTATTGAACTTTATTCTATCCCTCACAGCCTTGTTTTCATTCCTGTCAAAAATGATATATGGCGCTACCCTGACTAAGGTCTATAACATGCGCTGATGAATCATGCACAAGACCAGGGGTGTGTATTGAGAATGTAAATGGGGTCAAAAGTGTTTTCATGTTGACTTCAATAGAGCGTTAGAGGCAGAACTGGGTGGGGTCTAACCTCCGGGTCGTCTGCTCATCCATAACTAGAGAGATGTAGCCCTCGATCAGGGAGAAGGAGAAAAAGCGGATGTGTCCAGAATCCTCGCTCTGCCCTCCGGTCTCTTTCGCTCTGTAATGAAGCACAGCAGGGATTCTTGTTATTACACAAGCTTCATTAGAGCTGAACTCAGCTGACACTTTTGCAAGGAATAGAAAAAAATGGGAGGAGTATGATAAAGGCAACTCTGATCTGATCTTTCCCTCTAAGGGTTGGCCTGATGCCAGTGTCGGAGCAGTAAACAAGTTCAGCCACTATAAGGAAGAGCAAAATAGTACAAATACACACTGTTCGTCTCGTTTCCAGTCTTTTCTCCAGTCGTCAAGTAATGCACTCCCTACTGCGACCTGTGTGTGTTATCATCATTCTCTAATAGATCTGGCAGATGGCTCTTGGTTATTGCCATATGTGAGCCAGGAGGAGAGGCCCGGCGTGGAGCTCTTACCCGCCCGAGTAGAACATGACGTCCATGAGCAGCGTGGCCACCGAGGGCAGCGTGTCGGGGTCAAGGCTGGTAACGCAGAACATGTTACTGGGGCTGGAGAGTGGGTGAATGATTGGCCGAGGGACTGAGGAAAGGAAGAAGAGATTTGTTTATTTTACAATAATGTACTGTAAACATTCAGGCATCAACAATGCAGATCCACTGCTGGTGTGTCGGTCAGGGTGATTCATGAAGGGATGAATCTGTAAGCCTGATAAGTTGTTTAACCCACTGGTGGTCTTTGGGCATTTTAGACCAAAAAAAAGTAACTTTCCAAAAAGAAAAAATGCATATATATTACATATATATTATTTTATTACACTCAAAATAATTAAGAATGTGTTCATTATTAAAATATTATGCTCAAAATAATGAGCATCATATGATGCCTTTAAATTACTGCATTCAAGATAGGCTACATGACTTGTAACAGCAGCCTGAAACATTGCTTATATAGCTATTTGGCAACCAGTTAATAT
Organism: Mylopharyngodon piceus; assembly: GCA_039654765.1. NCBI lineage: Eukaryota > Metazoa > Chordata > Actinopteri > Cypriniformes > Xenocyprididae > Mylopharyngodon > Mylopharyngodon piceus. The sequence goes on along the minus strand of CM077443.1, from coordinate 35,373,663 downwards.
CACTTCCAGCCTAAGTGACACTATTCACCAGGAAAGTCATTTCAGATGCAACTTTTTACATTTTGATGGAAGTTTACAAAAACAACTAGTTCTTTCCTTTACAATAATGTGCACCACTGAATTGTGCACAATAAGATTTCATGTTTGATTTCATGTTGACTTTAAATACAGAAGGTCAAACATGACAGCCAAAGGCAAAAGCTGATGCCTAACCACACCGCAAACACTTTCAGCAGGTGTTTCTCTATTGCACAGGTCTGACTGCTCAATGTAATGAATGTAAGTCTTTGCATCATGGTAGTAAAATACGGTCTGATATACAAGGAGATCTAAACTGATCATTCGATTAACTAGCTTAAAGGAATGGTTCACCCAAAAATGACACTTGTTTTTCCAATACCTGTATGACTTGACTTTTTTTTTAATGTAGAATCAAGATTGTGTTTCATAGAAGAAAAAAGTCAAGTTTTGAAATGACATGAGAGTGAGTAAATGATGACGATTTTCATTTTTGGGTCTCTTTAAAGTGCCCCTATTATGCTATTTTAAAGGCTCCTAATTTTGGTTTGGAGGTCTCCTACAATTGGATACAATGCATCCAAGGTCAAAAACACTCATAATACACATTCCAGCATAACCTCTTTTCTCACCGTGTCTTAAACTGTTCGATCAAGGATTCTGTCACTCTAAACACCTCCTTTCCGAAAGCCTACTCCGCTCCGATTGGTCAGATGGCCCAGTCTGTTGTGATTGGTCTACCGCTTCCAGTGTGTGTGGGAAACAAAACGGCCATTACCATATCTGAATTTCAGCTCCGGAGGTTTCCTCAGCACTTGTATAACAGTGAAATGATGGCGTCAGTTTTATCATATCAATTTGAGCCCAAATCCTTATCTTTTGGAAGTGCATGCAAATTGGATTTGCTTTCACAGCACAGAAAACAGCGTGAATCAAACTCTTCCAGTCTCAGCTACAACTACAGTGTTTGAGGGTTAACGTAGACGTTGTTCACGTGCAGCCAATGAAGACCATAGGCTGACATTATACAATTTTTTTTTTTTACAAGCCTACAGTTCGAACCATAGATTGTAAAAAAATATGGACGACGCACCTTCACTCTCTTCCATTGTAGTAACTGAAGCCGCCAGTGCATCAATATGGCGCGGACATCTTGAGTCTCGAGTCTGCGCAGTAGTGAGTGCGAAGTGGAGCTGCGATATCGAGGTCCTGCCCAAACTCAGAACAACTCATGTTGGTGTGTTATGGAAATGTAGAAATTAAAGTTAAAGCTCCAATCTCCTAGCGAAGATCCAGAAAAAAGTCTGTTGGTGCCTCAGTGACTACTTCACTCAGAGAAGCTGTCAATCTCAGCTGTCAATCATGACGTCTCACCCCTGTTTTTATAGCATCAAATAACTAACTAAAACCAAACTTATTTGAAGAACGAACACTTGAACTAACACCAGCGTGATAAAAACTGCCTAAAATGACAGAAACCGTCTTTGGAAAAAAATGTTTAAAGTGTAATTTGATAGTTTAGTTTGTCTCGCGTCCCAATACATTTCATGGAGAGGGCGGGGTTTATGACCTATACTGCTTCCAGCCACCTGGGGGCGATCCAGACGCTTTGGCTTCACTTTTCAGGACTCGTGTGGCATGCTTGGTTCGAACTGGTAGTAAGACTGCAATTACTGACGACTCATTTCAGGCAGTTCAGAAATCACTTCCTTCCTTTGGGAGACAATAACTCTATTTGTTGTGCACTTTAGTCTTTAAAACTTTGCAGACATTTTACATTCACAAACAGCTATATTACCCACTATATGAAAGGTAATATCAGAAAAAGCATAATAGGGGCACTTTAAATCTCAGAAACATCACTTGGTACTGTAAATGCACAAGATGCCTTGTGTCGACACACCCTCAGACTAATAACAGATGGTTACCCAGTTTAGGCTTGACAAAACCATTGGTGACCCCGGTACTGTTGGCAGCAACAGTTTCTCCGTTGACAACCCTCAGCAGAGTGAATTCCGAAGACAGCGTGTGCATGACCATGGGCAGATCCCTCTCTCGAACCTATGGACAGAATCATACATCAGTATTTAGTTTTTATTTAATAAAAATATTATAAGTGATATACCAGGTTTAATGAGCTCAGTTGTTCAAAGAGGGATAAATAATCATAAAACATATACAAAATGTTTGCAGACAGTGCCAAACCCTGTTAGATAATATACACTCATGATGTACTGCGGTATCTAAAGTAGAGATGACAAATACCAAGCAAGTTATCTGGATGTGCTTTATCCCTCCTTACAGAGTACAAGCACAAACCTAATCCAACTTATTTTTTGCATTTATGGCAGAGACGTTCAGCATGAATGGGAAATACAAACATGCACATGTAGAAACCCTAATATTAGACTTCTGCCATTTTCTTCAGTAACCAAAACCTGACAGAAAACAAAAACTGACTCAAACACATCACAAATGAACATTCATTTGCATTTCAAACACCACTACCAAACCCAGAATACATTACAGTGAAAACAATACATAAGGATGGCTTAAGCAACCAATTAAGCTGAAACTCAGTGTTCCAGCGTGGCCCTGATGGGTGCACTAAATGAGCAGCACACAGCATTTCAAGAGCAACTATCTATGGATATACAGTTTCCTTGGACTATTTTACGAGCTTACAAAAGCTCCAGAGAATTAAAACATCTTCAAGGATTACATCTAACCGTCATTACCTCGTTAGAAAATGAAATATAGCCAAACAAGAGCAAACATTTTACACAGATACAACAACAGTAGGGCTGGGCAAAATATATATATACACAGACAATTAAATTTTGCTTGCAATATCACAAATATTGCAATCATTTTAATGAGGATTTAACGTTTTAATTTGCCTATTAGGTTTAAGTTGTAATGGCATCTCTGTACTTTACTTTTTTACTTTATTTATAAAGCACAATTTTATACAACAGCAGTTGCCCAAAGTGCCGTACAAAGATAAAAATAAAGCAGCTAACACTGAATTAACACAAATTCAAAGTGTAAACAGAATTCAAATGTAATACATGCCTCAGTACCCAGTAGAATTAAAAGCCAGAGATAATAGAAATAATAGAGTTTTTAACCGAGTTTTAAAACTAGATATAGTTGGAGCCGCTCTAACATGCAGGGGTAAAACATTCCAGTGTAGGTGCAGCTACCGAAAAGGCCTGGTCACCCCTAAGTTTTAATCTAGACCTAGATCAGAGGACGTAAAAGACCTAGTATGAGTGCCATTTTAAAAGGACTGCAAGGTAAGGAGGCGCTAACCCATTTAATAATTTAAAAACAAACAATAAAAGCTTTAATTCTATTCAGAAACGTACTGGCAACCAATTAAGGGAAGACAGTATCGGTGTAATGTGCTCTTGTTTTCACGTACCTCTCAGCATCCTAGCGGCTGCATTTTGTACTACCTGCAAACGCGACAACACTGTCTGGCTGACTCCTATATAAAGAGAATTACAATAATCAAGCCTTGAAAAAATAAAGGCATGAATGACTTTCTCAAGGTCCTTAAAAGAGAGAAATGTCTTGACTTTGGCCAAAAGTCTCAAGTGGAAAAAGCTGGATTTGACAACAGCATTCATTTACTTATCAAATTAAAAGCTTTTTCAAATAAAACACCCAGATTCTTCACCACCATTTTATTATACGAGACCAGTGAACCAAGATTAAAATTATCAGTCGGTACAAATTTAATAATCTCGGTTTTGTTTTCGTTGAGTTTTAAATAATTTAGAGACATCCAGCCTTTTATGTCATTTAGACAGGCCAAAAGAGGACTTAGGGCATTCCTGTTATTCCATTGCAACGACAGATAAATCTGCGTGTCATCTGCATAACAGCAAAAAGAAACATTATGTTTCTTAAAAATAGATCCCAAAGGGAGCATATATAGAGAAAAAAGGAGTGGACCAAGAATGGACCCTTGAGGGACCCCACAGGTGAGGTCGATAAAAAGCAGGAGCTGATGTGGATAAAAATTCACCAACATTGACTTCGAAGCTTCTATTTGATAAATAAGACTTAAACCACTGAAGGGCCACTCATCGAATTCTGACATAGTGTGATCTACAGTATCAAACTAAGATCAAATAATACTAAGATTGCCGAAGCTCTGGAATCAACAGTTAATAAAATATCATTGTAAACTTTTAAAAGTACTGATTCTGTACTGTGTTGTGCTCTAAAAACCGATTGGAAAACTTCAAGCACCGATTTTTTTTCCAAAAAGGTCTGTAATAACTAATTGGGTAAAAACTACTTTCTTCAGAACTTCTGATTTAAACTTCATTAGCAACAATGGTGTTATAGTTGGTAAGTTTGACTAATTTCTGTGAAACAAAAGGTACCTTTATACATGTTTTAGTAAAAATGTGCATATTTATGAAAACAATTAAATATTTCGTGTTCATTTTGTGAAAAATATGCTTTGAATATTTTAGCTACATTTTTGCTGTACGTCATTTCTTGCATTAAGTAACAATGGTTATTTAGCTGAAATGATGGTTCAGCCTTTAAAAAAATAATAACAATAATTAAAGCTGCAAGCAGCAATGAAAGGGCCCTCGCACCTGGGGCCACCGCCACCCGGTGGCCTTAGGAAAACAGTGAACAGTGGGCGACATGCATGTAAGCGAGTAAATACAGGAGAAACATGGCAAAGTCATTTCGACGTGCCACACTTTCTGGGAGTGAATTACAGTGTAAAGCATGCCATTTCCTGTTGCCAGCAGGTAGCACTATGACTAACTGAATATTGGCATGTAGATGTCTTCAGGTCAGGACTCTTATCACACATGTGAAGTTTGGGACAGATCGGACACTGTATGCCTGAGTTACAACAGCTTCCTGTTTCATGGCGAAACATCACATTTTGTCAGTCTGCCATGGACATGCCGTTCAATGAAAACTCAAGATCTTCGCAATTTAACATCACTAAGGCCTTAAGATTAGACTGACCAAATATAATGTTTATCTGATAAAATCTCTAGGAGGAGTTTGTTAAAGTACAACGTCTGGAAATGGCAAAAACTGCAAAAATGTAGCAGAGAAAACTCAAAATATCTCACTTCCTGTTGGGTTTACAGATTTTGCACACAGGGGCTTTTTTGTAGGTATTGGGCTGTTACATGTGTCTACCGAATTTCATACCTGTACGTGAAACGTAGCGCGAAGGGCACTTAATTGAAATTTTGTAGGTGGTGCTATCGAGCCATTTTGCCACACCTAATTCTGAAAACCATATCAGACGTAAATTTTCACCACTTCTGATGCATGTGCAAAGTTTCATGAGTTTGAGCATGTTTAGACCCTCAAAAATGCGATTCATTTCGGAGAAGAATAATTGACTGAGCAATTACAATAGGGTCCTCACACCAGTGTTAATTTCGTTGACGAATAATTTGTCATAATTTGTCAACGACATTTTTTTCATGGACGAAAACGAGACAATGACTAAATAAAAATGCGTTTTGAATGACTAAAACTATGACTAAAATTGACTCTAATTTTCGTCAACGAATAAAAACAAAACGAAAATGATAGAGAGGGATGATTTGGGAAGATATCCAGTCAGGACTGCTGTCCTGTGTGGAAGATGCGCACATTTGAAGTGTAACATGCTGTTCTAACCGCGGGAAAACGCGGCGCTGTTGCGCGCTCGACAGGCTCGCCCAGCAGCACTTTAGACTGCTTCGCAATTAATGAATCGCGCACATTTATGCCAAGGTATTGCTAATGTTGATGAATGTTGATGACAATGTTTACTACACAATGTTTATATGGTAATATGTTTTAGGCGGTTGTAAGAATGCATATTTTATCTCCCTCATCTGAACTTAAATGAGCAGCCTGCTACAGTGCAGACTGCAGACATTTCAGAATAAGAATCTGGTTTATAATTATTATTTTTTCCTGGTCATTATTGTTATTTTGTTTACACAATAAACCGTATTTAATTTCATTTAATTTCTATTTAATTCATAGTAAACTACTGTATCTTCTGTCACAGGAAGGAAAGACTAACAACATTATTTGACACATTATTCAATATATTTTACAAGTATAAGGGTTATTATAGTTAACTAAACCTAAAACCATAAAAAAAAAAAAAAAAAAAAAAAACTTCATTACTTGAAATAAACGTTAACTGAAATTTAAAAAAAAAAAAAAAAAAATTATATATATATATATATATATATATATATATATATATATATATATATATATATAAAAAATGTAAACTTATTTTATTTCATCTAGTTTCCAAGCTTTAGCTTAACCTGGTGTACTAAAATAACTAAAAAAGAAATAAAAACTATATAGACATTTAAAAGCAAAAACTAAAAGACATAAACACACATAAAATTACTAAAACTTTTAACTAAAATTACAATGAAAGCAGAAAAACTAAAAATCAAATCTAATCAAAATTTTAAACAAAAACTGTAATAGTACCTCAATGATAAGTGTCAGTCCCTGAAAAGTACTGAATTGAGCTCTCTTTCGTGTGTTTTTGCACTTGAACGGTCAAAAACCGTACACTTTGGCGAGTAAAGTACAGTTGGTTGTCTTAAGTGAACATAAGCAGTTTAGAGAGTATATCAGATGTATATCAGTGTTTTGGATCTGTGTATTGTTAGAGAAATGCTTACTTAATGCATTACAATTTAACCAAATTAGATTTTAGTTGGCTAAAATCTTATGATATTTAGTCGACTAAAACTAGACTAAAACTAAAAAAAATTTCCAATAACTAAAATATGACTAAAAGTAAATGGCATTTTAGTCAAAAGACTATGACTAAAACTAAATCAAAATTTGCTGTCAAAATTAACACTGGCTCACACCATCGGTGCTCGGGGCCTAATAATAATTATATACAAATATTAAAGGGATAGTTCACAGAAAAATGAAAATTATGTCATTAATTACCCACCCTCATGTCGTTCCGTAAAACTTGTTTCTTTGGAACACAAATCTGTGATGAAGATCTTTTTGATGAAAGCTTTCTGTCCCTCCCCTGACAGCTACACAACTACCACTTTCAAGCCCAAGAAAGGCAGTAAAAACATCATAAAAGTGACTCCAGTGGTTTAACCTCAATTTTATGATACGACGAGTGCTTTGCGCAAAAAACATAATTTACCACTTTAATTATAAAATATTAAATGTCCAATGCGCATTCATGACAATTTTAATTTCTGGGTGAACTAACCCTTTAAATATCATCAAGAGGCTGAAATACAATATCTGGTATATTTTAGGCTATTAAGCTCAGCCTTACACAACAGTGAGTCCTTCCCAGGGATGGAAATCTTAAATCCATCAACAATTCCCCTGGAAGACAATATTCTCTTTCACTTTTTTTTTTAGTGATCCAAATAAAGGAGGCATTGCAACATGTGCTCTAGGCCTGATGGGCCAGATACAGACGGGTATTTCTGAACTGCTTTTAAAGTTTTGAGTAACCAGGCCAAGAGCGAAGGATAGGGCTGAGGATGAGAAGGAAATGGCCTCTCCAGTGGCCCAGCACAGGAGGCAGGTCATCTCCTCTCTTTCTATAAAGCTCTGTGATTATTCCTCTGGCTGGGAGCAGCTGGTGTGGAACGTGAACTTTCCGGTAAATTCCAGTAAGCGGCTGCTGATCCACAGGCTTTATCCTCTTTACATAACTCCTCCCAGATTACCCTCGCTCCCATATTCCTTGTTATTTTCATAAACAGGCTCTGGTGACCGTGCCGCCACTGATAGACTGGGCATGTGTTCATAAGCACGCACACACAATGGAAATGTGCTGAGATGTCAGCACTAGGCTGTGGTCATGGTAGATGGGTTGGTTTAAGGAAAGGAGAAGTGATGACTAGCATAGTATTTACTGTATGTGCAGTTTATGTAAAGAGTTCGATCATCCAATAGCAATAACCATCATTTGTCATCATATACCATGTCCTTACACGAAATTACAAGCCACATCTTATGCAATGAAATGGGGAAGCCGTGAATCTGTGTTTTAACTGCTGATAAGATGACACATATTCAGACTAAAGATGACAGGGCTTGTTTTTATATAATCTGTTGCAATAGACTGCATCATGTTTGTCATGTATATACTGCGGTTCTTTTTCTTATGATAAAGCATTAATGTTTTTATACTGGTATCTATTATACTGGTTTTTAGTTCTTGATGTGTGCATTTGTATCATTTCCTGAAGATCAATTAATGAGGGCAGTCTAAGTGTAATCCCTGGAATAAATCAGATGATTCTATGAGGCGTTACTATACAAAAGTGAAGCGAACTACATGAGAGAGAAAGAAACTCATGAGCTCACTCTCTCACATTAGCTATGTTTCCATCCACCTATTTTTATGTGCATTTTGGGATATTGCATAAAAAAAAATAAAAATAAAAAAAAAGCTTGATGGAAACGCCAAGATGCGCATAAATTCTAAAACTTATGCGCTCAGTTGAGGCGGATACATTTCTTATCCGATAAGAAGACATGCAATAAACCACAATGGGAACACATTTACAGAATAAATCCCTTGATGTGCAACAAAAAACTCACGTGATTTTGCCTCAACAGTGGATCTGATTGGATAAATAGACTAACCAGCAGATCAGTTTCATTGCACAGCATCTCAAATGTTGTTTTAGTTATTCTGAAATGCCTGAGCCAAAGTCTGTCATCAGAATGATTTGGTATAATGACCTCCCAGAACTATCTCACATGATGCGTTCCTAAACATCAGGCATCTGAACGCAAGATAACATGACAGCATTTATTGCATTTTGTCTGTGCGCTCAAGTAATTTATGAACCATAGTGGCTTCCCCGACTGCAGCAACTTCCATTTTTATTACAGATATTTTGCGCCAATTTCCCAGGAAGTGACGATTTTGTTCTCTTGAACACATGGGATGGAAAGTGCTTTATTCGCAAATGTTTTATGCAATATTCCAATTTCGCGCATAAGTTAAATTTGCAACATTGGATGGAAACATAACTACTGACATGCTGAATCTTTCTCATAGAGTACAGTTCAAAAGTTTGGGGTCTGTGTGATTTTTTTTTTTGTTGAAAGAAGTCACTTCTGCTCACCAAGGCTGCATTTATTTGAACAAAAATACAGTAAAAACTTATATTGTGAAAAACTTTTCTATTTGAATATATTGTTAAATGTAATTTATTCCTGTGATGCAGAGCTGAATTTTCAGGATCATTACTCCAGTCATTTTTTTTAATTATTATTATCAATGATGAAAACAGTTGTGCTGCTTAATATTTTTGTGGAAACAATGATACTTTTTTTCAGAATTATTTGATGAATAGAAATTTCAAAAGAACAGCAATTATTTGAGATGGAAATCATTTGTAACATTATAAATGTTTTTAATGTCACTTACCATCAATTAATGCATCCTTGCTAAATAAAAGTACTAATTTCTTCTAAAAAAAATAAAGAAAAATCTAACTGACCCCAAACTTTTGAGCAGTAGTGTACGTTTTCTGTCATCAGGCAGTGAGTGTATGCATTGTGAAATACAACAACGGTCAAAAGTTTGAAAAAGCTTGACTGAATGTTTGTTTCTCTTGAATTTCATGTAAAGGATTATGCTAAAATGCCTGAAATTATTTCTGTAGACAAATATAAATTATACTTGCATAGGAATTTCCTTATTCTCATGTGTATATTACTTTTAAAAATGTCAAAAGTACTATTCATTTTTACATCAAATGTTTTAAAGAAATTAAAAAATTATATCATATCTTGCTCTCTATAGCCTAAGCATCTATGACACTCACCAATATAAAATCAGTCTGGTATGTCGACAGCATGAATACCGAGATATTATGGTCTGCCAACGGGGCGATGACTGATTTTGCTATTTTCGTTACTCCGATTGGCTGAGAGCTGGTTGCGCTCCCGCCCCCGGACACCACATTAAGAGCCAACCACGTCGCATCAGCCACACTGAGATACTCAGATTCTGGCAGCTCTGAAACAGACAAACACAGAAAAACAGAGTGTCAAAAAAGAAAAAAAAAAAAGAAAAAGAAAAAAAAGAGGCACGTGAGCAATGAATGTGACATTAACAGTCTTTGCTCAGTATATCTATCTAAAGGTACTATGTGAGGAATGAAGTCTTTCAAGCTTTTTTCCTGTGTTGATGTATTTGCTACTGAAACAGGAAGTTGGGGTGGTGCATATCGAAAGCTTATCCTTTTTGTAAAACAACAAATAGGCTTCAGTTACATCACTGCCCTTGACATGATTTGATATTTGATAATCTGTTGGAGGTGGTTTTAGTGGGAGGGACTTTCTGACTGTACAGACATCTGTGTAGTGAAACAGCAGTTATCAATATTTTTTTTAGTTTTACTGGAACGTAGTGTAACTTGTAATGTAGACGCATGCATTTTCTGTAAAGTTGCTTTGAAACGATATGTATCGTAAAAAGCGCTATACAAATAAATATGAATTTAATTTAATTGAATTGGAAGAGAAAGACAGTCCCTTTTAACTCTTTCCCTGCCATTGACAGAAATATCTGGCAATCCATGTTTTCCCTGTTATATGGTAGGGGGCGCCATTACACATCTTCTAAACGAGTACTGAATCTCCTGATCAAAACACAGGCGAAAAAGAAGCAGAAATAAGCGATAAAATCATTGTAAAATAACACAATCTTCAAACATTAAACAGCATATAAATCAAAACTGCCCAACATTACCAAATGAAAAAGAAATGCTTTGAGTAAAAGGCTCTGATCTTTCTTTTGATATATTGCATGTTCAGATATTTATACAACAAAAAATTCTGGGGGCCATGAAAGTTTTGTGAAAATTATCAAAAATGCAACTTTAAAAAAAAAAAAAAAAAAGCTGGCGGGGAAAGAGTTAAAAAGTGAATTTTGTGGATGTAATATGGACTCACAGCTAACAAACACTGACTAATAGCCACGAAACTTAATCGATTTCCTTCCTAATTGATAGCACGTGGAATACGGGGGAAGATCCGGACGAAGAGCGTTCAGCCACATTCAAGTGTCAGATTTATTGTTCTCCAAATGAAATATGGGTGGAAAAGCTGCCAACAAGCACACAAATTTCCTGGGATTTTAAAATACCTGTACCTGTTTCGCAACACAGAGCTTCTGGTATCCATGGCAACAAATGGGTTTCACCTTGGTAACCAGTGTGTAATGACATGGATTCACTCAATCAACCACAAAACCAAAGCCACTGACATCTTAACCCCTAGTAACCCATGATGGAAATGTGTGTGTTGGGGGGTTGGGGACCGTTGATGGAGCAATATGTGGTCAAACATTGGCAGGGAGTCAAGCTACAAGGAATTATAGAGAATCTGTGATACTTTACATGACTTAATCTTGCCTGGCTGCACTAAACCCAATGCACTCTTAGTAAAAGAGTAACCACAATACCTACCTTTAAAGCCATCTTCATCCACGATGATGGTGTAATCCTCCGGAGTTTCGGTTAAACTAAAGAACTTACATCTGTGGAGAAGCGAAGAGAGAAAGAGATGGAAATTATGAGCCAAGAAGAAGCAGAGTTAATAACATATTCCTGAGAAGCTTCTATAAACATCAATTTACTCCAACAGCCTCACATACGCAGATCACAGACCACATGCACACTTTGCAAGTCTATTGCTCAGGCTTAGGGATTTGAAGTATTAAACTTTGGCACACTATTGAATGGACATGAATGACAGAAGCTTGTTAAGATGAAGTGTGCTATTACTTTTGTAATCAAACAAAAAAAAAAAAAATTAGACAAGCAACACTCATATCGAAGGACCAGAACATCACTGTGACTTTAGCTAGTAACAAACAACTTGGAAACCACAAAGAACAGCTTAGAAACACACAAAAACCACACTGCTTCAAGTTCAATGTATTCATGTTGGTTTCAACAAACCTTAATAAAACTTTCATGATAATTTTAAATGTAATGATTCTTAAATGTTGTGTGGCGTAACCATGAAGTAAAGAGTAATATGCTTTACATATACCTTGAAAACATGTGAGAGTTTTGGGGAACTAAAATTACAAGCTTAACTTATATAAATGTAAAAAATTATTAAAGACAAGTAAACAGTCAAATAATAAAATGAGAACAAATAATCAAATTACAAGCAAAAGCACAAATAAATACAATATAAAGATACAAATGAAATTTTTCAGGTAGGTCTGACAGGCTAGTTTTCACGTACAGGAATTTAATAAAGTCAGCAAATGTAAAATAACACTGCATAGTCTTCACTGTATAAATTAAACATCCTTATTAAATTAATCCTTATTAACGTTACAAATGTTATTCAGTCAATTAACATTAAGAACAGACAGCAGCAGGGATATTAGGCTGCTGTCACTTTAAGAGCAAATGCACGAATCTAACATACCGATACTCTACACATGCGTATACTGTTTAATGTTTATGTTCACTTAAGACATAACCGACTATGTTTACTAGGATACTCGCCATTATTTTTATTTATTTATTTATTTATTTACAGAATTTTGTGTGAATTTGTCCACTTAAGTGCAAGAAGTGAAAGAGCTGTTTAGTATTCGCTTGATGTCTGAGATGCGGCTTTCTGGACTTCCCACACAGCGCGCGAGTAAAGAGATGAGCTCCCATTCGCATCTTCTTGCGCTTAAATATTTAACTTTCTCAAGGCTTAAATTTTCGTGACGATGCAACACTGGACCAACACTGTCCCGAACGTCATTCACGTTTGTTCATGTTCATGCATTGTTAGAATTCATAAAAATGTTACAAGCCAACTGTAGAGTAAACGGTTTCATATACCCGCCAACGCCAATTTTTATTTGCATTTGGCGCTTGGCGAGTGTTAATTTTAGGCCCTGGTTATGAATAATTAACTGAAAAAAATAAATAGTCTATTGCTCAGGCGTAGGGATTTGAAGTTTTAAACTTTGGCGGACTGTTTTTTAATGGACATGAATGATGGAAGCTTGTGGAGAGAACTGCTAAAAATTTACAAAAGTAAAAATTACAACACTCATATCAAAATCAAAACTAGCCCAATAGCCAATCAAAAATAGCTCAATTCGTCCTTCTCCGTTGGGGGGCCAAATTCTCCAATCTCCACTGAATTTGTACGTCCATGGGGAATCAACCCACAGATTTAAAAGTAGCCCAGTTCTGTGGGAAAACTGCAGACTTGGCAACACTGGCATGATTGATTCAGCAGCATTTAGCTCACAGGAACATTAATCTCTACAACGGCAACTTTAAATAACACATTATCTTAAGAAATATGAATCAGAAAATTCATATTTAACGCATTATTACACAAAGTGGAAATAGAAACAATTATATTTATAAATGCCTATTAAAAACATCCTCCAAACCTTGCACAGAACTACCTCATTAATTACTCAAATACAACAGCCAATGGCAAGTCTCCAGCAGCAGACCTTTCAATATTTATATTGTGTTAGAAGTACCGCTGTTTATTAAAATTACAATATGCAGTTTGGATGTAGCATGATAGATATACAGTAAGCGTACAGTATTGCAGGTTTATGTCATATGTGATTTCTTTGCACAGCTGCGCATCTCAAAATCGAATTTTGGCGGTGATGTGCAGAAATGCCATGGGTATAAGAATGTGGTTTAAAGATTCAACTTTAAGAGTAGAGAGTCTGGTGAGTACAATTTAATATGTGACAGATGTACATATTTTTTATTGCCATCTATAAATTGTTTTATTATTATTGTGTTGGTAGAATTGAAGAGCTTTTGTGACTCATGCTTATGAAGTGTATAGGCATGATGCAAATGGGTTTTAGTGTAGTTGTTGGCCGGACTATCTTGTGTTCTGGTGTTTTGTTTTAATATAGAACTTGGTCTATTTCAGTTATAATAAATACTGGTTGTTAATAAAAAAAAAGAGATAATAAAAAAGTATGCCGCCCTATGAAAACAAACCCCCTCACATTCTATATGTTCTGGCGACGGCCCTGCTCACACAGTATAATTTATTTCCCCAAAGATGACAACATAGGAAAAATATATCTGTGCTGCATGTGCAAGAATAAACCATCATACATTGCTGCACAAATGCCATGTAACCGCAGCTGGCTCGTAAAGCTGCTTGTACACCCCAAATGGCTCCAGATACCAGGTAAGAGGAGTCCTTATTTATGAGCCTGTCCACCCACATAGTGTATCATTTTGCCTCTGGGAGAAGGAAGGCAACTTGTTGACTCTGGAAAGCAGCATCTTATCTGATACTGCTAAAGTAGGCCTGGGGAGGGTAATTTTTTTCAAGGTTTTTGCAAGCTGATGGACATTTCTGGTGCTGTGTCACTGAATCATTAAATGACACAGCATAGCATAGCATAGAAGAAAGGTATCTGGAGTGTAGATGTCTTCATATATGGTATTGATAAAGTATTGCTTGAATTGTTTTAAGCACTAATAGGAAATGCTTTGCTAAGTCAGACTCAAAACCAAATTTTTAAATGAAGGGGCATCTGAACGAATTCACTCAGTTATTTTTCCACATAAAAATCAACCTTTCTGCACCACTAGGAATTCATTGAGCTATGGGCTGAATTTTGGAGAGAGAGATACAGTGATGGATCTACACTACTTTGAGAGTCCTGAGATGGGCAATAGAAGCAAAGCAATAATCATAGGGGAAAGACAGGTCTTATTCCCGTAAATCAGAACAACAAAACATCATCATTGCAAATTTTCAACAGGCTATGACTCACTTGCTCAGAGCCTCTGCTCAGAAATGTGCTTCTAACAACCGTTCCTGAGGTCTCTGAGGACACACACACTTTTTGATTCTAACAGTTTCTCTAAAAATTTACCTCTTCCTTTTTATTTCCTAATTTTTAGGGGAGAAACTCTGAAATTTCAAGATGGCTGTTCCTGTTTATCTGGTAATTTTGCTGGAATTGCAGACTGAAAAAAACACACTATAACATCACAGTGAAATCCACTGGTGCAGAACAACAAATATTTAAAAAAAAAAAAAATTACACAATATAACACAATATGCACATTTGGCTCACACCAAAGTGAAAATTCATCCTAATGCTATTCCAAACCTAGGGGCCATTCACATAAAACGCGCTTTTCCATTCAACTGCACTACTTTTCCATCGTTTTTCAATGTAAACACGCTAGATGGATGTCTTTAACCATCGTTTGCAGCGTCTCGCACATGAAACAGCATTTTAAAAACACTGCGCTTAAGTAAAAAGCAGTTCAATTTTTAAGAAACGTGTGTCTAGTAGTGTTGTCAAAAGTACCGACCGCAATACCAAGTCGGTACTGAAATTTTAAAAATGTGACGCTTTGAGTGCTGTTGAGCGGATTCATAAACACCTTGTGTTGACGCGCTCATCAGATAGGTCTGTGATTGGCTACAATGATCAACGCACGGGAGCGTTTGAAAGCACACAGAAGTGTTTGAATTTGAAAGCGTTTTGAAATCGGCTATCAGTGGACCGGTCCGCTGATAGAAGCCTGCTTTCAAATGCTCCCATGTGTATCTGTGTAAGCGCTTGGTGAAGAGCGTCACAGATGTCTATTTACAACATGTTTTTGAAGCGTTGATCATTGTTTGCCAGTCACAGACGTATCTGATGAGCGTGTGAACACAATTGCAAATCAGAGGTGTTTACGAATCCGCTCAACAGCGCTCAAAGCATCACATTTTTAAAATTTCAGTATCAACTTGGTATTGCGGTCGGTACTTTTGACATCTCTAGTCTCTTTTTTTTTCCCTGTTCTACTTACCTGCGTCTTGTGTTTTTATGTCAGCAAAAACGCAATGTGTGTTAACCCTTCCCTAAGACTTTATTTTTTCACAAAAGAAGATATTTTGAGAAGTTACAATAGTTTTTATTCATACAATATGAAAGTTTTTTGCAGGGCGAACATGCATTTCCGAGTAGAATGAGAAGAATATAGGCCTGGACTTGATTTTATCCATTGGGAGTTGATTGAATTGTGATATTGGTAACACTTTAGTTTAGGGTCCAATTCTCATTATGAACTAGTTGCTTATTAGCATACATATTACTAGGATACTGGCTGTTAATTAGTACTTATAAAGAACATATTAATGCATTATTCTGCATAACCATATTCTATATCCCTTAATCCTACCCAATACCTAAACTTAACAACTACCTTACTAACTACTAATACGCAGTAATTACGAGTTCATTGAGGCAAATGTCTTAGTTAATAGTGAGAATTGGACCCTAATGTAAAGTGTGACTGTGCTATTTTATAAACTAGGAGAGTCAACTAGACTACACTTACTGTACTTCAACAGAACCAACCCCTGAAACAGTGAAAAACTGCTGAAAACCATATAGTCTTTTTTATGGTGACACTGCATTTTGTTGACTGTTGTTATATTGTCTATTCCTGAGTGAAAAAAACTGCTTCCTCTATATCTTGCTGGGCAAACAGTGACCCAGCACAACCCGAGGGCTGGCAACAATGTTTCAAACTGTAAGCAACTATTTCCAGAGCTCCCCTCGTGTTGAGCGCATTCTGCATCGCTCTGAGAAACTTCACAAACAGCTACTAAATAAGTTGAGTCAAGCTGTGCCCCTGTGACAGACAAACAAGGGTTTCCCCAGTCTCTTAGCATTAAGATGTTTGCCAAGTCAAAATCAATTGAAAGATTCAAAATCAGAAAAATAACCATATCAAAAATGCTACTTTTACATTAAATTGCATTTGGATCTTAAAATGGATTTCATGGCCTGATGGGCAAAACATACAGCACTGAATACAAAAGAAACCCCTGAAGAAACGCTGTTCAAAGCCAGATGCAAACCACAAGGAGGAATGTCACTGCAAACAGAACCTGAATGTTAAAAACAGTTTAGCTGCAAAGCTTTTTACTGTGATAAATCTTCAATTCACAAATTAATAACCCTGCATTTGTAGGCAGACCTTGAATGTTTTTGCTGAGACATTACTTTCAGTATTTTTCCTTTCGATCAGAGGTGATGTCATCATTACCGTTCCAGGCTCTGAGTCATGACAAAACATCTTTGAGCTGAAATGAAACGTTTTCTACTCAAAATTGTCTAACTACTAGCCGTCAACTGATGTTTTTGATTACACTTTATTTTAAGGTGTCATTGTTACGGTGTAATTATAAATTTAAGTACCGAGTAATATTAATTAACAATATGTACTTACTATAGGGTTAAGGTAGGATAAGGATTTGGTTGAGGGTTAGTTGCATGCAATTATGCATAATTACTATGGTAAGTACATGTAACATATGTAACAAGGACACTAAAATAAAGTGTTGCCATGTTTTTTTTATTTTATTATTGTCAATACCAATATATATCAAGCTTACTTGTGTGATATTGCTCATTAGTTCCCTTCAAAATCAACATTTCCTGATAATTTACTCACCCCCAATGTCATCCAAGATGTTTAGGTCTTTCTTTCTTCAGTCAAAAAGAAATTAAGGTTTTTGAGGAAAACATTCCAGGATTTTTCTCCATTTAGTGGACTTCAATGGATACCAATGGGTTGAAGGTCCAAACTGTAGTTTCAGTGCAGCTTCAAAGGGCTCTACAAGATCCCAGACGAGGAATAAGGGTCTTGTCTAGAAAAACGATCAGTCATTTTCTAAAAAAAAATAAAAATTATATACTTTTTAACCACAAATGCTCATCTTGAACTAGCCCTGCGATGCGCCACACATTACATAATCACGTCGGAAATGTCATGCATGACGTAGGTGGAAGTACCAAGATAGGCCGAAAAACTCCATCTCATTTTCTCCTCCGACATCGTTGTTTTACCTTTTTTTGTAAAGGGCGTTTGACTTAGTCTTTGCACGTTCGCTTTGTAGGCACTTGCTCGGTACTTCTGCCTATGTCACGCGTGACCTTTCCAACGTGATTACATAATGCGTGGCACATCGCAGAGCTAGTGCAAGACAAGCAATTGTGGTTTAAAAGTATATAATTTTTATTTTTAATTTTAAAAAAATGACTGATTGTTTCGGTAGATAAGACCCTTATTCCTCGGCTGGGATCGTGTAGAGCCCTTTGAAACTGCAATTTGGACCTTCAACCGGTTGATAGCCATTGAAGTTCAATATGGAGAAAAATCCTGGAATGTTTTCCTCAAAAACCTTCTTTTCGACTGAAGAAAGAAAGACATAAACATCTTGGATGACATGGGGATGAGTAAATTATCAGGAAATTTTAACTCTGAAGTGAACTCATCCTTTAATTGCATTCTCTTGAATGCAGTGAGACTTTTTCAAAACAAGTATGTCGAACATGACAGCCATTAAGAACCACAGAACCAATAAAGCATCTACGCTGATCACGAAGAGCCCTGGAAAATGAGATTTCCGAACGCATGAGCAAATAAACATGCAAAATAAAAGGGGCCTGAGGGGAATTAGGCCCCTGATCTAAGCTGCTGACTTTTTTTTTTAATCAAGACAGTAACTCAGACATGAAAACAACCTACTCTGTCTTAACCACTTTAACTCTACCTAAAGGCCTGTGTGTGTGTGTGTCTCCACAGTCTTACGAGACTAAATGACCAAACAGGATGTTTCTCCCTGAGGTTCAGACTAGAGCCGGACTAGAGATGCGCTAACATACTTTGCTTACGCAAACACAGCAAGGGGCCATTGAGACTCTATGAATAGATAGTCTTTCACAAAAGCCCCTCATCTGAGGATGCATCATTAGGAGATACAAGACAACTGCAGAACGTAACCAGCAGCAATCATTTATTGTGTATTATTTAACACAAAAGGTGGTAAAAAAAAAAAGAAAAGAAAAAAAAGAAGACATTTCTGTTCACAGGAAGTAAACCAATGCACCAAATTAATGCAAATCATGTTCAGGCCACAACTTTTCCCTCCTCTTCCAGTTGTTTACAGGTTTCCACCAGCGCCAATGAGTGTAGTTCAAGCAGATCTCTTTCAAACTAATGATCAAAACAGGTCAGTTTTTGATTAAAGCACTGAAAAGATAAGCTTCACAACATCAAGTCATCAGGAAGCCCCCTTCAGCTGAATCAAAGCCGTGATGCTGAATACGTGATCGTGTATTGAGCATCACAGACGGAGATTTAAAGCCACATCCCCCTCCGTATATTTATACCGCTGCCCAAGAAGAAAAACAACCCCGATCACGTACACACACCCCTCTACCGTCGAATGAACTTAAGCAACAACACAGACAATCATACTGCTAAACAAAACACCCATGACCGCTTACTTGATGATGTCATGCGCCTCTTACATGGAGCACATATACATTTGGATTAAAAACGTAAAGAAGTGCTGGAAGTGCATCTGGCTCTCATAAGAGGTGCGTAGCGGTGAGCTAATATAATTCCGCGTCAGATTCTTCAAGAAGATATTTAACGGACAGTAAATACAGGTTTAACACAATGCAAACTTGATTCGTGAAGCTACTTACCTTGTTTTAGATGGCAGAAAAGCTAGTTTGATTAATCCGTGAGTGCAAATCTGGATTCCCTCTTTCGCTATACTTGCTACTTTTAAACTGTGCTCTAAAATGTGCAGCTCCATCTTTTGCGTCTTCTCATTTGTGGTGCATCTAAAAAAAATTAACTGACTATTCCGTTTTGATAAAAAAAAGAAAGAATAAATAAATAAATAATTAAGTAGAGCTTATGGACAGGGCTTTAAAACCTTCAAACGGAGCGGAAAGAAGGGGAGAGAAAAGGAAAAGTTATCTGCCGAGGAAAAGAGAGAAAGAGAGTAAAGCGGGGTGAAATAAAAGAAAGCACAACGAGGTAAACGGGAAGGGAGAAAAAAAGAGGACTGTCGGCCCCCGTGTTTCCACTCCGACAAGGATTGGAATGGGCCAGCAGCTGGTAACAGTGAAACAAACAACCTGTCAGTCAAAAAAAGGGGGCGGGACGAATGATACAGGAAGTGCATGTTGGGAAATGTAGTTCGAGGCTGCAAAGTTAATCGACACACATTTTCGCTTTGAAATGTTGTCTTTAAAATGCCATCTCATTTATTTTCTTTTTTGTTTTAATAGAAAACAGCCATTTGAGTTTTCCGAATTTAAAATATATGGCAATAATGTCTTTATTTAACTGAAATGACAAGATATAGGCCTGCTAGCTATCATAGGGGCAGGGCCACTGCTCACATAATGGTGCCCAGGACAACATTTTTTTTATTGATGGGCACCTTCTCCCTGAAGGCTATACCATAAAGGGCCTGGGACAATGTTCGTTTGACATTATTTTTGATAATCTTACCCACCATGCAGAAAACGTACTTTTAGTAAAGCAAAAATTTTGGGCTTTAAAAGCCCTGCCTACAATTGGTCCAGTTTCCTAGATTAAGGGAGTGACCCCATTACACAACCTTAGCATGTGACCTTTTCTTGAGCCTAAACAAAATCCTGCTAATCATTGACTGTGTAAAAGATGTGATGGAGGCTTTTCAATCAATATCAAACTGTTCTGTCTTTATCCATTCCAAAAAAGACAGTAGGTGGAACTTTTTTTCCTTTTCAAGATTAAAGATTAGATGTGGTATGAAACTGAAGTAATTTTTCCCCCAGTTGGAGCTGTAAAACATGTACAGGGAAAAAAAAAAAAATACAATACATGACAAAGCACTAAGTAATTTGAAACAACCATATTATATGAATGTAAAAAACATACACAAGTAGATTGTGACACAAATTAATTTACCAATTCCTGGCTAGAGTGCATCATCTAAAGGAAGGCAGAAGTTTAATAATTCACAAGTGCTGACTATTGGTAACCAGGGCCGGTGCTGCAGAGCGTCATAAAACAACAAGCATTCTTTGTGTGCAGCTGTGATAAGATCCCTGGGACACTCTGATCTCTCACAGGGACAGGCATTGTTCAGTTCAAAGGACAGAACTCCTCTTTAGATGTGGTTTCTTTCAGCATTACCACTCAAAACATACTGAGCCGTAGGCTTTTGACTTTGCACAGGCGAATGGATGTTTTTGTTTTTAATATCAGGTATGTTTACACTTAAATTGAAAGTCATGGTTTTAACTGCGAGTCTTTCAAGGACCGACATGCTTTCTTGTCCCAGTAAAATGTATAACAAGACAGTGAAAATGCCAAATATTTCAGAAGGAGAATCTTTAGTTTTACAACCAAGAAATTGTTTGGCCAGCAGTGGAAATGTTTACTTGTTCTTGAAAAATTCTCTTCTGTAAACTTAAATAGATTGACCAATCTTTTTTTTTAGAAGTTGAAGTACTTTCATATCAGATTACATCTATATCTCAACACAAAGATCAGTTTTACACCTTTATTACTGAAGCCTTTAGTTGTTTGCATTTTGTTTGTTAAATAATCCATGAATATTAAAAGGCTTAATGAAACCTTAAGTGGAAATTTATCCAAAGGAGATTAAAAATAAAATGCTTAATTAACATTGTTCAGGACAAGCAACATAAGACTTATCACTCCTGACTAGACACCTTATGAACAAATGCTCAGCTGAAAACTACTCTTTAAGACATTCCCCAAAGATCAAACACCGCAACAGAACATTCAAGGTCTTACAAAATAAGGCTTAGTTACACACTCAAAGGCAGCTTGTCAAAGCAGAAGTGAAGCACTAAAAGCTGCGTTCTGCAGAGAGAATCTTTTAATCTGAACCCCATGACCCACATGAAGCCCTGAGAACCAGTCTCTCAAAAGCATAGCGCTGGCTATGAGGCTTTCAGACTTCAAATCTTTAAAAGGGTCATGACATGGATTTTTTTTTTTTTTTTTTTAAATTTTAATTTGTTCCTTGAGGTTTACTTGTGTTAAAGTTTTTTGCACAAAAAAAAAACAAAAAACAAAAACATTCTGGCCTGTCTGAAACAATCCGTTTTTAAGAGGTGGCTCCTTTAAAGGATTAGTTCATTTTCAAATGAAAATTACTCCAAGCTTTACTCACCCTCAAGCCATCCCTAGGTGTATATGACTTTCTTCTTTCTGATGAACACAATCTGAGTTATATTAATAAATATCCTGGCACATCCGAGCTTTATAATGGCAGTGAGCGAGGATCAACAAGTATTAGCTGAAGAAAGTGCATCCATCCATCATAAAGTTACTGCACACAGCTCCGGGGGGTTAATAAAGTCCTTCTGAAGTGAAGCGTTTGTGCAAAAAAACAAAACATTTAACAAGTTATGAAGTAAAATATCTAGCTTCCACCAGACCGCCTTCAACTTACGAATAAAAGTGTAAAACTCTGTTCAAATAGCTTACGCCATGTCCTACACCTTCCCTATTCAACTTACAGAAAAAGCTTAACTGATGCGACACCAGTTCCATTTTTTTGGTAAACTAAATACAGAAGGCAGTCTGGATAAGCTACATATTTTACTTCATTACTTGTTAAATATATATAATTTTTTCCACCCACAAATGCATCACTTCAGAAGGACTTTATTAATATCTCCAATTGTGTTCATCAGAAAAAAGAAAGTCATATACACCTAGGATGGCTTGAGGGCGAGTAAAGCTTGGGGTAATTTTCATTTGAAAGTGAACTAATCCTTTAAGGCTTGTCAATAAAGGTCCACTGTATAACATCATTGCATAGAAAAACATCAACACCCCTGTACTATTGCATGTGAGTGTGTTTAGAAATCAAAAAAAAAAAAAAAAAAAAAAAGCATTCTGAAATTGTTTACTTGCAATGTAGCTGCCAGATCCTGTACATTTCTTTGCAAATGTCCACTGTGCCTCATTTAAAGAACAATTTGCAGTCCAATGCTTCAAACAGAATTACACATCCATTTTTGGAGCTTGGTTAAATAAATGCTTTGTTTGAGAACATTAAGCTTGCAGGATGTTTTAATGGTACAAAAAGACCACTGTGTCAAAAGTCATCAGTTTAACTGCTAAATTACATTCCCAGAGAAAAGGTTTGCATTCATGTTGGAAGATATCTGGAATTTTACACTGGCCCAATTATCAATACTTCAAAAACATTTAAAAACTTTAAAAAACAAAAACACCTTACATTCTTAAAACATGTTTTACACTTGATTTATTGAAATCTGCATCACCACAAAACACTCCAAAGCAGATGAAGTTTTAGTTTCCATGCTGTACGATCTCCTCACCAGCACCAACTGTTTTTAAAGAAAGAACAATTACATTAGTAAATCAAAGTTCTAATGCAATATGCCACTGACACTGCTTTAAGTAAATCAGGTGTTGCCCCAAAGACCACAGGCATTTTATTTAGCAAAAAACCTGCAAAACATCTCAAAGGGCACTGATGTGGGATCACGGCGTTAAGGATCGCCAGTGAGGAGAAGTGGCTAACCCCCTTTGAAAGTGATCCAAAGATGTGAAACGGCTCTCACCTTGCGAGTCTGGCTAGGAAACCCTTCACTCCAAATCCAAACCTGATATAGAAGAAACAATTAAAAAAAAAAAAAAACCCATACAACCATGCATTTAGAGTTTAAGTACATTCAAGGAAATGTTCCTAATGAATCGGACATCAGTACAACTGAAGTGACTCATTAGGATGGGTTTTAATTTTTGGTCATGTCCACAGCAAGTCAGGAACCACATATCCTAAAAGCCTTGGTATATGACCAAATACATCACGTTCATGCAACTGGGAATGTTCAAGACCAAAAGAAAGAAGCCTTACATGTCATTTCACAGCACAGTGTGTAAGAACTATGCCCTGCCAGCATTTATTCTTCAATCTCACCATATGGGACCTGCAGGCACAACACAAACAAGTCAGGATTATCAAGACACGCTGAGCTATTGAAACAATGTCACAAGGCTTCTAAAAGGGGCCGGTCGCAGTATGCCGATATCCTCCCCTGAGAGCGTCTTTGAGTGTTAGGGGTTATATAGGGTTGAGGTGGGGCATGTTGGGTATGTGGAAGAATTGACAGCACACCACTGACGCTCATTCCACACTGTATTAGACAGGCTGTGCATGAAAGCATGCATCAAAAACAGCACAGCTTCCAGCTTGGGCTGCATGATTAATTGAAACAAGTCATGATGTCAGTGCAAAGGCTGCAATTTAATTGAACAGGCTGTCGTCAACAAAAGGGGTTTTAAAGTGCCCCTATTATGCCATTTTAATTTTGTTTAGGACAATAGGTATCCTACAATGGCTTTACATGCATCAAAGGTTTTTTATAAAAAAAAAAAAAAACAACTAAATTTCTCAATTTTTAAATTGCAGCATCATGGTGTCTGAAATGGTTCCATAAAGGATTCGGTCGCTCTAAACCCCTCTTTTATGAGAGCCTACTCTGATTGATCAGATGGTCCTGTCTGTTGTGATTGGAAATAAGTCATGCTGATACAAGTAGAATTTTTGGCCAGAATGTGCATCCCTACAAACAAGCACAAAGCCTTGAGCTTTTTTAAACAATCACAATTATGTTTTTTTTCCTCCTCATGTAGCTAACACCAGAGTTAACATCATATAGGAGAGGAGAAAAAATAAAAATAATCTTCATAATAAGGTCTTGTCTCGATCCCCACCAGGACCCAACAACAAACATAAGGTCCAATAAGAGCAGGTGTCGAGGTTCTCTAGCACTGGCATTTGAACATTCCAGTCAGACATACAACTGGATGCAGATACCAACAGTGCGGGCAAGTGTTGTTTGTAATCAGCCAATTTAACATTACATACCTCTAATACTCCAAATCACCAAAAAAGGCATGGTGCGCCTTCTAGTGGACATCCTTCAGATCACACCTAGAGAATGGAAATTCACAGAAGTGAGATGTTGCTCTCCACCATGTCTGACGAAGGTATATCCTTTAAGCTCATTGAATGTACTGCAGCGTTTTCCCACAAAGCTAATGATACTAGCAACATGGGTAAAGCGATACCACAGACTTTATCTCTGAGGTATTTCCAACGACTAAGCTCTACTGAGAGGAGCCAGTCGGGATAGACCTCATTTTAATATCAGTTTTTCCCGAAATACATTACAGATACTAGGCCTGTCGCAATTAATCTGAACATGGTTATTCGGTCTAATTGCAATTATGAGATAACCATAATTGTGCAATTTAAATTTCAATCATGTTTTGCCATCCAAATAAGGGAAATATTGCAGTTATTTAATATTATAAACTATATAAATTTAAAAATTTCACAGCATTAAAGTAAATCCTTTTTTTTAAAAATAAATTTAATCATATTAGATACAATTCAAAAGTAAAATATGGACTTCCACATTAAGTAACACAAAAGAATGAATAAAATCATTAAATTGCAATTATTTGTATGACAAAGTAATAGTCAGTACAAAATTCATAACCATGACAGGCTTAGCAAACACTATTACAACAAATGAAAAAATGCTAACATGCAGTGACACTTACCATTTGAACAAGCTTCCTCAGGAGCAAATAATGTGCTTTATTTATAAACTCCCAGGACTGAGCCAACATTGTTTTCTGGAGCCTGAAAATAAATGGAAACATAAGGAAAGCATGCACATGTACATTTTAAGCACACTCAAATAGAGTCCAGCTGTTCAGAAAGGCACGTTTCTCTTTCATGGTTCATAAGAGCAGTTGAACATTAATGCCAATCATCATTACGAAACTCAAGTTAATTCATCATTATCCCAATTATCTTACCTTCTTGTCCTGTTCCTTCACAGGAGGGCCCTTAATGTCACCTGAAACCTGCAAGTACACACAGTAATTTTAAAAAAAAAAAAAAAAACCCATCAAAAAAAAAAAAATAAAATAATCCCATGCTAAAAATGTCTCTTCTCATTAGTAACACTGTTATTTGGTGGGCACAACAGTGGGTTGCAAGAGAAGGGAATTGTAATTTTTGCACTGCACTAGTTCCTAAGCCCACTATGACTAGACTGTGACTAGTGCTGTGCAAAACTTTCTAAGAAAAACTATCCAAACCACTTACCATACTGCATATGTCGGTTACAACAGCCTTCAAACCACATGGAGAGACTCAAGAACTCCCTGGAGGGGGAAAGAAAAAAAAAAAAAAAGTCTTCATACAGATCCTTCATATAGATAATGTCGGGATGTCCCAGGCCTCATTGTCATCATTGCAACGGTTCTTACAGTGATGAAAGCAAACCTGGTGTTTTTCTAGCCACGCAGATCGAGGAATTTGCCATATTTGAGAAACTCCATATGTAAGGTTCTGCTTGGCAACTTAAGAGATCTGCTCGATCTTTATAAACGTGTTCCCCACAAGGACCAAATCACCCACAATAGATCAGTATAGTGGAAAATAATTATTGCATTTAGTTACAAAAGTAATCTTTTAGTTCACTACAGTTTTCTCTGTGCACACGAATCTACAGGACTATTCAACCACGTGGTGCAGCATACTGTTCGCTAGAACATAAAAAATAAGCACCCTACCTTAAACTTATTCAGTGGTAACATATATTAAACTTAACAGAACACAACCTGGATAATTGAAACGCTTAAGTAACAACAAATTACCTAATTTTAAATCAGACGTCTTCACAAACCCGCGCACCCACAAACGACTTGGAAGTAAGGAGAAAGGAAACGGAAGAAGAGCGTCACATTTATACCGCAGTTGCTGCTGACTTTACGACATTTTACGGCTCTGCGCCCTCCTCTGCGTTTCTGTGGTAACGTTAAGTTTATGTTACATACCTATAGTATGTTAAGCATACTAAAATCGACAAACATATACATACACATATATATATATATATATATATATATATATATATATATATATGTCGAGAAAAAAGTAAAAGAGGTTACATTTACATGGTATATATCTAGCTAAAAGTTAAGAGTTAGAGAGATTTAATTTAGATATTGATTATTCCTGTGATTTTTGTTCAACAGAAAAGGGCCATCTTATTTTATTCAAGATAAATAATTTTGATATCTGCATGTATTATTCCAATTAAAATAATAAATATTAATATTATTTTCTTGTAGAACTGTTTATTTTGTGAAAATTCCACATACACAAGAATAAATATTAAATATAAATATTGTATACTGTTGTATACTTTGTTCTAATAAAAAGTAATTAAAATCTATTCGGACAGACAGACAGACAGATATATAGATAGATAGATAGATAGATACAGAGCCATAGATAGATAGATAGAGCTCTATGCCGCTTACATATCATCCACACCTAAACACTGAAATAATAGCAAAACAACGACAATATTACTATTAATAATTTGGAAAAGCACAAAATATTTAATCTCTTAACAAATTCGAGTCACGTCACGTGACCTCACTCACCATTTTTCGCGCCAGCATATTCACGCGTCACACGAGTTATATCGAAGTACCATTAACCATAAAACCTATCTGTGTGATTGCCTTTTTTCCCCTTCTTTTTATTATGGGGGTTTGTTTTTCAAGAAAAAAGATCCCTGATAAAGTTTATAGATATTGGTCTGCTATAGCATCTTCTCTTCGCCTCGGCTGGATTGGAACGGATAACGTCAGGACGGTTAGTGTTACTAGCTAGTTAACCCTCTGGTGTTGTTAGGTCATTTTAGACTGAAAAAAAACTTAATCGGAATTTTACAAAACTGTGGCTTTTGTCGGCAATCGCTATGTGACCAAAAACAAACAAACAAATAAATCGAAAATGATTCGAAAAAGCTAAATGGTAGTTAAAAAATAGTCACACTTGTGTTGTTTAAATAAGAGGTTGAAATCAGATAAAAAAAATAAAATAAAAAAAAACCCTGAGACTTCAAAGAAATCAACATTTCAAACTAAAAAAGTATTTATGTATTTATGTCTAAAAACAGTTAGAGAATTTATAAGCCTCTTTATATAGAGCTATATAGGAATTTTGTGGTGATTTTAAAGGCCTTGTCTCTATTTTAACATGAAATACTGTTTTAATTGAAAAATAAAAAAAATATTAGTTTTTGTTTTTATTATTTTCAGTGGGAAAAATTATCCTAATTATTGCATAGATATTAATTAGTGTTATGAAATTCTCTAAAAATACAAAATAAAAAAAATATTATTCAACAAAAATATATTTCATTGATTTTAATGAAAATAAAAAAGTTACATTTCAAGTGTTCGGTCACTTTTGACCGTGAACAACACAAGTGTGACTCCCAAATGAACAATACCAGAGGGTTAAAGCGAACTAATGTGATTCATTGCGTCATCAAATAACGTCACAATTTTCAGATTGCTTTCTTTTAACTAGGAGATGAAAACGTGCCAACTTGCTCTTTTCCCTAATCTGTTGAACTCTTCAGCTGTAGAAGAAGATTATCTCGGCCTGGAGGAACATTTTCGAGAGGTACTGTGGAAATATCAACAGTTGTAACATATCTGTATGAGTGTGATGTGCTGAATTCACTTTTCATATTTGCTATTTTGTGTCACTTCAGTGTCAGTTCCATTTTAAACCAGATCATGTTCTCAAATGAAGTTGGGATGATCTGCATCTCTATTATACAGTTAGGTCTATCACTATTCAGTATTATTATTATTTGTATCAGCAGTATAGAGGGAGATTGCAGAGAGTATTCAGGTGAGATATTAACAAGTAGTTTGTTTAGGTCTAACTTATATAATAATAAGAATGTCAGTCTGAAATGGAATCTAGTTTAAGTACTAGACACATTTCAGAGTTTCTTTCACCTGTTAAAATCTTTCACTTCACCTTCTCGCTTGTTTAGAAACTTGTGAACCCATTCAGGAATATAGTAACAGGCCGAATATGGTTTGATCACATGTATTTAACATGTTAAAAAGCAGATTCTCCAGTTATTTTATTTGTGTTTAAATGAGAGATTATCTGACAAGATTACTTGGCAAAAAGGCAAACCAAAGGGTTTATTTAACAAGCAAAAATTGCATAGAAAAACAAAAAGCTCACAGGAAAAATACATTCATACATTGACTACAACATAATCAGTTATTAATATTTCATTGGTTCTCTCTTGTTTTGTATGTATTCATAATTTCTTTCTAAAACAGTCTGGCCAAAAATGATGTCTGTACAATTTGGCATGTTTCATTACGTTGTCACAAATAAAACACTTGACTAAAATATGTATATTTATATATATATATATTATGTATGTATGTGTGTATATATATACATACACAAACACACACGCGGCATGGTTGAAACACACACACAAAATCTAGGTTTAAGGAAATATACATGACAAATTTCAGTGGAACACCTACCCTAAATGCCAATGTTGGACTTACCTTATAGGGTGTTGATGTGTCATGTGGTGATGAGCGACGTCGGACACCTTTACATGTGGCAGCAGGAGAGGGCTACGTAGGCACTGTTCACTTCTTGCTGCAGCAGGGAGCAGATGTGAATGCCTTTGACTGTGATGGACAAAATCCACTTCGAGATGCCATATGCTCCAAGTACTCATCATATTTATGTGCTTCTTGGATATATATGACTTCCAGAGGTATTTTTACCTCTGTATGGGCAATTATTTATAATTACCTAATTAAATGTATCTGTGTTGTCTTTTATGTCAGATACTTAAATTAAACTAATTATTTCAATCACTCAGAATACTATAACAATAAAATGTTATCAACATCAACAGAAGCCATCTTTACACTGCAAAGGTGGAATAGAAGCTGCATCTGACATAGCATGTTTATTTACACAGAAACATTTAATGCTGCTTAAAGGCGGCATGCATGAATTTACACAATTGCCTAAATGGTCTATATAAATTATAAAATTAAAAAGGAAGTCATTACATGGTTGGGCTGCAATTTTATGATAAAAATCATTGTTGATTATTACTCTTGATATTGTAATGATTATTAATGTGGACTAATAGAATACATAGGCCTGGTTACAGACATGGCTTACATTAAGCCAGGATAGGCCTTAGTTTAATTAGAGTATTTAAGTAGCTTTTATAAACATGCCTTAACCCTCTGGTGCTCTTCGGTTATTTTTTTTTAAAAAAAAAAAAATTTTTTTTTTATTTTTTTAGAATTTTTTTCTTAATCAGAATGGTAAGAAATTTGGTAAAGGTTTTGGCACTTGCTATATGAACACAAAAAAATCATGGACATGGTTCGAAAAGGTTAAATGGTCCTGAAAAAAATAGTCACACTTGTGCTCCTTGCAGTCAAAAATGACTGCATTGGAAATTAATCGGAGACAAATTTTATCTAGTGAAAACTTTTGGTACTGCGGCCAAACAAAATCTTACTGAAAGCAAATTTTTTGAGATATCAAGCTCAAATTTGGGGTTATGGCTTTGATTTTCTTGCGATTTTGGAGTAAAACGTGTTTTTGAAAATATGTATTTCATATAAAAATTTAAAATACTATTTTGTGCATTTTTCATAACAATAAACATAATAAATGAATAAACTAGATAAAGTTAACTTTTTTATACTTTTTTCAATTCAGCAATAATTTGCCAAGTATCATCTTTTAAAAGAGATCAAAATTAACTCAATTTATGACAGTTTAAGTTGGAAAATTCATTTTCAGGTCTATGCTCAAAAAGTGAATAAATGGATTATAACTACAGCGTAAATATAATTTAGTACCATAAAATCCCCTAAAAATGCAAAATATTAAATATGAACTAAAATATAGTACCTTCATTTCATTGAAATAAAAAAAATTTGGTCATTTTTGACTGACTCGAAGTGCACCAGAGGGTTAAAAAAACATTTCTAATGTGCATCTTGAGATAAAACAATGACAGTGGCATATTTTAAGACATGTCAGAGCAAGTTGCTTTCAGTTAAAACAGCTCAAACATGCATTTTAATCTAGGACTAGCTTAAGCTAGTGAAACCGGGGGAGTATGTTTTTGTGTTTGGGGATATGGCACGTCATATTCTGGCTACACAGACAACTGTTTATGAGTTAGTTTATTGTTTTTTTATGCACTACAAAATCAAGGCTTCATATTGGTTATTTTAGTAGCTTGAAAAACAAAACATTTATTCAGACTGGGTCTGGGAATAAATTATATACAGAAAGTAAGCAAAACACACTGAAGCGGTCCATGTCTTTAGTATAGCATGCGTTTAAGCGCTCTCTCAAAAACTCTCATTACAGTGTGAAGCTGTCTACGCTACAAAATGAATCTCTTACTTACATCGTATCTGCACTTGGTTGTTTATGATGAGAATCCACTAGAGTGCAGAATGCAGTTGGTGGGTGCGCGCACTGAACAGAACGACCGTGACTTTAGACATTGCATTCATAAGCTTTGGTTTTATATGTATAACGGGTCATAATGCTGCAAAAAAGAGAGAGAGAGAAAAAAAAAAAAAAACTCTTTTATGCCGCAGTTGACAGTTTTCATTCATTATCACATTTCACTTTAATCCTAACAGACAATTGATTTACTTTAATTGTGGAAGGGCACTTTTTGCCCCTCATCTTGAATTTGTGGGGCATTTTTGCCTCAAGCCCCCATTCATTCCCATACCCTGTTGCATATCCACATTTACTGATTCACCTTTTATTTCAATAGGAGTCTGGAGGTGGTGGAAATATTAATTTCTGCAGGGGCACGTTTGGAAAAATCCCCAGAGGAATTTGGGGCTGAGATGTGCTAGTAAGTGGGATTATGTTTTTATACAAAGGTTCATTTTTCAAAAGAGGGCAC
Organism: Mylopharyngodon piceus; assembly: GCA_039654765.1. NCBI lineage: Eukaryota > Metazoa > Chordata > Actinopteri > Cypriniformes > Xenocyprididae > Mylopharyngodon > Mylopharyngodon piceus. The sequence continues at coordinate 35,341,883 of CM077443.1, read as the reverse complement.
TCGATAAAAGGTATCGCTCTGACGAATATGTTATTGCTTACCTATATAGCAATATCTGTAGTCTTCTAAATATGGATTGTGCTTTTCAGTCTTGCGTGCCTTGGAGAGACAGAAGAGATGGAGGCGTGGAAGAAGACTGGAGTCAGTTTTAATGTTTCTGATGCTCATGGTCGAACTCCCTTACATGTGGTGAGGATTTCTCAGAAATGTTAAGTAAATATTGTTCCTATGAGGAGCATCTAAGCTTGGCTCATCCTTCCTCATTTGCTTTAACAGGCAGTGAGCACCGATCAACCTGAAATGGTGAAGTTCTGTATCAGCAATGGATCAGACCTTGAGGTACGGACACAAAGGATTTAGAAGCAATTGTTTATCTGCCAAGAGTTTGGACACACATTTTTTTTTAATTATTGCTATGTTCGACATTTTAGAATAATAGCAAGTCATCAAAACTATGAAAAAATTCAAAACGATCTTAAATTTTACAGACTTTAAAGTTGCCACCCTGTGGCTTGATAACACCTCTGCACACTGTTCATTTTCTCATGAGGTGCATGCTGGGATGCTTTTCCAGTAGTCTTGAGAAAGTTCTCATATACAGTACTGTGCAAAAGTCTTAGGCCACCACCAGCTTTGTTGTTTTAGCAATGTTTTAATGACCATCCATATTTATTTTTCAGTCTCTTTATTACGATACAAACAGAAAATACAGGAAATATGTAGACAAAAATCAAAAAAAATCAGAACACGATAACTTCTTTAAGCAAAAATCAGTATTTAGTGTGATGTCCTGGACTTCTTCCTTTTTCTCAAAGAAGAAAATCTGAGAAACTTCTCATCATATTTTGAAAGTTTTCTTGGCCTTCCAGTCCCATTTATGTTTAAGAGAGTCGGTTCTTGTTATTGCTCAAAAGTAAGGGGAGGTCACTAAATACTTGCCACTTTATCCTATAGAAGTTTTTTTTTTTTTTTTTTTCCTTCTGTTTTTTAATACTGCATACAAATTTACTGTATTTTCTGGTTATATTCTAATAAAGAGACTGAGAAATAATTATATATGGTCATTATACCATTGCTAAAGCAACATCTAATAGTGGCCTAAGATTTTTGCACAGTACTGTATGCTGGGCACTTCTCACTGTTTTTCCTTCACTCTTCTGTTCAACTCATCCAACAAAAGTAAATTGAATTGAAACTTTATTTTGTTGGGAAAGTCATACTGTAAGTAGGTATTTATATAGTCTCCAAACATTAAAAGCGATCAAAATGTTTTTAACCCTTAATCAGGCAACGTGCACCACAGGATACATATTCTTTAGTCTCTTGTATGTGTATCATTTGACTTGGTTTAAATTTTCTGTGCTCGTTTTGTCAGTTTGACCTAAAGCCAACATGTCTGCCCATAGTGCTGGACATTCTGACTTTGTAGAAAGTAGGCATATATTAATCTTACTTTTTTCAGCAAAAAAATGGGTGGTGGTGGGGTCAGTAGAAATCTCGTTCCAGAGCCAGGGCCCTTAGACAAGATCCTTATACAGTATGCCCTCCTGGCCTCAGGGCCCCCTGTGCACAGCCCCCCTGATAGTATTACATTTAGTTGACTACATTTTTGCATTTTTAACTAGATATTTTCTTGCAGAGTTTCTGACAGCTCATTCTATGATAGAACAGGGGTGTATGCCTGCTCCTGAAGGGCTACCATCCTGCAGAGTTTAGCAACAACCCGGATCAAACACCTGAAAAATTTAACCAAAGTCTTCAGGGTTACTTAAGAAATTATAAGTTGTATCATAAATTACATTATATGATTGATTAGGAATGGAGCTAAACCCTGCAGGACAGTGGACCTCAAGGGCTAGAGTTCCCCACCCCTGAGGTTGAAGATGAAACACTTCAGCAGTGAAAAAATATATGAAATGTATATGCCTCAATTTTAGGACACTTAGACATGTCATACATGCAGCATATTTTGCATATTACATTATTTTTTTGCATCAAATAAATCACAGAAACTGTGACTTTGGCCTTTTTTATACCTAAATAGGGCAACGTATCCTGGGAGATACAACTCATAAAATACAAACTATATCAAATATTTCAAAAAATCCTTCGGATATGTTTTACTTAAGTCCAGATAATATAAAAAGTGACATGAAATTATTTTTTGATGATCATTTCCCACTCTTGCCTGTTTTAGGGTTAAATTCATGAGAAAGCCAGATGTGTCCAAACTTTCACTCTGTACTGTAAGGATATAAAAGCATCACTCTATCTCTTTGTAATGATTAAAAATGACATTATTTCAATCTTCTCTGAAATAACAGCAAAGAGACAAGCGCAACAACAGGCCTGTAGATGATGCTCAGAGACTAGGCTTACAACACTTGGTGGAGCTGTTGAGTCCTCAGGCCCATCGGCTCAACCAGGCCACAGAACAGTGAGGAACTCTCTGTATTTGTCAAAGGGTTCAAAGTTTAAAGTTCATCCAGATAATTAATTCCCATTTTTAAAAGCATTGTTTCATAAGGATAGGAAAAAAAGGTAATGTGAACCTTTGTTTTAGATGTTTTTAGAACAAATAAAAAAGGTTAATGAAACAATATAACATTCCTTACATTATTAGTTATTTTTAAAAACATTTGTATTCAATGTTCTATGTTTTAAAACAGAGTTCCAAGGGCACTTTTTTTTTCAGTTTGATATTAATCTCCAAGACAAAAAGAGGTCAACTCATTTTCAGGTGTTTATTTGATATGGGTTTCCAGTTCTGAACATGTAAATAGCAAATATCATTTGCCATAGTAAAAAAAGAAAAACACTCTAGATATAATACTTTGAAGTTGGACAAAAATGAAAGTAAAATACAGATTCTGGTGTCTGACGGCACTTGAAATTGACATTATACTGAAACTCTTGATGCTTTCAGTGGTTCGTAATATTCCTACAGTATTTTTGCTATATATGTGACATTTAAGTTGACTAACCCACAATGGGTTAAAGATCTTATAAATATGGTTTAAATAAACATATTCAGAGAATGTACATTGAGTAAGGGAGCAAACAGAGCCAATCGGTTTCTTTTTTAGTTTGATATTTAGCACTAGCAAATGCCAGAATCTAAAGTTATACAGGCATCCTCCACCTCAGCCATCACAGCACTATCACACAGTGTAAGGAAACCCATAGTGTGTCTTTAAGAGGCATATTCCAAGAGACACAATGTTTTAACAGTGTAACACAGACAAGAATATAACTTATGCCATATGTATCATATTGTTTCCATATTAAAAGCTAATATCAATCTAGGAATCTTTGTAAAGTGAGCGGTGCAAAAACACACTGTTACAAAAGAAAAGGCACGATAATTCGGCCATTCGGTGCAAGATTAAGGTGAACCAGGAGGAGAAATATATCGACTTCATCAGAGAACCACTATAATATGCAAACAATTGCCTGAGAGTTAAAAATGATCAAAACAAGACAAGATTTATTTTTTTGTAACATGCAGTCACATGTCCAGTCAATAGAGCAACCTGACGGGCAATGCGATAGCGTTCAAAAGTACAAAAAACGGTCTGAAAAGGAAGGCTGACATTCTTGTAGCATCCAAGAGCAGGAACTCTCTTTTTACAGAAAAGAACAGCAGTATCAAACATTAAGCAAAGTTAATTTAATGACAGCCCAAGAACATTGCATGCATTTTTATGCCATAGAGTTTGTGTACAAAAGCAAAAAGATTACAAAAATGTCTTGCACAATGAACGTCGTCAGAGAGCTATAAGGGTTCTCAGTTGGTGAACATACATCGTAGGGCTGTATACAGGTGTTCTCTTTCTTGGAGTTTCACGGTGTTTAATAATTGGTCTGAAGTCTGATCTCCAATCTAGAGTTTCCCTTAAGCAATGAATAAAATCTACTGGTAATTTGAAAAGAAAAAAAAAAAAAAAAATTGTCAAACGTACAGTAATATAATATCTATGATACCCAGCAATGGCATGCTAAATATGCAATAACACAGAAAGGTTAAAATAATACACTGGTTATAATTTAATGCCACAAAATAACACAACTTGATGCAATACACATATTTAAAATAAACATGTTAAATGACTTTAACAAAATATATTAAAAAAAATATATTAAGTATAAATGCTCAAAGGAAGAATAAGATAAACATGCTATTAATATATCTCAAAACAACAGTAACTTTTAAAAGTTTGCCAAGTCTATTTTTTGATTTACAGACTTTACAGAATTAGATGCTAATGCAATGTATGGACTGGGCTTGGGCACAGTGTTTCATCCAAAAATCAGTAATTAACGGCCAAGCAAGAGTTGGATATACCTCCAAATGAAAGTTGTATAATCCATGGTCTTCATTTCTAGTATTGCGCCTTTGTGTGTAAACAGGGTTTGGTCTCTGTTTTCTCTCTAGAAAAATGGCTATTGAAACTCTGCTGTGTGCTTTCTTAATGTCAATGGCACACTGTTAATTTGCAGTGAGGGCATAGAAACTAAATAAAGGTAAATTACATTCATTAAGTAGACTAACTAGGAGGTTATTCACTTTTATTAAAAAAAAAAAAAAAAAAAATATTCTAGCCTATTGTAATTGACGGGGGAAGTAAAAACTCATACAAATTTGTTGGGAGTTTAAATTGTATGAATTTTTTAACCTCCACTGACAAAATATAATCCTCTCAATCATCTGTCTGTAAAATACGATTGTGTAGTTTATGCCCTGGCCTTAAGACAGGCATCAGAAAGGTTTTAGACTGTATTCTAGATGTAAACAATATGCAGTTCTGTCTTGTTTTGGAAATTGTATTTTCAGAGCCCATTTGCTGCCATGATGCATACGCGTAATGATACATTTACTGAGAGTTAACGTCTGTAAACAGCATTCTTGAATACACATAAAACCTCGGAGATAGCCAAGAAAATGGAGAAAGAGAACAGTAGAGTGTGGTTAAATATTTGAAGACAGGAACTGATCTCTTGTTGGCTGTGGGAACAACATCTCTCCATTTTCAATGAGGCTGTACAAACACAGGTTGATTAAAGACCCTTATATAAGCCCAAAAGCCACATCAAGCCACACAATCAGACTGCAAGCTCAACACCAGGAAAAGTACAAGAGATAGAGCAGGTGTGTTAGTTGGGAACAGATACTGGCACCCATCTCTAAATCAGTGGACTGCTGGAGTGTTGATCTATCCATCCCAGGCTGCTGGGCTTTACATCGACATCATGTAGGAAAAGGGGGCGGGGCTTCGCTGCAACCACTTGAAAGGGAGCTTTTCAGTCATTGTACCCTGACCCAGGGAGTTCATTGGTTAACGTGTGCCAGCGCTCGATTTTCTTGTCCTTGTTTTTCAGACAGTCAAACCAGTGTTTTAGCCTCTCGCCGTTGGCATTTATACCTAAAGAGACTCCACCTGGAGAAAAGGTGGAAAAGTTAATTAAAACAGCTAAAAACAACCAAAAGTCAGAAGTTCCCCATGGAACTCAGGCCTCAACTACACTATAAAAAATTATGTGTTGGCTCTACAAAAAAATTAATGCAACAGTTTGCATTCATTTTTTTGAGTCATGACAACTTTGAGTGAATTTACGTTCAACCAACAAGCTACATTGAGTTAGAGGAACTTAACTTGTAGCATAAACACAAATTCGCTGTAACTATCTGAGTTGTAGCCCTGAAACCAATTAATCTTTTCTATTTCAGTTCAAATCAACAGCTATCATAGCACATGCTAACATAACTTATTTAACATGTATATTTAATGAACAAGTAAGATATTACTTGTCACTGGCATTAGCTCAGTCATTGCTTATAGAGTCAATAGTGTTTACCTTCATGTATCTACTCTTCAGCACAATGGTATCCACAAACACTTCATTACAGAAACTCTTTTAAATGTCAAACATAACAGCATTAAACACTAACAGGTCTTCCCCTTCACTAAAAACAAATAAATTAACACTTCATTTCAACATTTATTCTCCTTATCCAGTCCTATGCAAAGCATGCTGGGAACTAGAAATCCACTGCCTAATTTCCCAAGTTATTGAGACAATTTCATCAAGTTACTAACTTAATTTAAAAAAAAAAAGCCAATTAACGCAGAAAATTGAGTTTAAATTACCAACGATATTAAATTGATGTAATGATCAACATTATTATGTCAACAAAATATCTCTACAAAATAATGTTTGCAACTTAAAAGGTTTAATTAAAACAATAAATTAGAATTTTTAACTTGCAACCATGCATTTATTTAGGTTGTGGTAACAGGTCCCCTGAGTTACTTTTTAGAGTGAGGATGACCTGCTGGAGAGAGTTTCAGGCCAGTTGACAAACTGTCACGTGGCCAAATTCCAATCAGAAGTGAACATCCCTATGCCCTACTCACTCTGAAGGGCAGAGCCCTTGAAGTGGGGACTTTGGAGGGGGCAGGGCACTTGCCTGTCTAATGTAGCCATTCGGAAACACTCTTAGCAAAGCAATAGCCGCATTTCCACTGTTGGGCCAGTGCGAGCCAGGGCTAACAACGTGCCATGCTGGGCCAATAGCCTCGGACCTCAGGCACCGAGGCCAAAATCAAATTGCATTTCCACCGTAGGGGCCAGTAGCCCTGCAGCACTTTCCCAAAACCTGCCCTTAACATGCCTCCATAGAACATAGATCGCAAAATGAGCATGACTGAAGCGAACGTTTGGTCTTTACTTAAAGACTTAAGATTCCAACATCAATATATGACATTCAACATTTGAATGTTTTACAATAAAAAAATGTTACAGTAACAGCAATTTATTAATTTGTGTCAGGAGTGAACACCAATCATGCTGAATCTAACTGATATTTACCTTTTCACATAAAAGAGAACACATATCTATTCAGTTGCATCTGCTTCCATTTATTTACGATCACAAGAATGCACAAAATAACTCCATTAAGGCTTTTAAGTCCAAAGGCTTACACATTTAGAAAAATATTGATTAAAATATGTTCGTCACATTTCTGAGCATTTCTATTAATTTTCCTCGAAATTATGCGATGATTGCAATCCGAGGACGTTTCAGCGATCTCACCCATCTCTCTATACTGTTATCCTTTCAGCTAGAGTAACAGAGGGAGCTCATGAGAAGAAAAGTTTGCCTGCTTTGGAGCAACGTATTCCGTGGGCCAAAAAACCCTGGCCGTTTACCCCGAGGAAGCCCCGATGAGGCCCGATCAAGCCCCGGAAGTGATAGTGGAAATGCGACTGACCCTGGCACGCACTAGCATGCTTGCCTTTGGCCCGACAGTGGAAATGCGGCTAATGAAAGACAACGTAATTTCCTCGTTATCTTAAACTGAAATGTTATCATGACAACGTAGTGCGGCGTCAATCAACTCATTAGCTGTTTTTACAACAGGATTTTCTTATTTCATTTAATATAATTGTTGCAAATATAAATCCATGGGAAATTTAAATAAGTTTTATAGGTAAGAAAGGTGTTTAATAGTTGATACGTTAGGTGAATCCAACTGCCTGCAGTGTCCAAACAAGAGACAGCTAAGTTGAGAGCAGAGAGGGAACGCGCGCACGCACACACACACACATATAAAGCATATTTTATAAACTGTATATTTGACAAAAATGTGTGTAAATAAATTACTCTGTTTATATATTAACTCCATCTCTCCCACCATCTAGCTTTAAAGTGAATCGCAAAGACTCTCCACCCTGGGTAACATGACCATAAACGATAAAATTACTTCCTTGAAGTGACCATCACATGTACCCTTCACTAACGGATTTGTGGAATAGGGATTCAGGTGTTCATTTTTGTTTGGAATAAACCCTATATCTTACATCTTTTGATCATGTACACACATATTTTGCAAACTCAAACATTTGGTTTTCTTTGACATCTGATTGCTAATTCAGCTTGTCAACTTGTCAAACTTGCCAGCTGAATAAAATTAACTAGCTGGATGATACAGATGACGTTTTGTCAAAATTGAAAGAATGGCTTGTGATCAGTATGAATGGGTTAAAAATCATGAACGTTTTTCCTTGTATGTCAACATTTATCAGCGGAAATGTTTAGCAAAAGAATTTATTACCGTCTTGGACTTTTCTGTACAATTATAGTTTACAGCTTAACTGCTGAGCCCAGGGACTATATAACATTTGGCACTGCATTTAACTAGTAACATAAAATTAAACACAAACTATGAAAACAAATAAAAAATAAAGATGAAATGTAGGTTTAACAAGACTTGTAAATATGTCCTACCAATGAAATCGTTGGATTTGCCAATATCATAGTCCCAAACGGTCACCTCCAGGGTCTTTTTGCTGAGGTCAGCGTACTTGATCTCATAGAAAAACTCCTGCCATAGAAGAATGGAATTAGCAATTATAAAAACAAGTGTGTGTTACAGAATCAGGCTTTGTTCAGATTAATCTTACTTCATTGAATTCAGGGTTGAGGGTCTTCTTTTTGACAGCTGTCTTGTGCTTTGATTTTTTGTTTTCATCTGGCTTGAGATACCTGAAATACATTGGTGATATTGAAAGAAAGATGCATTTAGTTTGATCATGTCTTTCACTTTGGGTCAAGTTAGCTTTCTACTAATTTGGCACAGTCTTACTCTCAATGCACAGGTAGTAAAACTGGCACAGGTTTGAAACACATTTGACCAAATGCAGAATGGCGTTGTCATATGCAACAAGTCAATATGTCCACCAGAGGGCATTGCAGCTCTTGTATATAAAATTTGAAGAGCTGAATGAAAAAGCCATGAAAGCATACACAAGGTTCAGTGCAGGATATTTCCACCATTTGCTCTAGGAGCTTTCTTAAATAAATGAAAGGTTCACTTAAAAAAAACAAAAAGATTAAACACAACCTCACTTCACTTGTCTGCTGACTTCGAGGTCATTAAATGTCTCTTTCCGGCTCTGCTCCTCCAATTCTTCTTAATGAGGGTCCCTTGCTATTTCACAAAGACCACCAGATAAGCAGGCAGCCAATAGACTGATTAAAGAAGATTCAGGCAGTGAATTCAGCAGCCTAATAATCATAACCTGTGTCTTATATTGTAAAAGCAATAATATAAATCCCCTCTGTCATTTATTTTATCATCTAGGAATCCATTAAATATGAGTGAAAAACTGAAATAAATCTTGTTCAATATTGTCAGAAATGTCAGTAGACATTTAAAGTAAAAGTGAAAGTTGTGAAAGGCTCATTTCCCTCTTATTGTAACAGTCTCCCTGGAGCTCTCTTGACAGGGGATGTCATTTGCTCCTGTAACAGTGCCTCTGGTCAACCATTTCAGCTTTTCTTGTGAATAAATGAATCTGCACTTTAAAATGATGGTTCTCTTTTTATAAAAATGAACACTACTACTTTTCAATAAAAAGCAAATTTCGTTTAATTCCCAAAAGGTGAACATCAACTGCTATCAATCTGGAAAATAGACATAGACAGAGAAAAAACAGGAATGACAAAACGATTCAAAAATAGCAGACAGAGACGAAATACACAAGATTTGCACGAGCAGAAACAACAAATGAATAATTTAGTATTCAAATCTTTTGTAGAGACAGAACCAAGCTGTTTAAATTGACCAATGTTTTTACATGTAAGAAACAAAAAACATAGTGCCCGACTACAATAATCCTTCATAAACGGTTTGATCCAGGAAGTGAGAGAGCTGAGAGCTCTAATCCCCTCTGTGTGCTGAAGCAGAGATCATTGCTTCATTTAAACCAACACATTCCAGTCCTCAAATACAAACGTCTGCATTTCTCCATATCAAAGACAGAATTCTAAGCTCATGACATGTAGCTGAATTGGTATCAAGCGTTGGCATAAATAATTCGTATGCTTGTGTTTGGCAGGATGAATGGATGTGCTTAAGGATTCCTTACAAACATACATGTGCACATATATACTTTTACATTGTCGGTAATCATTTAGCAAACGCTTTTATCCACAGCGCCTTAATGCTAAATTTTATTTTTATCATTAAGTGCCTTGCTCAAAAGCTCACTAGCTCACTCCTGTGGGATTCAAACCTACAACCTTTTGGTTACACATCAGCACCTTAAAGTCAACATGATCAAAATTCACCCTATTTTTTAAATGCATTTTATTGATCTTATGTTGAATGATTCATCTGTGCAAGTTTCATTTTTTACTATTTTTTTTTAACCTCATCATTTTTAAAGGGGTCCTATTATGCTTTTTTACATTTTCAACTTTTCTTTTGTGTGTAATGTTGCTGTTTGAGCATGAGGTCTGCAGTTACAAAGTCACTCCTAAGGGAGTTATTCTCTTAATCAGTAAGCACAAACACCTCGATTGTAGTCTTGAGTTTTCTTCCGGGAAAGTACATGGCACAATATTCCTCATTTAAATAATTCCCGTCCAAGGCATACGCAAAAAAAAAAAAAAAAAAAAATGGGAGCGCAGCCTTGTTCAGTTGCATTAGTAGTTTGTTGTCGGCATTCCCAAGAGATGATGTTTTTTCATCCAGAATCTAAACCCCCCTTTTTTGGCCTTCCTAAGGCAGACGAACCTACAAGACAGAGGTTAAAATGTTTTTTTAACACTATTCCATAGCAGTACAGCTTTTTGTTGTGTTCTAACCATGTTTCTAACGACTGCTTTCTGAACCATGCAGTTCAATGCAGGTCAGATGTTATAAATTAAATGTAAGAGAGTAAAATAAAATATTACCACTGTGAAAAGTGGTTTAGTGTTGATCAGCTTGTTCTTCTTAACTGTCGTTATCTTGCTCAGGCTTGAAGTAAAATGGCAAAACTTAAGCCATATTTACAGTGGGGAAAACAATTATTTGATCCCCTGCTGATTTTCTAAGTTTGACCACTTACAAAGAAATGAAGTGTCTATTTATGGTAGGTTTATTTTAACGGATAGACAAAATAAAGCAAAAAATCCATACAAAAAAACACTATACAAAGGTTATAAATTGATTTGCATTTCAGTGAGTCAAGCAAAACTTGGTGGAGAAACTCTTGTTGGCAGGCACAGAGGTAAGACGTTTCTTGTAGTTGGTCACCAGGTTTGCACACAACACAGGAGGGATTTTGGTCCACTCCTTTTTACAGATTCTCTCTAAATCCTTAAAGGTTTCTCGGCTGTCACTTGACAACTCAAAGTTTCAGCTCACGCCACAGATTTTCTATAGGATTAAGGTCTGGAGACTGGCTAGGCCACTCCATGACCTTAATGTGCTTCTTTTTGAGCCACTCCTTTGTTGCTTTGGTGGTATATTTTGGGTCATTGTCATGCTGTAAGACCCATCCATGACCCATTTTCAGTGTTCTGGCTGAGGGAAGGAGGTTCTCATCCAGAATTTTACGGTACATGGCCCCGCCCATCGGCTCCTCAATGCGGTGAAGTCATCCTGTACCCATAGCAGAGAAACAGCCCCAAAGCGTAATGTTTCCACCTCAATGCTTGACTGTAGGGATGATGATTTTGGGGTCATAGTCAGCATTTCTCTCCCTCCAAACACGGCGAGTTGAGTTGATGTCAAAGAGCTCAATTTTGGTCTCATGTGACCACAGCACTTTCTCCCAAGCCTTCTCTGAATCATTTAGATGTTCAGACGGGCCTGTCCATGTGCCTTCTTGAGCAGGGGGACCTTGTGGGCACTGCAGGATTTCAATCCATTGTGGCGTAGTGTGTTACCAATGGTTTGCTTGGTGACTGTGGTCCCAACTGCCTTGAAATCATTTACAAACTCCTCCTGTGAAGTCCTTTCTAATGACCATCCTTTCCTCATAAGGCTAGATCTTGCATGGAGCACCAGACAGAGGGCAAATTATGGTTATTTTGTATTTCTTCCATTTCCGAATAATCACACCAACAGTTGTCTCTTTCTCAACAAGCTTTTTGCTGATGGTCTTGTAGCCCATTCCAGCCTTGTGCAGGTCTACAATCTTGTCCCTGACGTCCTTTAACAGCTCTTTGGTCTTGCCCATGGTGGTGGAGAGTTTGAAAAGGAAGATACAGATTCTGTGGACTGGTTTCTTTTATACTCGTAACAAGATGACATTAGGAGTACTTTCTTAAAGTGACAGGACTAATCTGTGTTCCACGTGGGCACATAAACAATCTGTAGGAGGCAGAATTCTTGCTGGTTGGTAGGGAATCAAATACTTATTTGACTCACTGAAATGCAAGTCAATTTATAACCTTTATATAATGTATTTTTTTCCTGGATTTTTTTGTTGATATTCTGTCTCTATCCGTCAAAATAAATCTACCATAAAAATTATAGACCCTTCATTTCTTTGTAAGTGGTCAAACTTACAAAATCAGCAGGGGATCAAATAATTATTTTCCCCACTGTAGCGTTAATACAGTAGTATTTACAGCGCCTCAGGAAGCCTCTGGAGCTGATACTTGCTGGTTATGGTAAGGGGCGTTACATTTCCAACACGCTCTAAGCAGTAAACCAGTCACAACAGACTGGGGCCAGTGAAAACGGTTGCTGCAACAATGTAAATTATAAGAAAAGTTAGTTTTTTTGAACATTAAATGATGTAAATGTATTCTAGCAGACCCCATAAACAAAATTATGAACCTGTAAATGAGCATAATAGGACCCCTTTAATTTTAACTTCATAACTCAATCTTCTGGTGAAATGACAGACATCTCATTCAGTCTTAAACGCTTTAGCCTCTGAATGCTCACATTTATCTGCCTTTGTTTCTGAGTGCAATGCCCACATCTCAAAATCAATCAATAACCGATTGGATAGAACCAACCCTGAATTTTGTACATCACAAGACAGAAGAACAGATCTGCCACTACTTCAGTTTTATCACAACTTTAAATTGTGACAGACCATTACAAAAGGTTAGGAAGATAGAAGGGTCATATTTTCAAACTGTCCTGTCCTGTGGTACATCTATGTAAGGAAAATCTCTCGCACATTATTGTAATTTTTAGAACAATGTTAATGTATTCTGACTTCAATGCATGAAAACGTCTTGTCTAATTGTTATACCACAGATTTGAGTCGACTAGCATCACTAAATCCAGCAACAGGAAGGTGGATTTCCTTTCATATCTGTAATTTACATACTCTTGTATGCACGGATCTTCTGTTCCACATTAAATGTTTTCACTAAATCAATGTGGATTCCGATTATTTTAGTACCTCTGTACATGAACATCTGTGCTTTTGGTGCAGAATAAACAAAAATCTCTTATTATACAAGTGAAACTTCAGCATACAGAACAATAAAAAGACAGATGATAGTGAGAGGTATGACTTACGTTTTAACATAGGGGTCAGAGAAGCCATTGGCATCCATGGCAGCGAGATGGGCACAGCGGATGATGCCAACCACTAAGCCAGACTTCTGAGAGCTGTACTTCAGAGAGATCATGATGCGCCCTCGCTCCTCCAGAGACTTGTCATCTGTCTTGTCAATCTGTGTGTCAACACACAAACAGAAAACAGTCAGTCCAGCTTCTATAAAGAAAAGGATGGATGTAGACTGTACATAATACAAAGAAATATATTTTTAAGAAGTAACTTAAACCTAGCATTTAATTGTTCCAATTCTATGAATCTGATTGCTTTATCAACTCATAAATAGGCAGAAAATTCTATTAACTCAGAAGTGTTGTGTCCCAGTAGATCATTTATTAATTCGCTCAATTAGTTTCATGCACCAATCTCTTATTTCCAATGTTTTCTTGTCTAGACATTTTATGGCAGTGCAGAACCAAAGCTGAGATCATCTCAACTGTTGAATGTGAGGTAAATCTACTCTCTCTCTCTCTCAGAACTTTGTGGACCCACCAAAGCCGTCAAGCATGAAGTTAATTAGCTGTGGAGGAGGCGTCTCTGCTCATCCCCCACACACTGCTGTCTCATTTCCGTCCCCACTGGAGATCACAGACTCACACACACACACACTCTCTCATACACATTACAGAGTCTCTTCACACAACAAACACAGTTCGTATTGTTTTCCAGCTGGTGGAGTCACTCTTAGGTCTATAAGAGCAGATCTCAACGCAGTCTTTGTGTTTAATTTTTGCCACCTCTACCTGTACTGCAGGTAGCAGTCTGTGTGCTTATCTTACATGTCAACTTTTTAAAAACTTGGAAAATCTCAAAATTTCAGGGTTGGAGTACATTTCATTCCTGTCAAATGTAATTTTAATGTCATATTTTTTAATTGAAAAACTGATTAGCACAATCGGCGGTGCTTGCATGATCAACTTTACTGGGCACAGAGGCTAGGTGAAAACTAACTTCAAAACTAACTTCAAAACTAACTTTCTCCCATTTTGAATGGGAGGACTTGGTCTTGGATGCCCCAAATAGTTCCTCGGAGGCGTTGAAAATGTGGCCACCGAGTGAACTGACTTTCCTTGAAAGGGACTTTGCTGTCAGTCTGCATTAGTGGTGGATTTTCTGCAGGTTACATCTTTACACCAGTAAGTGGCGACAATTGACTGTCTTTATGAGTGAGTCATTGAGTGTTTACATGTACATTCTTAAAAAAAGCCAATTTGTTGTCATGTAAATGCGTTAAACGTTATTTTCCTTTAAAGGGAACCCCTGGTGTTAAGACTTTATGGCTTAATATAACGTAAATGATGTCTCTTACTGAAATATGTAGTAGAAAACCCATGAAAGATTTACGTTATTTAAAAAATCCATGACATATTTGGTCCGATTTGGACAATGGGCAGCGCCATTTTGTTTAGGTGCACAGTGCGTTCTATGTCAATGACGTCAAGTGGTTGCACTCACTGAGCTCCTGACACTGTCCTATTGCTATTTTTACGGAATATAATATACGATGCCACATTGTGCAGCTTTTGGTTGTAATTTTCAGTCGATGAGCCACAAGAGAAGCGATGCAAGTCTTCACTGCTTTACTAGCGATAAGAGGAGAAAAGAATGGGAAGTTGTGAAGAATGTGGACGAATAAAACTTCCTAAAGATCCGCGTCTTTGTTCTCTTCACTTTAGCCCTGATGCCTTTGAGGCTTTTAGTAGACCACAGCTGAAAGAGCTTACAGTTGCCGATGGATATAAGTGTATGCTTTAACCAAATTCCACGCCTGTCGCGGAGACTGACGAGGACAGCCTATAACACATCTCGATTGAGACAGACTGCCTCAAAGCTTGTGTGTGCTGTGATGCACGAGATATCTGTGATCGCATAAAATGGTAGCATCTTCTCAGCATGTTTAACTGTGTGTAATGCATTCAGGTGATCAGTCGATTTTTACACATCAATCATACAACAGTAGTTCGAATAGCCACAGAGACATTGCACGTCTTTGATGTTTTCATCCTCACTAATTTTGTGCTCTGGCTTAAATTGAAAAGGCTGATTGTGTTTTAAAAGGAACCCCGCGGATATCAAGACATGTATGTGTTACTAGATTACCAATGCACCAAAACATACAGATGAAAAGTATCAAAGGCATCAGGGCTAAAGTGAAGATAACAAAGACACAGTTAGGAAGTTTTATTCGTCCACATTCTTCACAACTTCCCATTCTTTTCTCCTCTTATCGCTAGTAAAGCAGTAAAGACTTACATCACTTCTTGTGGCTCATCGACTGAAAATTACAACCAAGTTTATATTCTGAGTTGTGTTGCGGTAAAAATAGCAATAGGACAGTGTCAGTAGCTTAGTGAGCGCAACCATTTGACGTCATCGACATAGAATGCACTGTGCACCTAAACAAAATGGTGCCGCCCATTGTCCAAATCGGTCCAAATATGTCATGGATTTTTTAAATAACATAAATCTTTAATGGGTTTTCTACTACATATTTCAGTAAGAGACATAATTTACGTTATATTAAGGCATACAAGTCTTAACACCAGGGGTTCCCTTTAAGAACAAACAACTTAAAGGCCTGGGTATACTTCATTTTCCACGTTCAGCTCCGTCTTGCACACACTTGAGCGTGTAAGCTTTTCAAAGAAGCGTTTAGTGCGGACTTTAGTGGACTTTATTTTCAAGCGCTCAAGTCACTCGCACATTCGCTGTTGTATGCGGACCATCTGGGCGGCCTGAAAAATTGGGCTGCACTCGTATGGGGTGTGTGGACGTCAGCGGTACCTCCTGATGATAAAAATTACTTCATGCGGATGGTGTGTGGACATGGGTGACCTAAGCATACTTTGGGCTTAAGAATAAACCAAATCGACAGCTAGATTTTGACTCATTACCTCGATTTCACCATGTAAACACCTTAATCTGCGTTCTTTCAGCTTATCGAAGTGCGCAAGGCTTTTCATTCTTCTCCTGCTAGAACATATAAAGCAGTGGTGATTGTGCTGATCCTAGCAGAGCTGTGTGATATGTGATATGTAACAGGAAAGCACATTTCCTGCAGATTTAAGCACATCCAACCAGAGCAAGTGTTTTGCTGTAGGGGAGGAGGAAATGTATCATACACTCTGACTCTTTCTTGACCCGAGAAATGATAAAGTGTGTTCTCATCTTGTGCAACTGAAGGAGCAGTGGTACAGTTGTAGAAACTGTAAACATTAGAGGAGATTGAGTCTGTACAAGTTTCCTGCTGACATTTGGGCATACTCTGGAGTTTTTAATGCTTTATTTAACATCACAACTCACATAATAAATAGAATACTCTGAGTGGAATACATGGATGCTTACGTTTTGATGCCAATAATGGTAAATGACTTAAAAAAAAAGAAAGTCTTATAAACATGGTTTTCTTGCATTGACAGTTTACAGGTTTGTATGTAAATTGATAAAACGGGTACATTTCAATAAGTTGATTTTTGGTAGTCACCAATGTTGGTGTGCATGTAAACATGCTCATTGAATCATTCATTCAACCAATTAGTTAAAAAATAGATTCATTCGAGAATGAAACACCACCCTGCGGTTGGAGATGTGTAGTAGTCAGTTCTGCTTTGATTTTGTTTGAAACTCATTATTGGCTGGCTCCTGCGTCAGCATCACACATATGCGTCATGGTGGTCACGTGTACAGCGTCGGCCAATACTGAGTCGCCGTTCTGATGTAGAACCCAGAAGCGCTGTACTGTGTTTACTATGTCAACAGCGTAGGAGACTGACAGGGAAGAAAAGAAATTGTTGAATAAAGTGGTTATTTTTTTGTATTTGCGCACAAAAAGTATTCTCGTCGCTTCATAACATTAGGGTTGAACCACTGTAGTTACATGGACTATTTTAACAATGTCTTTACTACCTTTCTGGGCCTTGAAAGGTGCAATTACGTTGCTGCCTATGTGTGGTTCAGAAACCCTTAGATTTCATGAAAAATATCTTAATTTGTGTTCCGAAAATGAATGAAGGTCTTATGGGTTTGGAACGACATGAGGGAGAGTAATTAATGACAGAAATTTCATTTTTGGGTGAACTAATCCTTTAAATGTGCTGCGTAACCCATGAGGTTCATTCTCGTGTGTTACGCAGCACGTTTGAGCTTCCGGAAGAGGTTTGTTCTCGCCTATCACTCAGGTTTGGTTGAGCTTCTATTTATGTTCGCTGATCAATGTTTATATGTGAGTAAAAGACTAAATTAAATCTGCTCATCATAAAAAGCGATCGTATCTCTTCAGAAAATTTGGACTAAACCGCTCGATTCACATGGATTCGTTTTATGATCTCTTTATGAACTTTTTGAAGCGTCAAAGTTGCAGTTGCATAGGCTTTCAACGGAGGGACAGAAAGCTCTCAGATTTCATCAAAAAGATCTTCATTTGCGTTCTGAAGATGAACGAAAGTCTTACGGGTTTGGAACGACATGAGGGTGAGTAATTAATGACAGAATTGTCATTTTTGGGCGAACTAACCCTTTAAATGTTGATGTTATTTGATATAGTGTACAGCACCTTGGTCAAAATTTGTTGTTTTTAATGGTGCTATATAAATTAAGTAGATATTGACATTGGCTACAACAATATTACAGCACTATTAATAACAGTCAATAACTATAACAGAGACGCAAGATGTCAGGAGCTGCGTTTGTATGAAACAAGAGGCGAATCCATGGTGTGATACAAGAGACATGAAAGAAGCACCAGCTTCAGATACCTGGTCTGTTATGCAGCACTGCTATTGACAACGGATGGTCATTATCGGGGAATAACAGACTTTGGAATGTTGAGACTGACCAATCAGAATCAATGATTTCAGAGAGCCCTGTAATAAATAGCAATAACAGCAAAAATTCAACTTCAGTTCAGCTACTGAAAATGTCTGACCTCTGCCTTTCTAGCAAAAGGTACTCCGATAAAAGATACTATAGATAAGATCATCCCCCACCCAATACCTGCTCATCCTGTCAATCCACAGAGCACTTTGACACATGGCTTAAAACCTACATCCACCACCCTCAAATGAAGAAGACGTGTCTACAAAGAAGTGTATCGAATTGCTTTCCTCAACGTTTTCCCTCCATCTCCTGCTAGAACAAAGCAGTGGTTTGTGCTGATCCTAGCAGAGCTGTGCGCCTTAAGGCACGGTGCTGACGAAAGACTTCCTGCTGAGCTGGGTTTAGTTTGTTACTGGAGTACATTTCAGATATGAGGTATGGCCCAGGTATACTAACAGACATGAAACAAAAATGTATTCCCTCGAGGATGTGGCAGGTTTTGAATTGAGGTGTTTTTTGTCAGGTGACTGAGTATGAACACATGTATGGTTGTTAGTTTTCCTCCAACAGTGAGCAGCCTATAGCTTTAACACATTGCATTCTTTATTGGTGTTTGTAAGCCTGTTATGTTTGTCACAGATGGTTGATGGATGTGAGGATGCTGCTCCAAAGATAATTGATTTCTAATTAGTATGTTGATTCTAATGAGAGTCGCTTTGGACGTCCTAATCAGTTTGCTATCTGAATCTCTTTATGTAGCTTTCAAACTTCCCTCAATTTCTCCATCACTCACAGACAACCACACCGATGATTAGCACAACTGAGCTCCTTCCACCTTCAGACTGATTCGTTTCCAGAGATGAACAGTAAAAGACTGTGTAACTCACAGGAAGCTGTTTCTCCAAACAGTTGCTGAAGCTCTTGGTCTGGTTGGGTTTGAGTTTCTTCAGGGGGATTCGGGTTTCGCCGATGAATTCGTTGTGGCGGAATTTGTCCTCGTCACACACTGAAATCCTAGACGAAAACAAAAGATTGACAGAATCAGATCTGGGTTGTAGAATTTTCATGTAAAGGAACTACACAGCTAGTTAGAAGATTTGTTTTTAACTCTTTCCCTGCCAGCGTTTACTAAAAAGGTTGCCAGCCAGTGCCAGCATTTGATCATATTCACAAAATTTTCATGGCCCCAGAATATTTTTCTGTATGAATATGTAAACAGTCAATATATCCAAAGACAGAACAGAGACTCTGCTATAAAAAGATACCTCTTCGAGGGTTTGACATTTTTCTCTATAAAGTTAGGCAATTGTGGTTTATTTCCTGTTGAATGTTTGATGATCATGTTAGCTTACTTGTGCTTACTTCTGTTTTAACCCTCTGGGGCTGTTTGCGTGTCGGTCAAAAATGATTGAAAATTGTTTTTTATTTTAATTAAATGATTGTACTATATTTTAGTTCTATAATTTTTTTTTTATTTAATATTCTGTATTTTTAGGGGATTTTATGGTATTAAATTATATTTATGCAGTAGTTATAATCCATTTATTCACTTTTTGAGCATGTACCTGAAAATGAAATATCCAACTTAAACTGCCATGAGCACAGACTGAAGTTTGGTCTCTTTTTGAAGACAGATTATTGCTGAAGTGAAAAAAAGTTTCAATTTTTATATTAAATATATATTTTACAAAACACATTTTACTCTAAAACTGTGAGAAAATCAAAGCCATAAATCTAAACAAGCTGTGTGCCAAATTTAAGGTTGATTTATCAAAAAATGAGCTTTCAGTAACATTTTGTTTGGATGCAGTACCAAACGTTTCCAATATATGAAATTCGTCTCCCATTCTATCCAAAAATAAAAGTGTGATTATTTTTTCACCTTTTCACCTTTTTGAATCATGTCCATGATTTTTGTGTGTGTGTGTGTGTGTTCACACAGGAAGTGCCAAAACCTTTACCAAGTTTCGTACCATTCCGATGAAGTAAATTTTCTAAAAAAAACAAAAAAAAACAAAACAAAACGTAACGACCAAAAAGTTTTTTGGTCAAAAATTACCCAACAGCACCAGAGGGTTAAGCAGGTCTTTTCTTCACTTGAATTTGGATCCAGAGATGCTGTACTATTTCAGAAGATCCATAACAGTGCCCCCTACTGTATAACAGTGATAACATGGATTGTCATGAAAAACTTGTCAATGGCGCGAAAGCATTGTGTCATAAATGACGGAAAATCTTGTCAATGGTGGGGAAAGAGTAAAAGATCACCAGGTTAATCTGATGTACCATGTTTAAATCTGAATAACATTTCAAAGCTTTCAAAATTCATTATTTATTCTTATTTAGAACTGGTTTGACCCATGTCTAAACCAAAATAAAAATAATCTGTACTCAGTTCAATCAAAGAGATATTTGGAAGAGTATGTCCACATATCCAGTCAAGTGCTGAAGGTGGACATTACAAACTGATTCCCAACCACCTGTACTTCATAACGTTTTGAAAAGCGCTTCATCTCAGTCAAATACATAGTTTGATTGGAACCATTTATTCAGTATATCCCATATATTTCAAATTCATAGCAGAAGTTCCATGGGAGGATTTCATGCTATCTTTTCACTATAGATGTTCATTTGCATTGAGCTTGCTCACTGTGAAATGAGTTTTCTGTGCTATTTGCAGTATCGGCAAGAACCACTTGATATGTGGGGGTAGGAACAAAGGCACGGCTTCTTTTAGTTTTGTACAGGTCAATAATAACATTTGACTGGATACAGATGAGTAATTCACACAGGAAAAAAGAATGTTCTGCTGATGTCTCTCATTTACAGCAAGAACAGATGGCCAGAATAACAACAGTTCCATGTGTTTAAGATGGTGATGAATTGGTCAGCAGCAGAAAGAGACAAATTATTTCACCAAAATATGAAAGTGTCTTTATTTACTCACCCTCCTCATGCCATTTGAAAGATGAAGGATTATTTCCCTTCTATTAAAGGTACACTATGTAACTTTTTTGTTCAAAATAGCAAATTTTAAATAATGAGTCAATGCATCATCAGTCCTTCTTCCAAAGCATGTTTTTGTCTTACCCTGATTCACTATGGTAAGCCTATTATAAGTGTTTATATTTTAGACCTGTCGAGATGGTTTCCATGGGAAATTGCATACACACGTCACTCACCCGTGCGTGTCTCATCAAATCTGTAAATAGAGAAGAGTTGCTCCAGCTACTTTGATGCGTGTAAGGTGGGAGTGGCATAGATTAGTTGTCACAAGCGAGAAAGTTTGACATGAATAAATTGCCATATGTAGCTCTCTAACAGAGTTCATTGTAAAGAATTATCTTTTGTGAAGGGTCATTTCATTATGGTTGTTTGTAGGACTGTGCTGGAATTTATTTTCAATGAAGTACTGTGTCGATTATCAGGTATAGCTACAATAACGTCTTCAGCTAGTCAGCTTGAGATCCTTTCCATCTAAACTGGTTATATCTCTTAAGCCTTTTAGTGAAAGTTTTATGAGCAGTAGGATAATCTCTCTCTCTCTTTTTTTTAGTTATGACAAAGAACCATATTCATCCGCACAGTCACGCAGAGCTGAAGCACAACCAAAACAATGTTCTTCTGCAAAATGCATGCAATTTTGTTTTTTAACCACTAGAGGGCCAAAAGTTACATAGTGTACCTTTAAACATAGAGGTATTTTGCAGAATATCCAAGGCGGAAAGTGCCTTTATTAACCAGCTGTTACAATAAGTGGATGATTTACAATGTCATGCTCCAAAAAGGATACCAAACACACCATAAATGTACCTTAAAAGTAAATATGAATATTGTGAATAAGTCTTCTGAATCTAAATGATGTATTAACGCAAGTTGTTTACTGGAAATACTGTCTTCTGTACAAGCTCTCAAATCTCATTCAAGCTTTTGCACATTCAAACCTGGCACGTCATGATAAGCATTAAAAACCAATTCAGGTTATGCACTGTTTATTCTCCTATGGCTGTGTGCCATCTAATAAGTTCTCATATATGATGGCCTATAAGGAAGGCCTTACGTTTTGGTCTGTTCATCAAAAAAAACTTACAGCCAGCAAAAATGGCAGGTTCTACCCAGCCCATTTTGTCTCTCATGCCAGCAGTACTGATCCATACAGATATATTTTCACTCTAGACACGTTTACTTGTTTCAGTTTCAAGGACTGGCATAATCCTCATGCTTTACACCTCATAACATGACTGATTCCTTCAACTCCCTCAATAAGAAATATCATAAACCCCCATAAAAACAAGTTCGAAACAAGCATATGAGGCACTTTAGGTGTATAGTCACCAGAGTAGTCTGTGATAGTTTATGATCTAAAAACATTTTCATACATGACGCATTTGTAAAAAATAGCCCTATCAGGACATCCAACAAAAAAATACATCAAACAGACTAATGCAGAAAGGCAGATTTTAGGATTTCAGCCTGAGCGGTGTGTATTTGGTTGCATTTTATTTTATTATCAGATGAGAAAAGAGAAGCAAGAGCTGTGCTCTGAGCCAAACATTGCCATCCAACAATGGAAGGATAATACTTAATAAACCAAACCTGAAAGTTTTTAGCTTTTTAACTAGCAAGAGGAGGGCACAAAGTGAAATAACCTTGTAATCTTAAAACTAATCAAATTTTTAGGGGGGCTGAAATGAAACAGTAGGGGCGAAGCTCCTCTTAATAAGGTCTAGCAATGCCTACGGATCAATCGATTTGACTTACACAGCCTTGTCGATAAGGGAGGGAAGAACACACACAGAATCCCTTCCAATCCACATTATTTCCATTTGTTTCCTCTCCACTGCTGGAGTGGTTGTTCTATTCCCATCTGGAAGTTAGACGTGTATTTGTGACATACCATTGCTATTCATTACTAAACCGTTCAGCCTCGCTCAGTAGTTCAGTTCTCCAAAGACTTCAGTCATGTTTCAGGTAAACTGGCAATCACACTTTCTTCCCCCCTGTTGATAAAGGTCTAGAATGAGGCACAGGGTAGCTGGAGCAGCACTCAGGCATGTCCAAAAGGTCTGGTTAATAAAGGCATTTTCCCCCTGTTGTGTTACATGTGGATAGGATTGTTTCCCTAGACAGCCGTGTGTGCTGGATTGCTCTTTATGCTGTTTCTAGAATGGTTTTGTTTTGATTATGGCTGATTATGGTAGTGTGTATGTTTAATGACAGCTGTCCTCTTGGATAAATGTGCAGGGAGTTCAGAGATTTATGTACAATGCAATCACAGTACATTGTGCTTTTCTGTGTGAGCTGGATATATTTGTGCATGGCCTTGAATTTGCAAAGACATTCCTGAATAATGTTGGGTAGAAAAGTCCAAATTAGTCAGATGTAAAAGCAATATATTCTAAAAATAAATAAATAAATATACAATTACTGCAATTAATACACATACATGCACACATTGTTAGTGTTTTGTTTCTATGGTTTCACATTGATTTGGTCATGTCACACCTGTTGTTAATTTCATTGATTTGTTCACCTGTGTATTTATTTGTTTTGCTTCAGTTTCTGTCTGTTTTCATCATGATCAAGTTGGTGGTTCTGTTTGCCGTGTTTTTTGCCAGTGTGCTCTGTTTCTCTTGTTTAAATAAATTGGACTGCTGCGAGTAAATCCAGCCATTTATTTCATTTTGTTCTCAACCAATGCTGACAGAACAGACCTAACAAAATTGATTTAGCAGCAGTTCGTATCCTCCTCCTCTCCCAGGGGGAAAACTCCCTAGAGAGACACACACAGGGCTTCCTGGATTTGTACCATCTAGTCCATTATGACGACAGCCTGTGTGTGTTTATCCAGGCAGGTCTCAACGCGGAGACGAGAACGCGCCTGCCTGGAGACGGACCTCGAGGGAGCTTCCAGGAGTTTGTGGACTGGGTCCAATTCCACTGTGGATCCTCCTATACTATCGGCGAGATGGAGGAGGATCACCACACTACAGTCCACACTTTGTGCCACCCGCCGCCACCGTCCCAACGGACATAAAGCCAGAGCCCACCATAGACACAGAGCCTGAGTCTGCCCGCGATGAGTCTGACCAGGTGCGTGAACCAGCAAACAACGTCTGTGCCAGTGGGGATACTGGTGGAATATGAGGGGATGGAGTGGAGCCCCATCCCATCCCGTCAGACAAGGCGTATGGATGCACTGACTAGTAGGGGTGGGGGAAAAAAATCGATTCACATATGAATCATGATTCTATCTTCTGCTGATTCTAACTGATTCACAAATTTCAAAAATCGATTTTCTAAATGTTTATCAATATTGTGATGTTGTTGTTTCAAAGAAGGTGAAAGTCAAATACGAGAGCAGTGTAGTAAACAATATAACTAGTGTTACCAATATCCTACAAAGTTAAAAGGCAAGAAATGTAATTTATTATGAATAAAATAGTTCAATACAACATATTTAGGTATTATAAATTGATTGATAATGAGATTGAAAAATAATAATTCAACAAAACTTTAATTAAAGTTTAATTACACCTATGAGTTCTATTTAATATCAATCAGTTAGGGGCAAGGACAAAGGTTGTGAACCTCTGATTTAGATCACCCATTTCTGTGAAGGATCATCAATCTCTCCACACAGGCACTCTGACACACCACTGCACGTTGTTTGAACTAATCCTTTAAATTAATAATTTCATTTACTTTATTTTTTCAGTTTCATTTTAATCTGAGTTCAAATAAAATTCAAAGTTTAGAATCAAATCTAAAATCTATGCATATATCGAAGTGAAATTTGATTCAAAATCAAGAATCGTGACCCCAAGAATCGATATGAATTGAATTGTGAGATTCCAAAAGATTCCCACCCCTATAAACTAGAACCCTTAATATGGTTTGAGGATATAGAGGATAATAGCACCGAGCCTGTTTCGTCACCCTGCACCGAGTTATAGTGCATCCAGAAAAATAAGGCTGTAACATAACAAAATGTGGAAAAAGTGAAGCGCTGTGAATACTTTCCGGATACACTGTATTAATGTCTGTATTCTGGCCTTGCCTCCCACTCCCACCTCCTCTGACTGTTCCACGTCGGCCAAGGAGGCCAATCCTGAGATGTCTGTCTGTTCTGTATCTGCCAGGAAGGCCGTTTGTGTCTGTTCTGTATCTGCCAGGAAGGCCGTTTGTGTCTGTTCTGTATCTGCCAGGAAGGCCGTTTGTGTCTGTTCTGTATCGGCCAGGAAGGCCGTTTGTGCCTGCACTGCCCAGACCGTCAGCCGTCTTCACGGCCTCTTATCAGCCCTTCGTCTCCTCCTACGTTACCTGCTCAGTGCTTCATGGATCTGCCTCAGGCTGATAGTTTGCCAGCTCAGCCCTGGACTGTCGACCTGTTTACTCCGCCTAGAATCTCCGTGCCCGTCACTCAACATCGGCCTGTTGGCTCCACCGGGCTTCCTCGTCCCTCCGGCTCCGCCTTGGTCAATCGTCGCTCTGCCGTTGCCATGGACTTACGGGCCTTCGTCTATAATGCGTCCCTTCAACCCTTTGGCTCCATCTTCCTTTCAGCTTCACCTCAGTCCTTGGAGCACTGGCTCCACCTCAGTCCTCCTGCACCCTGACTTCACCTTGGCTGCTTGTCCCTGTGGCTCCAGGACTTCTGTGTTGCCCGGTCTCGTCGGCTCTTCGGCTCATCCTGGGTCTCCACCGCCAGTAGCTCCGCCTCAGTCGGACGTTCCAATGATTCCGTCTGCCAAGTCTTTACCATGGCTCCTCCCTCCCTCCACTCTGCCATAGGCTTACGTCATGGGATTCTGGCTGGGGATTCCGCCCTGGCTCCTCCTACCGCTGGCTTCTCCCTGGCTTCTACCTCTGTCATTTCCTCCCTGGACTTTACCGCTGTTATCTCTGCCTTGGCTCCTGTGTTTATCCCATGTGCCTGCCCTGCGCCCACCTCCTAAGCCCCACCCAGCCCTCGTCTGTTGGAATTTCTGTAATTTGTTTGTTGTTTATAAGGCGCAAGTCCGAACCTTCTTGATGGGAGATGTTACGGGTGATCTTGTTTGTTGTCTGTTTTGGGTGGGTATCAGTTCGGTTTCCTATGTTACTGATTTGTTTCTATGGTCTCGCATTGATTTGGTTATGTGTCACACCTGGTGTTAATTTAGTTGATTCGTTCACCCGTGTACGTAAAGCCTTGGTTTTGATTCAGTCTCTGTTGTATTGTAGTTCTCTTTGTTTTAATGTGCAAAGATAAATTCTGTTCATAAAATGAGGAAAAATAAGAGGTGAAGCACATCTAGCTGCATCTAATTGTCTGTAAACGTTCCGGAAAATGTGTTTGCAAATAGTATTTTTGTATTCTTAAACTGCAAGTGTAAATTAAAAGGCTTTCTTGGGTATAAATGCATGAGAGGTGAGCCACTTGTGTGGGTAATTTGGCTTTGAATAGAGCTGTCACTGTCTGAGATGATGTTGGCAATGGAGGTATGCCTTTTCAGATAAATCACATGCTTTTCATAGCCACAGGAGGAGTTCGGCATAGCCCGCCATTAAAACACCACTTTGATGTTCATCGGCGGCACATGAAGATCGTGGCAAATGAGGTTTGGAGAATAATGGGAAAGACCGAATGCTGGAGTGAGATAACACCTCAGAGCTCCATTGTGTGAAAGTGTGAAAGACTGAAGCCTGACATCATGTACACGTCTGACTTGCACTCAGTAGGAGAGCTGTGGATCTTTTTGTGAAGCTGTCCTTAAAGTTTTCCTGGCTCTACAAGATTCTACATATATATGTGTATATCACATTTACTGCTACTATATTTTTCTTTTCCTATATAACTGGACTCCCCATGTGCTCTAACACAAAAATTTTCAAGCTTTTTGATGCCAAGGCTCCCTAAATAAAATCATTGCTTTGTGAGTCACTGCTTTCTAAATTATAAAGGCAGTTATATATTTTCTAGTGCTGTCAAAATTAAAAATATTTAACGCAATTAAGGCAGCATTCGTTTCCCCCCGTCATCCTTTGGCTAGCTTTACAATATATGATCACACTCTTATTCAAGCAAATGCTAATAAATGGTAAATGCCTAATAAATGTTAAAAAAATTATAGCTTTCAATTACACACTAATGCTGAATGCCTATAATTAATGGCTAAAATTGAGGAAAAAAAAATTTCATAGACACATCAGTACCAATATTGGTATCGGTGATACTGGCCTTCATTCATAAAAAGATGCCATTAAACAAATATTAAAAATATAGGCTACTGTCTTTGTGTTTCTATGTTAATTTGGAGATTAAATGTGAAATTATTACCATATAAAAATATATTAAAAACTTTAATGTTAGGTTTTATTAATCACAATTAATTACAGAAAAATCTGCGATTAATTAGTTTTTTTTTTTAATATATATTTTCACATTAGCCACATGTATATTTCTTGACATACCTATACACTGTGAAGTTTAAAAGTTTAAAATAATAAAAATTATGTTTTACAAGAAAATAATATTTCAGTCTTTCTACTTCAAATTTTCAATTCAGTGTGTTAACTGGCATTTCTTACTACTTATTTGTGAAAATTGTTTCAGAGTAAACCCTACAGCAAATTGTTTTCAGTGTTAAACCTCTGAACACTGGAGCACAGAATGCCAGTGTTATTTAATGTTAATGTTACAGAGAAATAGAAAGAGAAGAAGTCACTTCCTGCCAGACAGAGACTATTTCTTTATGACAAGCTGCTTTCATTTGTACCCTCTTTTCAGAAAGCAGAAGCAGACAAGTTCGAGTCAGACACAAGATAACTATTTTATCACTGGGATGTAGGCACAGACCATCAGGGCTTTACTAGGCAGCCTTTATTGAGGAAATTTAAGGCGCAATAAAGTGCCAGAATGCGCATGAGGAAATAATGAAAATGTAGTTTTTATAAACACTAGAGGTGAGACACTGAATATGCCAGTGTTTGGAGTTTATTTACGTGAAGGACAAGAGCGATCCCTGAAGGAACGGCCTATGAGGGAGACTTTCAGTTTCCATGGAAACTGGCTAAGACAGCCCTAAAGAAAAGCAATGGTGAATCATCAGGTGGTTCCTCCTCGATCCACATGTCTGCAGACGCACACACATAGGTCTGTACTTTCCCTCAAAACGGTAAACATCCTTTAAGGATTTCAGTCAACTTGTCAATATGTCCAGATCATATCATCATACAGCCTCGTCCCAAAGGAGCTCATCCTCTAAAAACAGCATAAAGAGCAAAACAGCCTAAATTAAGCCTTAAACCCTCATCCCAGGCCTCAGTTAAACCTTTCTAAACTCTAAAATCACCCAGTGTCACCTCCCTCTAGCTGTGTTGAATGAACCCGTTACTGCACCGCTTAAGAACAGAAATGTGACCTTTGAAGCGCAGACTCTCTGCCTCATTAATTCACACTGAGTCCAGACAAATCTGGGAGACTCCAAACCCAGAGCTGCAATCTCAGCGGGAAAAGCCTGTAACTCGCACAATAGCTGCCTGCTCTCGCTTACTCTGACCTGTCTAGACGACTCTAGCATGGATTTGGTGTTGGTGTTAAACTTTTTACCGTCTTGCAGCATCAGATTTTGCTCAGGAAAGAGAGACTTAAGGTCACACTGACCCGTCTACTCTCTATTAGAAATTCACAAATCTATCTGCCAATCTATCTTGGTATAAACCTAGTGTCAATACTAATAGTTTCATTAAAATAAATGCATTGAGAAAGAATAGTTAATATAAGATATTTAATACAAGAACACTCTCAAGAACACTACATATTTAATACAAGAAGTTTTACAAATGCACGTCTTGGTGGTTGGGGGCAAATGAAAAAATAATACTTCACAATAATATATAAATCAATTTATCTAAAATACTAAATCAACTGTATCTCAGAGAGCACACCACAAAGTAATCCATTGTTTTAATACTTAATATTACTAAATAGTTTGGCCTTTATATGAAGAGTTTAAATTTAAAAGCCGCTAAATGTCACCTCTATCAAAAATGAGATAACGATATTGAACGAATGCTCTCCGCAAATAGTATATGTTCATCAAATGCTTTTGCTTCAAATCAGCTAAATCCCAGTGTCAGCCCATTCAGAAATACCAGTTTGTTGGCAGAAACCGCTAAACACTACTTCCCTTTATCAGCAAAAGTCCACAGAAGAACACGTGAATCGAATCATATGATTTCAAGAAGAATGACGGTGTGCGTATGAGCCGCTTTCAATTGCCGAGCTGCAAGTTATCATCATGTTTTGTCCATCGTTACAGTGGCAATGACAGGATTTCACGAGTAGCAAGTAAACACAACAGTGTTCTTTTGCTGCTGTAAAACTGACAGAAACAGACTGTGACGAGCAGGGCGGGCGAGAGCCGTGAGGGAACGGCGCGTTGCACCGGTCTCGAGTCTCTCACGGAGGAGCTCCGGAAGCATAAAAGGGGAGCGACGACAGTGAAGGACGAGAGAGGACCAGGCCTGGACTTCAAGTTATGTTTTGTTATGTTTGTGTGGCCGGCAGACGTCCGTGAGAGTCTGCCGGCATTACTTTCGATTTGTATTTGTTTATTTTGAATTAAAGTTTGTTTAAACGTTCGCCGGTTCCCGCCTCCATCTTCCCGTATCTACGAACTGCGATACACAGACGTTTTACTATGTCTTGTTGTCCAAAGTAGCGGTGTGCAGCAGAGCCACTATCTGTATCTGTATCTGTATTTGTAACAATCTCAAAATTATTTGTATCTGTATCTGTATTCGGATAATACCGGAAGTGGGCAGGGCGTTACCCGGAAGTTCGTACAATTACTTGAGAAGACCGTTATGTCTATGGTACTACAGCCTATATTTCTGTTTTCTTCATAGATACTGTATCACTAAAATATGCCTTGTATAACCAAAAAAAAAATATTTTTTATGATTATAACATTTATTTAAATATCTTCTAACTGTCTGAGCCAATAATCTCAATGGAAGTGCTTCTAGATGTGTTGTGCAGTTGTGCTTCGGATGACACGAGTTTGAATCCCCGCTTGGGGACCTTTCGTGATCTGATAAATAAAGAGGCTATTTAAATATATTCAAAATAAAACAGTAAGGGTTCGGAAAAGTATGGAAATTGATTTAAGTAATTTTCAGGCCTGGAAAGTATGGAAAAGGCAACAGGAACGCGGCTTGATTTGCATTCAGTTCATTCATAAAATTTACACTCATTCACTTCACACAATCATTGCGTAGTGATTTTAGAGCTTTATGTATAATATCATGCTTTATCTGCAAGCTCACCGGTTCCTATTCAATTTGGAAATTTAAATTGATTTTTGTAATATCCAGGTCTGGAAAAGTGTGGGAAAAAGAAAACAGCATGGAAAAAAAATATTTGTTTCAAGACTATTTCCCCTATTTAGTTTTCTAAGTATAAAATTAGGTAATAATTAAAATAATAATAATAACAATAATAATAATAATAATAATAAATGATCGTACAAGCAGAGTGATTTCATCGCAAACGTTTAGTGATTGTCGTTCATGCCTGAATGAATTCAAAGCGCTGAATGAATTCAAAACTTTCTTTTTACCATAAGAGACGAACTTCACTAAACAAATGTGCGTGTGCCTCTCAAACCAGCAAGAGATAAAGGAGCAAACATGTAGACCTAGTAGAAAATGTATGCATCTTTGTTGACTATCTTAACAGAGAGCTGGTTTGTTTCTCAGAGACATGCAGAGATGGAGCGCGGCTATTTGATTTGCGATTGTGCCGTGCGAATTCCATCCATTTATATTGTGCAAGGTTTACATCAATTACATATAGGGGAGAACCGGGACAAAAGTAACAAAGCGATTTTCTCAGAGTCCTGACTACATTTGCATTCCAAGTTATGACAGGACCTTCAGCACGCAGCCCTTGACGGAGCTGCCAAAAATCATGTGATTTCGTCATTGTTTCCCGCGGTTAGGTCTGGAAAGCAGTTTTCGAGTATGGTAAATAAATTGCTGAAGTGGTACTTTTTTTCCGAATTACAAGTTGTGTTTCTCATTTCATGTGTCACAATAATGATCAATCTACAGGTTATTTAGTGCTGTAACACATCCTGAAGTTTGCCTTGTCAGAATTTTTCATTATGAAAGTAAATTGGGTTTAAATATCAGGAGTTCCTGTCGGGACGAAAGTAACACTTGTTACTTTTGTCCTGCTGCAGTGACAAAAAGTGTTTCTTTTGCCCCACTGCTAATGTGGTGGCTTTCTCTGTGTTGCAGCATTTATTAAAACATGTTTATGTCATATTATACTAGCAGAATATCTCAAGAGTGAAAGACAGACAGAGGTCTGATTCAGCCAGATGTTTATGAGAGGACATTTCTGGACATATCTGTTGCTGATTTCTGTATGTCACCATTTATTCACTCAATCTGTTGACATTTACCTTAGTCACATTTAGTTTTTAGCCATACCTTAGCTTTTCCACATCCACCTATGAATTTGCAGTGTTTCCATTCAGATGTTTTTATGCATATTTGCATAAAAACAGCTGGATTGGAAACGAGACTGTTACATTATGTTGAGAATTTATATTATGCTAATTTAATTTAATTTTCATATTGTTCATACTGTTGAAAAAATGTTTTATAAAATAAATTGACATTGCCAAAAAAAAAAAAAAATATTCTAAACAATTCATGTTTGTACTGTCGGGCTGCTTTTGAAACATTTGATGAAACTGAAATTCTCAATTTAAAATGAAAATGTAATTTAATATTTTTTTTGCCAAGATAAAGGACAAAATATGTTTGCAGTTACATATTAACAAGGTCATAGTCAGGTATATTTAATAAAAACAAGACTAACACAAAAAAATCTAGCTTGTATTGTTGTGTTACTTTTGACCCACCTGTGTGTTACTTTCGTCCCAACTGACGGGGTCGAAAGTAACTGTGCAATTTATGTTCAAAGTGAAATTATACTGAAGCCGTTCTACATTTGTACAAAATACCACCTGGTATTGATAGACCACACTTGTGAGTTATTGACCACAGCAAAAATATATCGCTGTCTAAAACATTATATTTTAAAATTACATTTTTGTGAAAAATGGTACTTTCGTCCCTGCTCTCCCCTACATATTGAACAGTAGAACATGTGTATGTAGTATTTTAGTCGATATTACTCCTGTCAAGCTCTGATTTCGGAGAGACGCAACAGCAACGTGGTTATTTGCTTTGGCGCTCATTTCATTCATAAAGTTCACACGCATTCGCTTCACACTCATTGCGTAGTGATCTTAGAGGTTTATGTCTCGTGCTATGATCCCGTCTCACCTGTTATCCAGCAAACTCGAGGAGTGACTGTTTCAGTCTCAGCCGAATATTATTCGGCAGAATTATTCGTTATCCGTTATTTGTTTTGAAGCCATTATTCGAATAAGGTATTCGGCTTCGGGCACACCCCTAGTCCAAAGAGTTTTTGCAAAAACAGCACACATGGACTTAGCTGGTTTTGCAGCAAAAGACAGTCAAATTTCTTAAATACCAATGAATTGACTAAAGTGACATTTTTGAAAATAAGGCATTTCAATAACTGACTAATAACCTTTTCATTGCCATTAAAGTGAAATTACTGAACCTAAACAGAGGAGCCTGGTAAAAAATCATAACGTGGAAAAAATCAACATGTCAGACGGACTTAGAAATTTTTGCATCTGAACTCTTCAAATGCTGTCAGGAATAATAAAGTGTTTAAAGCAAAAATCCAGCGTTAGCGTCAGTTCTGGCAGGTCACGTCAGTCAAGCTCGCATCAGCTGACTCCCAGGTGACTTACGTCTACCTATAGGAATACGACGCCTATCACAGCATCCATATATAAGCTCCTCAGTATTATCAGCAGCTATTGCTTTTCTCAGGAGCAAATTACCCTCCTCCATCCCCAGCTCCTCCTCTCTTCAGTCAGGATTGGCCTTATGATTCCCCTGAATCAGACTAATTCTTGAAATATGTGTACATGTTAAATTATTGACATTAATTATATCTGCATATGTTGGTTCTGTTCTGTTTACCCTAGGGGGGTTATTGCTGCTCTCCCTGCTCTTATCCATGCTAGGCTGCATGGATGCGCAGGGAGTTCTTGCCCAGAACAGAACCATACCGCCAATACAAACTCTATGCAATTATCAATCATATTTGACGACAGTGGTCCTGACAGAAGTCTAAGTGAAACCTATAGTATAATTATTTGAAAGTGCCCCTGAACTTGCTGCCAAAACTCCCAGAATATGTGGTATTCAAGTTATCTTTTAGTCAGCATAAAAACTGGACATTCAATCACATTACAGTAAATCATATCGTTTAACTGACAAAATTTACTATACTATTATTCATGGGCTTATGAAGTGAGACAACTAAATATATTACGTAAACAAATAAAATGAGAATGAAATTGATTTGATATTAATAGCATCTTATCTTTTAGTCAGTATGTGATAGTCAAATGAAAATGTATGAGATAAACTGGTATTAAGCTATGAATTCATAATTAGATACAAGCTCATCTGGTCAGAGCATTGGAACATTAGATAATATTTCTTCCAGAGGACATTTTTCCTCTATATACTGGTGTATATGAGACAGAGACTGATGGTAGGTAGAAAAGTCCTCCGAGTAATGACTTCCTTTGCAAGCAGTTTTCTAATGGAAAACTAATCCATATTAAGTAAGAGTTAATCAACACCAAATTGAAATCGGATTCCCATTTAATGCTTTGTCAGCCCGTATAAATGGTTAACGGTGACAAAGACCAAAAAGTGCTTCGTCAGTAATCAATGGCCATTTTCTGAACAAGTTGCCAACAGTAAGTTGCAGCATTGAAGTGAATCTGTGCAGGACATTAGTTAAATCAGCTACACAACATTGTTATTTTCGTTTACTGACATTTATTTCATTAACCATGATAGCTTGCTAGTACTTTTGACCTCATTATCTGACACATTAAACCCTTTCTTATATTTGCAACATTTAACTAGAAAGACAATGCCAAGTGGTTTCTCTACTCAGGCAACTTGGTTAATCTGCTTTTAATGGATTTGAGGGATACTGTGAGTGTAACACAGCTGTTATGTAATGATACACACAAGTGGAGACTAATGTTCCTCTGTGGTGTCATCTTTACTGCCACTTTGTCTTTGCTATTATCCTAATGCAGCATTTCAATCACCGCACAGGGTTTCAGTGCAAACTAAACAATCAAGCTCTGTGAAAAACAACCCATTTTGCAACAGTCATGTTTGCGAGCCATTAAATGTCACTCAGAAAGAGCCAGTGACATCTCAGCTGGGGTGAAATCACCAGGCAACATCGCATATAAAGGGGAGGCCAAAATAACAAATGACATGAAAAACTTTCAAATGTTTGCAAAGGTGAGTCATGATAGGTTGATTAGCAGTTAGCACTGAGTCTAAAGACCTCTAGCTATTGCCACTTTGAATTATGATGCAAGACAACAATGAGATGTCTAAAGAGCCAGGTTACAAAAACTATAAAAAAAAAAAATGTAAGTAAAATGTCTTAAACAGACCATTTGGGAGTAGACTTAACAGTTACGTCACTGCATTTGCATTATTATGGCAGTTGCTTTATTAAGGTGGCAGAAAAACAGTGGTAACAAGTGGAGGAAAACCACAAGATCTACGGAAAAAAAAAAAAAAAAAATGTCTTGTGCCTTTGGATGTCAGAATCAGAATGCAAAAAAAGATGGTCTTCATTTTTATAGAATACCATTTTCAAAGACGCACTTCGAAGCTAAACAGATGAAGCCTGTGACGATTAGCCTACTTTTAAAGCATGAATTTGATGTAAACAATAGATCTACACAATTTTCACATATGCAGTTCATAGAAGGCATATTGTATTTGACTGAGCGGCAGCATTGGTTTTCAGCGTGAGTGCTGCGAAAAACACACAAAACACATCCAAAACGGAAAAGAGCTTTGCGATTGACTGTACAAATAGCTTTGACAAGAAATCTGAGGTATATTTTTACAGACTGCCTAAAGCTACAGAAAAGAGAAGCAAATGGATCACTGCAATTCACAGAAACAACTGGATTCTAGGTAGCGAAACATGGATTTGCAGTTATCATTTATGTCAATATGTTGAATTTTTGGGTAAAATCATACCCTATATATTGTATTTAATTGAACTCATCAATTAAATATTTACCATCTTATATTCTTTTAAAGAAACACTGACAAAAACTATACAAGTTTTAGGGCTGGATGATATGACAATATATATAACATTGATATAAGTGATCACCCGGATTTAGACCTATCTATAGTGTATTTATATAAAGGGTTCACAGGCAAATTTGCTTTATGTATTTCCCCGGCGTCGAAATCAGGCACATATAAATGTCTGTAAACACGATTCCTGGCTGCATGTCAATATCCATGGATTACTGGATCTTTGGTAAGTTGTAATGAACACTATCGAGTCCAACCTTTAGTTTAATTGTTTGTTTTACTCGCCTTTTCACAGTTTCCCCTATTAAATCCAGTGGCTCTTTTGCCACTTAGTCCGGCTGAGGGGGGCGTGTTCTGGTGGGAAAGTGGCGTCAATGTCAGTTATTATGCGAGTTAACTGTTTTGGATTGTAAAGTTAGTGTTTCATACATTTAAAACATTTTTTTTCTGGAAATATTTTATTGGAATTTCTTTTCATATTGACTTCAGTTGTTCATCCCACATTTTAGTAACACCACTTAAGATATTTGAATAGCATCTGTCTAAACAAGAAAATGTTGTAAATTTCACCACTTGTATCCAAGGCTAATGCACATCATTCACTCTACTTTTTACAAACAAAAACATATTTAGAGAAAACCAACGGATGCTTTCTATGTCCTGTTTCTGTTGGCAACAGTTAAACATAGTGAGGAAACTCTAGCAGGCAGCTAACTGGAGTGATGAGATCCTGATAACTGCTCTGCAGGGTCACATAAAGTCCAAAGAATATGACTCAATTTTACAGGATAAAGCAAGCACTGTTCCCTCAATATACTGCCATTTCGTGAAGACCCCAGTAACCAAATCTAAACATGATGTAAGCTTTCAGTTTTAGCGGACAGCATGAGAAGTAAATTTCTACCTCCTTCACTGGTCCTTCAACTGGAGGCTTTTAATTTTGATGAATGCCTTAACATCCCACTACACTCTATAGCAGCGATCCAAGAATCATTGAAGGCAAATGCTGTTCTGATGTTCTGCTTGTAATTAGGTCTCAGTCTCAGCACTACATGGGGGCCTGGGGTCGGCCTGACCCACCCAATTACAACTGGATCATGGGAATCATGTAACCATGGACACTTAATTAAAAACATCCATATTTTTTCTTTTTCCTTATTAAAGTAGGATCTCAGTTCAGTCACCACTGACATTTTTGAAAAGCCCTCATTAAACTTAAGTTGATTTGCTTCACATACCACTTTCTCTGTTATCTTTTTCTTTTGATTCCACCTATACGTCATGGGAACGAACCTAATGTTTTTTCTTTCAATATGTAACAAATATGTAGGATACACTTTATTTTAATGGTCCACTTTAGAAATTCTGCTAAGTAACTTTGCAACTACATGTCAACTAACTCTCATGAGAGTATTAGTAGACTGTAGTAGACTGATAGGTTAGGGTAGGGCTATTCAAATGGCGGCCCGCGGGCCAAATCCAGCCCGGCAAACATCTTCATCTGGCCCGAGGGCACCCCAACCTCCCTCCTCTTTTCCTGGCGGTGTGGCTAAATCTGGTTAGATACTTGGCCGCAGTGGCGCCTGCAGCTGTACGGTTCGGCTATGTACGCACTGTTCGTACCATGCACGCTCGTCCGACTGACCTGAGAAACGTTTTCTGTGTGAATATTTCAGCAGTTATTATGTGCGTCCCGTATTTCTGTTGACTGAACCAGCGATACCAATCATTCGTGAATTAATCATTCTTTTGGCTCGATTCTTTCTTTTCTGTGAATTGGCCAAACGCGCTTGCATAACGATCTGAAATGATTTGGATTCGTTCGGACCGCTCTGTCAATGAATCAGCTGAAGTTCACTCAGTCAGTAACAACAAATATAGAAAAAATAGCGCTGTTTCCACCAAAGCATTTTTATCTTTATGCACACAATAATAATCTTTTACATTGTAATCCTTTTATTTTTAATATTTGGCATGTTTATGTGCTGCTGCGCGTCCCTGTGTGTGTAATAAGCAGAGTGTACGCGTGTTGTGCACCCGCATATAGGCGCATATTACTAACACGCTCTTTAAATAACAAAACAAATATTGCGGCATTGACTTTAGACCAGGTTTCAGTTGGTCAATGCCGCAGTCTATTTCAGTTGCCTCAAAATAGCAACACGCCAACAATGCACCTGAACACACCTCGTTTTCAGACCAGCATGCCCATGGGCGCACAAATGGGTGCAAATGCATTTGCTATTTAAACAACGTGGTGCAGGATGTGAAAATGATAACTGCGTTGGGCTGAAACTAGCAAAAAACACTTGCGTTGTGCCTTGCGCCGGGTGTATGATAGGGCCCCAAAGTGTTACCCAAATCTGTCTTTCTAGGTAATTAACCATTCGCTAAACTCCACTAACAACCAAGTCACTTCTTTACGATGGATAAGCGTTTGTCATTTCCAGTAGCAACTCAACACAAATAACTTGAGCATTCACACACAATTGTTTAATTATTGAATTTTGCAGAGGCCTTGACATATAAACTTCACAGTACAGTAATGAATGTATAGATTGTGATTGGGTACCTGAGTGTTTTGCGAACCATATCTTCATCTGTTATTCCATAATACGTCAGGGTCTCACTCCAGACAGGGTTGAGAGTGTTGCGTAGGGTCTTGGTGCGGAGCTTATTGGCCTAGAAGAAATGATAGATTTGCCTGTAGATTAGTGGTTGTGTTCACTGGCACTCTTTAGTCTTTATTCTTAGCACAAGCTAAGAATATACCAGACCTTCCATTTCGCCATGTCAGGCAAATCAGGGGTTTAAACTCTGTATTTAAACATGCACCAAATTTTGGTAACAGGGTTGCAAAATGGCAAATCACACTTAGAATTAATGGAAAATAAAACAGTTTGTATAATATTTAGTTTGACTTTCCAAGGCTGACAGCTTTCCAAGGCTTTCCAAGCATTTATAAAGCTTAAGCACCTTCTTGCACCATTTACTGAAAAAGGAGAATAAAAGCGTGTCAGGCACTATGTTGTACCCTGTTCATGGAAAATTGGAAAGTTCCTCATGGTGATTAAAGCAGGTGTGATTAACGCCTGAGTCTTTGTTTCATCTAGCACATCTGTGAGGTGTTTCCTAATCCTAATGGGATAACTCTGATATCATATCCCATTTGATTAATCTGAAACCTTGTGAAGGCGATTTCAGCTCTACTGTAGGACTTATGATCCATACAGAAAGAAGATGACTTATGTTGTCAGTAGTTAAGTGGATTGTTGCAAGATGAGCAAGGAGGTTACCAGTCAAAAACAGATGACTTATAATGAGAGGCATGATGGTAATTTGTAGCACGCAGAGATTGGTCAGTGACAAGGAAAAACTGACATTTAGGGTAGCACTGGTCAGTTTGATTAAAGTATTCTAGACCCATGGTGGGACAGAAAGAGTTGATCTAAAAGAGTGTTTGTTGCTTTAAGTAAGTTTATGAAGAACATATGGTTAAGTGTACGGTGAATGTTGAGACAGAAGAGTCAAAGAGTACGCAGTTGTGGTGTACTCTGCGGTAGTCGAAGAACAATGCGGAAAGAGCAATATCTATCTATCTGTCTGTCTGTCTATCTATCTATCTATCTATCTATCTATCTATCTGTCTGTCTGAAACAGCAAGCTACCTTCCATCTAATGTGATTTAAAATGTAATTTTAACTTATTTATACTGGATTGTACAGCTATAGCTTGTTCTGAATGCATCTACACTGAAAAAGTAAAGAGTTTGAGAGCCTTCACCAAAACACAGTTGTTAGGATGAGCTAATAGTTCTCAACCTTTCTAATTCAAGCGAATTAGAATGTAAGATATTACCTCCAGTATTTCTTCTACAATTATGACAAAGCTGCTAGTTTATTTATTTATTTATTTTAATCTTTTTTATAAACTGGGAAATAATAGGTATTGAAAAAACGATTTCATAATTCCCCCCCCCCCACATTTTAATGAACTTAGATCATTTTTATTTCATCGACATTAATATGAACATAAATTTTTATTAATAATCATATTAATCATATATTAATCGGTAATGTATTAACTAACATGAACTAACCATAAGCAATACATTTGTTACTGTATTTACTGATCTTTGTTAATGTTAGTTAATAAAAATACAGCAGTTCATTGTTTGTTCATGTTAGTTCAGTGCATTAATAATGTTAAATACAACTCTTGATTTTAATAATGTATTAGTAAATGTTGAAATTAAATGCTAAATGCTGTAGCAATGCAGTTCACTATTAGTTCATGTTAACTAATGTTAACTAATGAACCTTATTGTAAAGTGTTACCTATTAATCTGAATAATTCTAAGTAATCCCATGACCCCCTTGAAATTTTGCAGAGACCCCCTAATCGGTCAAGGCCCCCTGGTTGAGAACCACTGCATTAAAACATACATTTAAATGACAAGCCTCTTTTGAATATAAAACAATGTATCTCCAAGTGGTGAGCAGACACATACCTTACTAGCTCCAGGCAGCAGGTGCAGCTTAACATAGGGATCTGACAGCCCATTGTGATCCATTGGTTTGAGTCCCTGAGAGACAGGGAAAGAAAAAAAATGCGTGACTTATGAAAAACAACCACTTTTAGACATCCTGTGAAGTCAACAACACAAAGCACTATGTCAGCCTGATAGATTCCACAGGGTTTAGATATCCAATTCATGTCAAACTCTTGCTTTTTCTAACAAGACGTGGTGTTTCAGATCCGGCCAAATAAGCTAATTAGAAAAGCTGGAGGTGATGTCGTGCCATGACAGCAGAGCACTCTCCTGCAGCTCTTAGCTTTCTATTAACATGCATTTTAGTATGGGCAAAAAGCTCAAGCACTTTGTGGACATGGCATAAAAAGCCCAATCATTGCAGAAATATCAGACATGCAATCATCCAAAACTAAATTGAGCAACTGTGTTGGTGCCAATAAT
This sequence comes from Mylopharyngodon piceus, assembly GCA_039654765.1. Taxonomy (NCBI): domain Eukaryota; kingdom Metazoa; phylum Chordata; class Actinopteri; order Cypriniformes; family Xenocyprididae; genus Mylopharyngodon; species Mylopharyngodon piceus. The sequence continues at coordinate 35,301,470 of CM077443.1, read as the reverse complement.
AATAATGGATGCTGTATTTTTCGTTCACGTTCAACTTTGTCTGATGCATGTTTCAGAAATTTTGTTTATAATCAGCTCTCATAAGATTCAACCTGATTCATTATTAAGTATGTTTTTTGAGCCATTTAAACAGCCTTGGGGTCTCTGAGATCCCACACGAAACTTGAGGGTTATGAATTAACTACAAGCTGCACAGGATTTAGAGTAAATATCAATACAAAGCTAGACAACACTGTCTGCTGTCAGAGAGTTTGTGAGGCAAACATTGATCTTATTGAAAACCCCTGCACCACCTGACACCCATCAACTCCTCTGCTGTACTGCTTAATTACCATCTTTGTAGTGGGATTCAGTGAGGTAACATTGGACTGTGTCGTTCTTGAGGCCCATCAACATCACAGAGGGTATTAATGAATAATGCCATAGAAATTAATTTTTTTTTCAACACTGTTAACCATCACATTCACAGTGGAATAAAAGCACTGCGGTCTATCAGAAACCTGGTGGGGAATGTTTTTGATTAAGGGAACATGTTCCACACAAAGTCTGGATTTACCTTTGTGGTTTTCATTTTAGCTGTCTGCATAATGCAACTTTGCAGCATAATTTGAGAAAAGTGTTTGTTATCTTCAGTAAACAACAGTCAAATGTGCTTTTGCACTAATAAAATCAAGTTTATTCCCACAGAGAGCTACTGCTGAAAGAGCTTCAGGTTTTTCCAAAGGTGTCTGGCATGAAATCGTATTTCTTTATATGTTCAGCTGAAACCAATTTAGTGAGAGAAAGGAAAGGAAAAATAATTAAAGGACAAACATTTTTCCTTTTTTATTAGTGCTGTAAATATATTAAAAATTGGTTACACTTCATTTTGTGTCCTGGTTTCAGTGTAATTATACATCTAAGTACTGAGTAATATTAATAAACAACTTACTCTAGGGCTAGGAATAGGGTTTGGTTTAGCATTAGTTGCATGTAATTGTGCATATTTTACTGTTAATACTACACTTTCCCAAACGTTTTATCTCATAATTTCCTTTTCAAGTATGTTAAAGGGTTAGTTCACCCAAAAATGAAAATTCTGTCATTAATTACTCACCCTCATGTCGTTCCACACCCGTAAGACTTTCATTCATCTTCGGAACACAAATGAAGATATTTTTAATGAAATCTGAGAGCTTTCTGTCCCTCCATTGACAACTACGCAACTACCACTTTGACGCTTCAAAAAGTTGAGATCGTAAAACTAATCCATATGAATTGAATGGTTTAGTCCAAATTTTCTGAAGAGATACGATACGATGCTTGATATGCGAGAACTAATGAGGTTCATTCTCTTGTGTTACGCAGCACATTTGAGCTTCCAGATGAGGTTTGTTCTCGAGTGTCAAGCAGGTTCAGTTGAGCTTCTATTTATGTTCACTGATCAATGTTTATATGTGAATAAAAGCCTAAATTAAATCTGTTCATCATACAAAGTGATTGAGTCTTTTCAGAAAATTTGGACTAAACCACTCGATTCATAAGGATTAGTTTTACCTTTTGAAGCGTCAAAGTGGTAGATGGTAGCTGTCAATGGAGGACCAGAAATCACTCAGATTTCATTAAAAAGATCTTAATTTGCGTTCCGAAGATGAACATAAGTCTTACGGGTTTGATGAGGGTGAGTAATTAAAGACAGAATTTTCATTTTGGGGTGAACTATCTCTTCAACATTCAATTCCTGTTTAACTAAAAGAATGCTATTCCAGACAGCGTTTAGAAAGACCAAAGAACAACAAGAAATGGCTAAAACATATTTGCCTGATCTTATAAGTAAAAATGTTTAAAGCAATTACAGCCTTGAGTGTATGTGGTTCTCTATCAGCTTCGCACATCTGGCCACTGCAATTTTTCCTCATTCATCCTTCTATTTTGCAGAGCTGGACATCATGAGTGAACAGCAAGTCCACCTATAAATTCTTGGACTGAGTTTGGGACTTGGACTCAGGACATAAACGTTGTTTTTCAGTCATTCCTGTATATCTGTGTCTTGCAGACTTCACGTTTCCCTCTAGGATTTTTTTTTTTTTTTACCCTCTACCCGCACAAGCCTGCCAGGCATTCCCACAGCATGATGCTGCCACCACTGCGCTTCACCATGGGGAAGGTGCAGCGTACTTATGTGCAACGTTTGGCTTATGCCAAATATAGGGTTTATTCTAATGGCCAAACATCTCAATTTTGGTCTCATCAGACCACAGAAGCTTCTTCCAGCTGGCTTCAGAATCTCCCACATGCTGTGCCAAGATATCATGACATTTTTGTTTAATAGTAAATTTGTCTTTGACATTCTTTCATTAAGAGCAACAGCTGAATATGCAATTTCTACAATCTCAGCCACTGAAGCTTTCAATTAAATGATGTTCTTCTGAACTTTCTATTCATCAAAGAATCCTGATGTAACACGGTTTCCACAAAAATATTAAACATTTTTTCAGCATTGATAATAAAAAAATGTTTCTTGAGCAGCAAATCAGCATATTAGAATGATTTCTGAAAGATTTTGTGACACTGAAGACTGGAGTAATGATGCTTACTTATCCCTTATTTCAGATCACATTGCTGAGCAATGAAAAAGTGTTTCTGTTGATAAGTGGCATAAAAAACAAAGGGTTAGTTCACCCAAAAATGAAAATTATCCCATGATTTACTCACCCTCAAGCCATCCTAGGTATATATCTGACAATCTTCTGTCAGAGTCAGATGAACACAATCAGAGATTGTGGCTCTTCCAAGCTTTATAATGGTAGAGAATAGGGAGTGCGATTTTGAAGCCCCCAAAAAAGCATCCATCCTAAATATAATCCATGTGGCTCCAGGGGGTTAATAAATGCCTTCTGAAGCAAAGCAATGGGTTTTTGTAAGAAAAATATCCATATTTAGAACTATTAACTATAATAACTAGCTTCCAGCAGACGGCCGTACGCATGCATTTTTTTGGGCTTCAAAATCACCCCCCCCCCATTATCTACAATAATAAAGCTTGGAAGAGCCAGGATATTTTTAAATATATCTCCGATTGTGTTCGTCTGAAAGAAGATAGTCATATACACCTAGGATGGCTTGAGGGTGAGTAAATCATGGGATAATTTTCATTTTTGGGTGAACTAAAACCTTTAAGTCTAAAGTTATCACTGTTAAGTCAGTAATTATATAAATGCCAAAAATACTTTTTATAGGCACTGCACATACAAAACATAGTACTGAATCAACTTTAACCATTTCTCTGGTAGGTCAGAAGGCCTGGGTCTACTGAATTTTAGCATCTGAACATCACAAGCTAAAACGAGCCACAGACAAACTGATTTTAATATAGATTCAGCATATTGCGCAAGTATGTATCCATGCTTCAGTGATGCATTTCTTTTCCCAGCAGGCTTTCTCTCAGGTAGGATTCCTGGACGGTCCTCCAGCCGCCCCTGTGTGCAGTCATGTGGAAGATGAGCAGATCTCAGAGGGCCAGAGAAAGGGCCGGCCTCTCCAGCCTAACATATAAGCGCTGTCAGAACCACAATCCTAATTAGTTATTTTCTGCTTCTGTGAGCTATGCAGTGTAAACTTGTCAAAGAGTCTTGCTTGGGCTTCACACCTCTCTCTCCACTTTTGTTTAGCTTGTGGGGACGTGGAGGAAGCGCATAAAGACATAAATAATCATTGTTGCGTTTTACACAACAACAACGCCTGAGAAATAAAACAAATGAACATGAGGGGGTGTGAGAAAACTCTCAGTCTCTGACAAGTTCTCTGCATGGGCAAAGGAACATGGCAGGAGGGGTGACAGGCGAAAAATAGTGTCTAGTCTAAACTGTAGCTTGGTAAAAAATGTTGATGGCTAAAGAAATGTTGGACTGTGATACTAGTATATTGTAAAAAGTAGCATTTTTTTTTTTTTTTTTAGATGTTTTAGAAACTTTTTTTTTTACATATAGTTTTGCAAAATGCACCTGAAGCATGACCAAACCAACTGGGTTGGGATTTCTTCCATCACAACCTGTCTTTCATTTTAGAAACAAATTAGTAAATTAGTCATTAAAATGCTTATTGTAGATACTCTCACCCAAAACATTGCACACCATTGTATAAGCAAGAAGTTGGCGTGTCAGACCATTAAAGCAAACAGCACAGTTCCATGTTCAATGTGAATACTTCCTTACTATACAGTACGCAAACAGTTAAAACGTCAAATGAGAAGGATAGTACCTTAAGGGCTTAGTTAACCCAAAAATGAAAATTGTGTCGTCATTTACTCACCCCCATGTCGTTCCAAACCTGTAAGACTTTCGTTCATCTTCGGAACACAAATGAAGATATTTTTAATAAAATCTGAGCAATTTCTGTCCCTCCACTGACAGTTACGCAACTACCACTTTGATGCTTCAAAAAGTTCATAAAGAGATCGTAAATCTAATCCATATGAATTGAGCGGTTTAGTCCAAATTTTCTAAAGAGACGCGATCACTTTATATCTGAACAGATTTAATTTAGGCTTTTATTCACATATAAACAGGGCTTGACATTAACACCCGCCAACCCACCAAATGCAGGTGGATTTCAGCAGTGCCGTATAACGCTGTCACTCCTACTAGCCACTTTGGAGAGTTGAATTTTATTTATAATATATACATTCTTCAGTTGTAGTCTTTTGCAATATAGTGTTGTCAAAAATATTGATTTTTCGATACATATCAATACTGAAATATCTGAAACGCTTCCAATAATAATTTTCCGCAGAACAGATATACGATACCAGCTGCACTTTCTCGCTCTCTCATCTCTCCAACAGCGAGTCGACACACAAACCCGCCTCCCCTCACTCACTCCTTTCCATTGCTCCAGATGTATATTGTTGGTGTTAGAGCTTGAATTTCGGCATGGGATTGCGCATAATTTTACTCATTCCCTCAGATTTTGTGCTCACACCCAAAGTGCACACACAAAAAGCCACCTCTCAGTACTAAACTGAGTTTTTTTTCACTTATTGCACTTAAACAGTCAAATACACACAAAATAATGTCAACATGCCGGTCTTGGCGAGTATTCACATAAACACAGTCAGTTGTGAACATAAACATTTGAGAAAGAAAACACGAGTAAAAGTATAATGGATCCGTGCGTCAGGTCTTAAAGTGACAGCAGCCTAATATACCTGTGGCCAAATTATGAGATAATATTAAAAATATTTATATTGCAGTTGATATCCCCATGATATCGATGTCAAAATTGTGGCCAGTCAAAATGCTGAGTGGCTAGTAACTTTGGAAAACTTCTAGCCACAGTGGCTGGTGAGCAAAAAAAGTTAATGTCAAGCCCTGCATACAAACATTAATCAACTCACATATCAGCTGTGATAAAAACAGAAGCTCAAGCATGCTTGCTTGACGTGTGAGAACTAATGAGGTTCATTCTCGTGCTATGCAGCAGGTTTGAGCTTCCGCAAGAACCAATGAGGTTTGTTCTCGCGCATCAAGCAGGTTTGGTTGAGCTTTTGTTCATGTTCGCTGATCAATGTTTATATGTGAATAAAAGCCTAAATTCAATTCATCATTTAAAGTGATCGAGTCTCTTCAGAAAACTTGGACTAAACTACTCGATTCATATGGATTAGTTTTACGTTCTCTTTATGAACTTTTTGAGGAGTCAAAATGGTAGTTTCGTAGCTGTCAATGGAGGGACAGAAATCGCTCAGATTTTATTAAAAATATCTTCATTTGTGTTAAGAAGAGGAATGAAAGTCTTACGGTTTGGAACAACATGAGGGCGAGTAAATGACGACAGAATTTTAATTTTTGGGTTAACTAACCCTTTAAGGGTATATATTACTACTCTAAGGAACTAATGTGCACCTTTTAGGGGTAGGTGGTCCCTTTAAGGGTACTGCCCCAGTGACAAGCTGTTGTGCTCCTAAAGGTATAATTTTTGCACTTTTTTTCTGACAGTGTAATACAGTGCACAGCATAAATGAGTACACCCCCTCTGAAACTTCTGAAAGTCAGCAATTACTCAATTACTTAATTACTTAGAAGACATGTTAGGGTTCTTTAGAGATACAATGTTCCAGCAAGTCTGCTTAATCAATTACCAAAGAAGCTTGTCAAAATTATTCAGGAAAATAAGATTTTCTTATCAAGGTGAAAAAATGTGTAGCAAAAATGAGTACACCCTCCTAAAAGTTACTAAATAAAACAAAATTTAAATTTTCTGGTGTAAGTTTAAGGCAATGTTTGATCAACAGGTAAGTATGTTGAACCAAAACATTTAAAGAACAGTAATTTCTTGACAATTAAAAGTGTTATATAGCCCACTGAATCATTCTCAGACTTATTGCTGACAGCAATGGAACCACTTGGGAGAGAACTGTCAGGAGGCTTATTTCTTAGCACAAAAGAGGACAGTGGTACAAGAGGATTACCAAATCATTGTTTTAAGTGTGAAAATATAGCAAAAGTAACACAGAAATTCAAAAACAATGGACTTGTGACAAGGCCCCTGAAATAATCAGGCCTTCATTTTAAGCTTTTCATCAAAGCACAGTAAATTCAGTTAGCCATTTCCAAAGCCCATATTTACAAAATATAGATTCTGGGAATCAATACTCTGGTCTCATGAGACCAAATCAATCATTTTGGATCTAACAGCATCCAAAATGTTATGGTGTTGCTAGAGGAGGAGTACAGTGAGAAGTGCCCGGTTCCCACAGTAAAGTTCAATGGTAGTAAAGCTCTTATATAGGGATGTATGAGTGCTGAAGGTGTGAGGGAGTTGTGCTTTATCAATGCTGTCATGAATTCCCACACCACTGTGTAATTTAATGCACAAACTTGAAACAGAAGATGTTACTCTTTCCTCATTCCCTGCATTGTTGGGCATTTTTTCAACATGACAATGAGGATATGCATTCTCCCAAGGTGAAAAACCTTCTGTGGACATGTATTGCACTCAATCTTAACACTCTTGAGCGCCTGTGGGGGATTCTGTAGAGACGAGTTGAGCAACACTCCCCATTAAAGATCAGGGCATTTAAGGAGCTCCTCATCCAGGAGTTAAACAGGACAGCTGTGACAATTTGTCATGAACTTGTACACTCCATGCCAAGAAGGGTCAGAGCTGTATATTCAAAATTATGGAGGGCATACTAAGTACTAGAATATTATACATTTGTTGAATTAAATCTAGGGTGTACTCATTTCTGCTTAATTTAAACAAAATTGGCTAACTTACTTATTTTATGGCTATTAATGACACATATTTCTCAGTTTTTATTATGTATATGTTTAATACATTTTAGTTTGCCATCTTTCCATGAATTGTATTAGTGATCATAAAGAAAATACATCTTTTGTATTTGTTCAGAGGGGGTGTACTCATTTATGCTGTGCACTGTATGTCCAGGAATGTATTCATCCCACACAGGTGCACACCTACAGAACGCACTTCATCAATGTGTGAGAAGATCTTCTCTCATCTAATTCAACATAGGACACAAAGTGCAATGCCTGGCAAAGACACAGCTGGGGTTTACACTGACTGGGAAGTCAACCTGCACAAAACTGGTCAAGGAGAAGTGTTTTTATCATTGAAAAAAATGACACTTCAGCTCATCAAAAATTTAAATATCCCTCCTTTCATTCAGCTCTTCCAAGTTATTCACTCCTGCTGGTGGCCCATCACAGGACGACCCATGTGAATCGGTCTCATCAGAGCTACAAAGCAGTTTTCAAAGATCCACAGGTCCGCTCGGCTCTATGTGATTGTGGGTGTGAGTATGTTTGTGTGTGCGTGCGGAGACTGCAGATGGTTGTTCTCTTTGAAGGTGCTGCAGACTGAAACAGCCTCTGAGGTCCACTCCACTATAGAGGAGGACTGACGCAACCTGTTACAAAAAAAAGGGTAAGCACAAAACTGAACCTCGCTTTCACCATACGTATGTTTTTCCATCTCCCCACTGCCATAAATCCAGTTCCAATACACCTAAAATGGTTCGATTAAGAAAACACTCTGAGCGTATATATATTCTTTTGAGGGTAAGAACTGAGTTATCTTCTCTCAGTGCTGCACCAGGCACTCAGCGTAATTCAGGATTTGTCTTGCGTTTCAGTGTGGCGTGACATATGGGTGTCTGGTAAACTGTGGCCCGTCTGCTCTGAGCAGATCGATAAAGAAAAATGGCCGCCATGTGATTTAATATGGTGCAGTGCTGATATGCCCCATTCTCATACGATATTGAAGGATGCGTTAAATACAGAGGAACTAAACTCTTCATCAAAGGTCTGTCTGGTACCTGCAAGCCAATTGGAGGAAGGCGATTGGGCGTAACCTTAATGCGCGTTTGTAATGTCCCAGCTGACCTCGACTATTCAGGATAGGCATAAAACAGAGAAGCGGAGGTCTCCTGAGAACGCAGCCAACAATAAATGTGTTATGGGGCATCCGATTGCAGTGTTGCCAGTGAATGGATGGTTGATCATAATTATGGAGAAGCAGGAAAAATGACCAGTGTGAAAGGAGATGGGCGGCATTTATCAGCGAAAGCCTTGTGCGTACCCACTCAATCATACTGCTTTACTAACTGCTGCCATGCTGCCAAGTATGGCATTTCCCTTCCCATCTCCCAATCAACGTCTAACTAGTCAGATATGTTTCATCTGCCAAATTATATCCCTTTATTCTTCCGCATAAACATCCTGTTGGAGATGGTCTGCACTTAAAAATGAAAGGGACGAGATTCTGTAAAAGGGAAGGGCTGGTCGAAATCAAGTGTGTTTCACAAGAGCAGATGGAGGTTCCAGCACAGATGACTCTCAATGGGTGAGAGCTGTACAGGTTCCAAATGCCATTGAGCCACCTAGTACATAACCATGTGCCCATAATGCACTACGGAAAAACATTAGTACAGGCTGGAGGTGGGCTTGATACATACAGAGAGGGAGGAAGTGAGAGAATAAATACAAAAGTAACATCTCAATAAGTAGGACCCAAGGATTGTTTAACACCTTTTCCTATACCAGTTTAATATGGAGAGACCAAATAGCTATTTGTAGGTATGTTTGTTTGAGTGGTGCAACAAGTCAACTTATGGCTCCAAAAAAAAAAAAAAAAAAAATGAAATGAAAAAAAGAAAAAATGGCTCTTTTTTCTAAACTCCATAGCACCTATGCAATGTTTGGACTATGGACATGAATGATACCTAAAGTCATGCAGATTGTTGAGGAGAGGCGATCCATCAGAAACCATTCTAATATGCTGATTTGGTGCTTAAGAAACATACATATTATCAGTGTTGAAAATAGATGTGCAATTTTTGTGGAAATTGTGATTTTTTTTTTTTTTTTTTCCTTTTCAAGAAAGTTCAACAGAACAGCATTTATTTAAAATATAATTTTGTTTCTAACACTGTAAAAGTCTTTAATGTCACTTTTGATCAATTTAATGCATCCTTGCTGAGTTCCTGATCAAGGGTGTTGAATAGCATTGAGGGTTAGCTAATGTTAAACACTACATGGCGGGAGTGAAGAGGCCTTAACCACACACACACACACACACACACACACACACACACACACACACACACCTATCTTTGTGAGGACATTCATTGACACAGTGCAATCTCTAGCTTCTTACCCTAACCCAGTGGTTCTCAAACTTTTCTGGTCACACCCCGCTTTAAACCTTTAAAAAAATCTGGCGCCCCCCAACCCCCACTGTAAAAAAATATTTTCATGATTTGTTATCACAACATTTTTTCTTTTGTCAAATCAACTTCATTAATTAATGTGGTTCAGATAACATAATATTTTGAGTTTCTGTTGATTAAACCAGTCGCCTTCATTAGCTTTGTTTGCAATTCACCTATTTTTATGCGCATTTTGGGATATCGCATAAAAAAACGCTGGATGGAAACGCCAAGATGCACATAAAAAAACATATGCGCTCAACTGAGACAGAAATTTTTTATGCGATATGAAAACAAACTATGATGGAAACACTTTTACCTAATAAATTCCTTGATGTGCATCAAAAAAGACAAGGGACTTTGCGATGGGACGGCATAACTGGACTAACCAGCAGACCGATCTCGTTGCACAGCATCTGAAATGCTGTTTTGGTCATTCTGAAATGCCCGAGCAAAGTCTGTCGTTAAAGTGGTTCGGTATAATTACCTCCCAAAAGCGCCTCACACCATTGCATTCACAAACATCAGGCATCTGAATGCAAGATAACATGACAGCATTTATTGCGGTTCATCTGCGCTGAGGCGCAAATAATTTATTATATACGAAAACTATTAACAACAGTGGCTTCTGCAGCAACTTCCATTTTTATTTAGTGATATTTAGCGCCAGTTTATCAGGAAGTGATGATTTTGTTTTCTTTGACTCACTGGATGCTTTATTTGCTAATGTTTTATGCGATAATCCAAATTTGCCCACAAGTTAAATTTGCAACTTTGGATGGAAACATAGCTATTGTATTAACTCAAATTTTTAATTTTCAATGAACTCAAAATTTTAAGGCAACCAGGTAACTTACTTTAAGTTAAACCAACAATTATTTTTTTTTTACAGCGCACCTCTGACTACCAAATAATTTCACTAAAAATTATAAAAATGTAAAGATTTTTTAAATTGAAAAATGTGCAATGAAAAACACCTGCAATAGTTTCACTTTGTAATACCATTGCATCGAGAAATAAAACAGTAAGAGAGAATAATAGATCAGAACAAATTTGTAAATATGTAAATATTTCACTGATGCTTTGGATGAACAATATATAATCAGTGGCTGCAGTGAGCTCTTTTGACAGCGCGTCATGAGATCAGCCACCCCTGGGTGGCGCACCCCACACTTTGAGAAGCACTGCCCTAACCCTACACATCACAACTAAGTGTCGAATCCAACCCTTACCCTAAACCTACTCTTAACCTAACTATAACCTTATCCCTAATACCAAGTCTTGACCCTCAAACAGGCCTTTACAGGGGTCTCAGAAAGTAAGGACTGGCCAAAATGTCCTCACTTTACTCTCTTCTCCTCACTCCGATGGTCTAAAACTCAAACCAGTCCTCACAAAGATAGTTGTACAAGTACACACACGTGCACACATACACACACATTTGTTTCACAGTATTAGTGAGGACATTGCATAGACTTCTATTGATTTTATATCAGGCTAATGATATTTTCTATCCCCTAACCCAACCCTGACCCCTACAAATCACAGAAATGTGCAAAACACTATATTTAAATAAAAACATGTTTTGGCCGATTTATAAGCCTTTTTAATTAGTGAGGACAAGTAAAATGTCCTCACTAGTCGGTTGTCATAATATTTCACTAAATAAGTGAGGACATTTGGCTCACACAAGCATAGCCAAACACACATACACACACAAACTCTTTCTACCTGATTTATGGTTGTGCACAGGCGGCTGCTTTGCTCCATGTCAGACGTAAAGATAAATTAATACCCACAGGGGAGTGAAAGCGCCCAATGGATTCATCTCATTCTTAAGCCTTGAATATATATATGGGGGCGAGACATGGACACAGACATCTCTGGTCTCCTAGCTGTACTGAAGACCATATGCATATAAACACCCACCCACTCGCATAAGAACAAATGAGAGAGATGCAGGCTCTGCCTCTTACTATGCAGAGACACTTTGCACTTCACAGTGAAAAAATACCATTCGAGAGAGAAATACCTTAATACCTAAAGAACTAGAAATGAACTAGCCTGAGATAAATGTATCTATTCATTCATCATAAATACTTAATAAAAGGTCAGTATTAAACATTATGCTTACATCTGCTCATGGGTAAGCACTTTATCTTAATTGAAGATAATCAGTCTTGTTAGTGGAACAATGAGTAAGCCAACAAAAAGGAAAGATGCCAACAGTAAAGGGACAAAATGATGCCAAATGTGTCACAGGAAGTTTTATATCTCATAGGACAGATATAAATATGACACACAAGGAAACACACACAACCTAGGCATTTGGTTAATGCAAAACAAAAAACAAACAATCATGAAATTGTTTACTAAATACAGAAATAAATTATGTTTATATATATATATATATATATATATATATATATATATATATATAAGGGGTGTAACGGTACACAAAACTAATGGTTCGGTACGTACCTCAGTTTTGAAGTCAGTTCGGTACGGGTTCGGTACAGCAGTTTTTATTAAACAGTGATTTTGCTGAACAAATTGTGTCTCTGTCTTTAAATAAATTAAATTATAATTAAAAGTTTCTTAAGGATAAAAAAATTGTCCTTGCTAATGCTGTAAACTATATAGGGAGCCCTTACTTGCACATTACTATAATATTAAAGGTTACAACCAAGCCCAAACTATTAAATTCAGTTGCCATTTATTTTTTTTTAGATATAATCAACACTCAAATAACAAATTGTATGCAAGCATGTAAACTGCACATAAGGTAGTTTTTTTGCATTAACTTCTAAATCTAATTATAAAATTATGTTTTTACTCCAATTCGTTGTTGAAATATCATTTTCATGAGATTTATTTAAACATAAATTAAATAATCAAGACATCACTAACAGGTTAAGTAAAATATAATGAATATATAGGCTAATATAGTGCATATATTTAGATAAAGAGTCCATTTCTCTAGCGAACTAACAAGCTGTGGACACTGAATGACTTGCCTGAGGTAAATGTAATGCTACGTTATGCTTTACTGATGTCTTTCCACCAGTGAAACACTGATTGAGCGATTAAACGAGATATGATACATTTCAGTAAGTTGTACTGTATCTTTCAACATACCTTCAGATGTTCATTCATTTATTCTGTAACTAGTAATGAAGAGAAAGGGATGATCGCGTTCACTCACGCTCCGCACTGCCGCTTAAAATGAGGTGCCTATAGCGATCTGTCATGCCACATTAAAAAGCATCAAAATTACATTTATTGTTTGAATTTCATGATAAAATGGACAGAATTTGAAAGATGACACTTTTTATTGAAAGTAACAAAACATGGAGCTTATTGCAATTATTGGTAGTTAATGTTGGTTAGGCTACAATGCTGTATTCATTGTGTACACATGCGTACCAAACCATAAGACATGTACCCAATATTCGCAGGACGAATACCTGTACCGTTACACCCCTTATACATATATATTGGCTATATATTATTGCTCTAATACAGCAATCTTTTTTTTTTATTTTTTTTTATACACATTCCAGAGAATCCACTTCAGCTGGTAAGTTGTTGTCAGTGTTACTGGAGTGAAACAATGGAGGTTCAACAGGAGAGGCAGGAAATTTGCTTGGGAAGTGGAGAAGTAGTCAATAAAGAGTAATAAAACTTACCTTTTTGTATCTGGGAACAGGGAGCTACACTCCATCATAACAATTTACAGCATGCAGCCAAGCCATGCAGAGAGAGAGAGAGATGTGTGCATGCAAGATAGAAAAGGTGGAAGAAAGAGAATAAAAACAACATTGACATAAAATAAAGCAATTTACAGATACAAGTTTGGAAAAAAGACAACACAAAAAGCATGATGTAAAAGAAAAATAGCATGTGAAAATAAGAGAGGGAGGAAAGCAAGCACCCAGGGGGTTTGACCCATGTGTTAAAAATGTATGTGGAGTCACTGATTTGCCCACTGATTTGTCTAAATGTAGTTTTTTTTTTCCTTTTTCCCTGTGTGACTCAATCTGATAGTCAGTATAACCCTAAATTTAGCTGTCATGAAGTGATGGAGTGTTCGGAGGTGTTTCAAACCAAAAAAAAGCAAAAAAAAAAAAAAAAAAAAAAAAAAAAAGGTAAATGCTGTTAGATCAACCCCCAATTTCATCTTCAGAGGATGTCAGGGTAGCATCTTTGTTCTAAATAAATGGTTGATTTTGGCTATGCTTTCTCAGTTGGAAAGTTGTATTTAGATGGCAACCTGAATCGTAACAAAGCACTGTTGGCCAGAGGAGAACTGGCCCCCCGACTAAGCCTGGTTTCTCCCAAGGTTTTTTTCTCCATTTAAACACCTATTTGCCACTTGTCTGCCACCTGATGTCACCTGATGGAGTTTGGGTTCCTTGCCGCTGTCGCCTTTGGCTTGCTTAGTTGGGGACACTTGACATTTGACTTGACATTTGATATTCAACAGTGCTTTGATCTGCCTGCATTGACACTATTCTTTAAGAGCTGCTGTGCAGCCAAATAATGTACCAGTTATCAATGTAAAGCTGCTTTGACACAATCTACATTGTAAAAAGCGCTATATAAATAAAGGTGACTTGACTTGACTTGACTAGAGGCTATAATTTACATAAGAACACCACATCATTTAAAACAGGACAATGAACCGAGAGAGAAAAGTTGGAGGTGGAATATGTCAGTCAAATAAAACTTATTGTAACACTTTTGAATGTGTACCGACTAACACATAAGAGAGCCACACCACGGGCAAAACAAATAATGAGAATGAATATCATTTCATTAAAAAAGTAGCATGTTAATTTGCTGCCTGGGGGTTCAATTAAGTATCCATTTATCTAGTTTAATGCTTCATTTCTGTTTAAGCAGCATGTGTCACATCAAACTCTTGACAAATGCACCCAAAGAATCCAGAGATGAAAAAACTCGTTGAAGATGCCTGCATGTTTGGTGAACCGATTTCAGTTAAATATAGTGACTAAAAATAGTGAAAGGCCAAGTATGGTAACCCATACTCAGAATTTGTCCTCTGCATTATCCCATCCAAGTGCACACACATTAGGATTAGTGAGTAGTGAACACATAGCAAACCATGAACACACACACCCGGAGTAGTGGGCAGCCATTTTGCTGTGGTGCCCGGGGAGCGATTGAGGGTCAGTCATTTTCTGCCAGTATTGAGAATCAAACCCGCAACCTTCGGGTTACCAGTCTGACTCTTTAACCATTAGGCCACAACCGCCCTTTTTGCCCCTACACCAAAATGACTGATAAACGTAATATTTATTATTTTATCTTACTTTTAAGCAGTATATCGATGCCATTTTAAATGTATTTTTATGAAATACTTTGCTTGAAAAGTGTGCTTTCTTTAAAATAGATGTCATTTGGTTTGACATTTTATCTAACGCAATGACATTCATACATATGATATCCATACATTTAACAAGTGTGCCTTGGAATAGGAATAGTTCACCCAAAAATTAAAAATCTGCTATCATTTATTCATCCTCATGTTGTTCCAAACCTGTATCACTTTCTTTTTTTTTTTTTTTGCAGAGCATAAAAGTAGATATTTTGAATAGTGTTGGTAACCAAACAGTTTCGGTTCCCATTGACTTCCATTGCATTTTTGTCCATATAACGGAAGTCAGTGAAAACAGAAACTGATTGGTTACCAACATTCTTCAAAATATGTGACCCGTGCTGCCAAAATGAGTCGGAATGCGCTCCGCTCCACTCGCTTTTGGATGTCTCGTGCTTCCTCTCAGCACAAGTTTGGTATTGTTTTAAAGCGCAGCATTCCAACTTTGTGAATATTCATAGCGATTTCTCGATGGCAGAACCAATGAAACATGATTTTCAAACTCATGCTGATGTAAACAAAACAATCTTACTCACGCTGACTGTCAGTGTGCACAAAGACGCCTCTGACAGCGCGTGATCTCGATATACACATACATACAGAATTACAGTATTTCAAAATTGTCTCAGTGAGTATTCACGCAAACATTATCTGTTAAATGTCTTAAATGAACGTTTGGTTAACTGTTGGGGAAAAACATCTGCCAAATTTGGTGTTATTACCAGGGATTTTACTCGATTTTTCTCAAAATTGACTTTGCTGACTCTATCAAGATTCCAACAAATCAAACATCATTTTGAAGGTTTTTAATAGAGAATTTAAAAATAACATCAACATAATTTGCTAATTATTTCGACTCCTTTTGCCAGCACGGGTCACATATATTCTTTTGTGTTCCACAGAAGAAAGAAAGTCATACAAGGAAGTCAATGGGAAACAAAACTGGGTAACACTTTAGTATAGGGAACACATATAAACTATTAACTATGACTTTTCCCTCAATAAACTCCTAATTTAATGCTTATTAATAGTTAGTAATGTAGTTGTTAAGTTTAGGTATTAGGTAGGATTAAGAATGTAGAATAAGGTCATGCAGAATAAAGCATTAATATGTGCTTAATAAGTACTAATAAATAGCCAATATTGTAGTAATATGCATGCTAATAAGCAACTAGTTAAAAGACCCTAAAATAAAGTGTTACCCAAAACTGTTTGGTTACCAACATTCTTCAAAATATATAAAGTAAGTCATACAGGTTTGTAACCAAACAGTTACGGTTCCTATTGACTTCCATTGTATTTTTGTCCATATAATGAAAGTCAATGGGAAACAAAACTGTTTGGTTACCAACATTCTTCAAAATATATAAAGAAAGTCATACAGGTTTGTAATGACATGAGGGTGAATAAATGATGACAGAATTTAAATTTTTGGGTGGACTATTCCCTTTAAATGTTCAAAAACATTTTTCAGGCCACTGTAATGATGAGACACCCTTTTTTTTGACAAGTTATTAAAAAAACTACTCACAACCACAAATCATAGGGTCAAAATGAACATACTGGAATGGGCAGAGAGTGTTCTTTAGAGTTGTGTTCAATGCGTTCTCAGTAATGTGCGCAGAGGTTGGTGACCTCCTCTCGTTCCAGTGATGATGTGACACAGTCCCCGCTTTACATCATAGAGCGAACACTCCTGGTGAGCCTGTGACCTCTGTACATTCAGAGCTAATAAGGATGACCCTTTCTGAGCTGTCAGTTCCACGGAGAGAAAGAGCAGATCACAGACAGGTAACTTTAATTGAGTTGATGGAAGGGGGAGCATTGGGCCGGCGGTGGGGAGACGGTGGCAGAGCCATGGGAAAATGGCGATGGGTGAAGCGTGCCGTTGAATTGGGGTCAACGAAAGGGAGGGAGTTTTTTTAATGGAGGCTGTCGTTTGAAAAGGCTGCGTCTGGCTGCAGTGCACGTTAAGGTCGGAGCAGATGTGTCCTTGTGTGACACACAATATGAGCAATATGTGCGCTGAAATGGATCTTGGAAGGCACCTTTGTGAGGGGTGAATGAAGGAATGGTTACATTTCTCTTTCTCATCACGTCTGACTGTTCAGAAGGACGAATGGCCTGGCACTTAGGAAATGGTGAAATATTATTCTGATAAATGACTTTGGTGGTGACTTGTAGATGATATATATTTCAGTTTATAAACGTTCCAGTCCTCGAATCTGACTGGCTGAGCGGCATCCCAAGGGTGATGATACACAGTTCAACAACACTGTAAATTTTCAATCCGCTTGTCAGTCCAGATCAGTCTGTGAGTGGTGTGGAATGAAAGTGGAGTGGGTGCTACTTATAATTGTGTTTATTAGGAGTATCATGATTCATGAGCTTATTAACATGCACTGACACCAAACTTGTTGAGATCAAAGTAAAAATCCCATTAATTTTCTCTATAGGAGAATCGATTTTTAACGATAACGGTAACACTTTACAATAAGGTTCATTTGTTAACATTAGTTAATGTATTAATTAACATGAACTAACCATGAGGAATACATTTGTTACTGTAATGGTTAATCTTTGTTAACGTTAGTTAATAAAAATACAGCAGTTCATTGATCATGTTACTTCACAGTGCATTATCTTATGTTAACAAATACAACACTTGATTTTAATAATGTATTAGTAAATGTTGAAATTAAAATTAACAAAGATTAATAAATGCTGTAGAAGTGCAGTTCATTATTAGTTTATGTTAACTAATGAACCTTACTGTAAAGTGTTACCACAATAAGTATAGACCTACTGTGAGTTACAAGGCTGTTAAGCGATGGTATATGCCTTTGTTGAAGCCATCTCCCCAATTTATTTTATAAACCATATCACAAGACAATACTAGTTTTTCACAGTATTGTCTTGTGAAAAACTATACATTACCCATGATCCTGCAAAGAAATCTCTACCAATCTAAGAACTGCGACAAGAAAATCACGCCAGAAGAGCTCTTTAGCTCCTGCCCACTCTCATGAAGCACTGCAAATGACCTAATAGATTTGGTTCATGGCTAATATCTCTTAAAATCCCCCTGTGGTGAAAATCAAGTTTTTAATGTTGTTTATATGTCTATGCGGTTTTTTTAATATGCTTTAAGACAAACCATGTGCAAATTCATAAATCAACACCAATTGCTGAGTATTTTCTCTTTAAAACTGCAGTGATCTGAAGACAGTTTCAAAAACGTGGTTTGAAATCACTGATGTTTCTGACATCACAAACTACCTTGTAACCAATCATGTCATCGTGTGGGCGGGCTTTAGCATATCATTACTATGCTGCAAAGCAGGGGAGTCTCAAGAGAAGCCAGGTTATCCCAGAATATTTTCCTGTTGATATGAAAAATTGGGTAGATTTAGCAATATAGCGGGTGAATTATGTATATGATGTATTTTACAATGTTATGATGAACTATATGCCTTTCTCCACTGACGTTCTAAGGTGTTCAAAGCATTTCTAAGGATGCTGATTTTTAGAATAAGATGGCGAACTGGAACATGGTTTGTGTAACATTAGCAACACATTATTAGCTGTTTGATAACATAAAGCAAAAGGCTAATCATATTAATTACCATTATGTGTCCGACATTGTAAAGAGCGATAACATTGTGGAGTGTTTACCTCAGTAAGTTGACCGAGTGGATCTCTGAGCTCGTGCGACTGAGTGGGGGCGGGGCTCATTAGCATATTCATTGTTCTGCATATACTAAATGAGGCAAGGGTGTAGAGTTACATTTAAGCTATTTTAAGGCATGAAGATTTTTTTTTTTTTTTTTCACAGAAAAAAAACATTTAAATATATTATTATTGACTACAAGGGGACTTTAAATGAAGACTTAGGAATCCTGATAGGAAGATGAATGGGAAAAATACCAAGGCAGTTGAAAAAATGGGGCACTTATAATCTCTGGGATCCACTGTTGTGGTCAGCAGGTGTTAGTGTGATTATTTGTACGATATAGGTGACCCTTAATGGCCTATAAACATTACAGCTGTTATGTATATAGTTTCAATTCAGTTTCCTATGAGGTTTTATATTTCAGTTATGCAATATATATATGCAGGCATTAAGCAGCTCACAAGAGTTTTCACAGCCTGGTCTCATTGTTAATATGTAGGTATTAATATGTAACTTTCAAAGACACAAAACGTACATTTTTGTACGTTTAGAAAGGTGCTGAAACGTACAATATCGACAAATTTATAGCTCTAAAACATAAAAATACTTATGTTTTTTCAGCGAAAAAAAACGTAAAATATTTACGAATCATTCATGTCATAAAGATATATGTGTAATTTCCCTTTTATCATTTTGTAGATAAATTTAAGATCCCTAAACCACATCCCGAACCTAAAAAAACCCCCATTGTATACAGAATGTTAAAAGAATAAAACATAATGGACAGAAATGTGTAGGAAAATGACAATTTTAGTAAAAATATAACATTAAAACGATATTTTGAGCCGCTAATCCTACACCTACCCCTAAACCTACCAATAACCATTTCTTAAAACTACATACTTTTATAAATAAAAGAATAACAGACAAACAAGCGTAATCACAATCATTTATTTATTGTGAAAATGTCAAAAGTGGTACCAAAAGTAGTTCAAATGATGATGAGTTGCAGTCGCAGTCCTCTCTGGCAGTAATAGTTGTTTATAGGGTACAGAGCAGAATTTAACTTATGAATCCGTGAAAATATTAATTTGGCTTCTCTCTGTCAAGGCACACACTCATTTCAAATGTCAATCCACTGAAACACGGCATGTCACAATCTGTGACGAAGCAGGTGAGAACCAATGAGCGTTTGATATCAGTGCCGTAAACCATGTCGTAGCGCTTCTCGAGGGCACAACTTTCAAATTTGAATCATAACGAACGCGGGCTTTGACTATGATGGTCGCTGCTGAGAATGAAGATAAAGATCGCCGGATAAAGGGCTGAATTTGGATCTGTTCCTTACAAACATATTGTTTCTAAAGATTTGGAGTACAGCGAACAAATAAAATTGATGTGATTTGTGAATTTATGTTGTGCTTTGGTGTATCTTATGGTCATATTGTTAGTCGCTGCATAGGAGAAAACGCCTTCTGTGTTGCACAGCAAAAAAACGAAATATTACAAAATGGCTAAACAATTACAGAAATTTTATTCATTTTAAGGTTTCAAAGTGTAGTCTTGTTTAACATTATGTAATCCTTTGAAATGAGTTTGCAGCACAAGTCACGAAAAGAAATGTTATTTGATGTATTGATATGACAATTGAATACAACCGATTTAAAACATTAATGCCATGATTTTAATATTAATAGATGGGAATTCATACACATTCACACTTGGATACGTAAATGATTTATGGTTTTTTTGCTGTTAATATGTAAGTATTTTTACGTTTTAGTGCTATAAATACATCAATATTGTACGTTTTTGTGTGTATGAAAACGTAATTAAATGTACACACGTAATCATTCTCATGAGATCACGTTGGTTTGCAACCTATCATGTTTTAACACTCAGTATATGCAGTTGATTGTTTGGCATGATGGGTAATATTTAAAAGATGTCCCTTTTAATGTACATGTCCATCATACCAGCAATATGGCAGGTCATCAGGTGTCTTTAACTATGTACTTACATTTTTTTTTAAAGGTATAATGTACTTTTTATGTTCATGTTGTATTTCAAAACACTTTTGCAGCTATTGAGGTGGGATACAGGTAAGGTTAAGGACAGGTTTAGAGGTATGGTTAGGTTTAAAGGTGGGTTAAGGTGTAATTATACAGTAGATGTAATTACAGAAATTAATTACAACTTAAATTACATGCAGGTATTTTTAAATACAAGTACAATGTAAAAACATGTATGTACACATTGTATCAAATTATTAATTTAAATGTTAGCACATAGTAGTTAAAGACACTTAATAAAAAGCGGGAACATGTGGCACAACAAAGTCTTTACATTTCAGTTAGAGGCTGTAAATGTGATTCAATCACAAAGTGACTGCTAACGTCACAGTCATGTTACAGTGATGTCAGCAGGAGTAATCTCCATATAAATACCAGCAGGCAATTCTTGGTAAGGCAAATGTTTTTTTTGTGATGGTTCTGCTCTGATTACAAATACCCCATTATCTGTATTTCTGG
The DNA here is from genome assembly GCA_039654765.1 of Mylopharyngodon piceus. NCBI lineage: Eukaryota > Metazoa > Chordata > Actinopteri > Cypriniformes > Xenocyprididae > Mylopharyngodon > Mylopharyngodon piceus. Next base: position 35,280,156 of record CM077443.1, on the reverse strand, counting down.
ATGTGTAAACCCCTGTAATCCCCCGTGCGTTCTGACGGCGCATGTCTCTGGATCTGTGCTTATCACAGAATACCAACACATTCACCCCTGACACCCCACCTCGGCTCATATCCAACCACCTGCAACACTCATTCCACAAAACATTACTTTTTGTATTGATCTCTGGTGATATTAGATACGGTCAGGTCATTCTAACCATGTTTGCTACACATGCTACACACAGTCTGATCCTTTCAAGTGCCAGAACCCAGCGCTGTCCGTGGTCCTGAGCTATATACTGCCTTCGCCATATGAGCTATTAAGCTCTATTCTTATAGCTAAATAAATGTCATGAATTCTAGAACAGCCATTCAGACTGAGATTCACTCAAGACATGCTATACAAAATGTGTGCAAAAACACGACATTTATGCATGACAAATGCCTTGACCCAACACTGTCCATGGTCCTGAACAACTTTAGCTATTTTTTCCCATACCAAATGAATTCAGTGAAATGAAAGGTGATGTGTAGCTCTCTTTTACCTACAGTGTTTCCCTGATCTCTGTGTATGTAATGGACATGGCTCTGGTAATTCCTACAATCCTCTCTTTAGACTGCACAAAATGTCAGTGTTGTGATTGAGGCTTGTCAGATTGATGGCTGCCATGACGTGACGGAGCAGGCCCTGAATCAGGTTCTTCAGAGAACAGCGCTTAAGAAGAGCCAGCTGACAGCGGGAGGGTGATTGACGGCAGAGCTTAAGTGCTCTACGCCGGCATCTGTTTCAACAGCTCTTTATAAAAGAACGGCATGGAATCAGTCAGTGAACTGTGTTCTCAGCTAGATTTACAAAACAAAATCATTTATCTTTATTGCAGTGTCTTGAGTTACATTTCTAAATGCTAATTTGTTCATAATGGGTTGGAAATGTGTCAGTATGTCAGTATCTATATGTCGATCAAATTTGATGCCAAGTTCGGAAAAACATTCGGTTACACGATGGTCCACTTTAGACATTCTACTAACTATAAGTAACTTTTCAACTACATATCAACTAACTATCATTAGAGTATTAGTATGTACTTGCAATGTTACTATAGTCAGTAGAATGTCTGTTGGTAGAGCATCAAAAGAAAAGTGTTAGCAGATATTAAAGGATTAGTTCACTTTAAAATGAAAATTACCTTAAGATTTACTCACCCTCAAGCCATCCTAGGTGTATCTGACTTTCGTCTTTCAGATGAACACAATCGAAGTTATATTAATAAATATCCTGACGTGTCCCAAGCTTTATAATGGCAGTGAACGGGACCAACGAGTATGAAGCTCAAGAAAGTGCATCCATCCATCAAAAACGTACTCCAAACGGCTCCAGGGGGTTAATAAAGACCTTCTGAAGCGAAGCGATACGTTTGTGTAAGAAAAATATCCATATTTAATAAAGTAAAATATCTAGCTTTCGCCAGACCACCTTCCATATTCAACTTACGAAGAAAGTGTAACGCCTCTTGCAGTTCAAAATGCTTATGCTACATCCTATGCCTTCCGTATTCATCGTGTCAGTTGCGCTTTTTTCATAAGTAATCATTGGCGACATGACAAAGTCTGCAACCAGCAGTAGTGACCAAAAGTACAGCAACTTGGCTAACTGCCGATTTAATCGCTGCTGTGTGTGTTTAGCTTCACACTCGCCTCAGCCACAGACGGCACATCCACAGACCGCCCACAGTCCATTCACAGACCGTCTGATGCATATTGCACAAAACTGGCAATTCACAAATGTCATGATGCAAAGGAGTACAACAGGGAACAGCCATGTTTTTAAGACACCAGGCTACTACAGTTAGAACTTGAGAGGAAGATCTAGCCACAGAACTTCTCAGCATTGCAAGGTTTGTGCTCTCAAATCTTTGAAAGACAATTCTTTGAGGCACCTGGTAAACAAGGTATCTTTGAGCTCATCTGTATTTTCAGCTTTTGTTCACAGATTCATATATTTCCATGCTTTACCCTAAGCACAAAAAAAAAAAAAAAAAAAAAAATGCATAAAAAGATTGTGGCCTGTAAAAGATGTAAAGTGAACCAGAAATAATTTTATTATTAAAAAATTTGGTTCAGCTCAACTTGCTTTACACAGTCACTTGTGTTGTTTTGATTTTTGGTAGAATGTTTGGCAACACTTTATTTTCGATGGTCCACTATAAGTAATTTTGCAACTACATGTCAACTACTAGTCATTAGAATATTAGTAGACTGTCTGCTTAAAGGATTAGTTCACTTTAAAATAAAAATTACTCCAAGATGCACTTTCTTGAGCTTCATACTTGTTGGTCACATTCACAGCCATTAAAAAGCTTGGATGCATCAGAATATTAATATAACTCCGACTGTGTTCAGCAGAAAGAAGAAAGTCATATACACCTAAGATGGCTTGAGAGTGAGTAAAGCTTGGGGAAATTTTCATTTTAAAGTGAACCAATCTTTTAAGCAGACAATGCTGACATTTCTGTGGCTAGATCTTCCTCTCAAGTTCTAACTGGTGTTTTAAAAACATGGCTGTTCCCTGTTGAACTCCTTTGCATCATGACATTTGTAAATTGCATAAAGACAGTCATAGCCAGTCATGGTCATGTTTGGGTCACTTGTAACCCAAAGGTTGCGGGTTCGAGTGTCAGTACTGGCAGGAATTGTCGCGGGGGGAGTGAATGTACTCAATACCACGACTGAGGTGACACCCTTGAGCAAGGCTCCGAACCCCCAACTGCTCCCCGGGCGCCGCAGCAAAAATTGGCTTCCCACTGCTCCAGGTGTGTGTTCACGGTGTGTGTGTTTGTTCACTGCTCACTGCTGTGTCTGTGCACTTGGATGGGATAAATGCAGAGCACAAATTCCGAGTATGGGACACCATACTTGGCTACATGTCACATCACTCACTCATTTAGACTGGAATTGCCAATCTAATTGGAACAGGAATTTCAGCCAGCACTGATGCATATTGCCAGGTTTGTGCAATATGCATCAGACGGTCTGTGAATGGACTGTGGGCGGTCTGTGGGTGTGCCGTCTGTGGCTGAGACGAGTGTAAAGCTAAACACACACAGCAGCGATTAAATCGGCAGTTAGCCAAGTTGCTGTACTTTTGGTCGCTACTGCTGGTTGTAGACTTTGTCATGTCGCCAATGATTACAAAAGCTCATCTTGCTAACTCTTTTATTTTCACGCACTGTACGCATTGTTTTAAAGGGGACATCGGATTAAATTAGGTTAGGTTTCTGGCTTGTCAGAAAAGCTGAAAAGAAAACACGCAGCCAGTTTGTTATCGGCTGTCTGAGTCTGAAACTGTGTCATCCAGCGAGCTGTTTTAATTTGCTGCCAGTTTCTACGTAGGTAGCTAGGTATTTGAATAAGACCACCCACGACTGCTGATTGACTATGCCATATTAGCATAGACCCCGCCCTGAGCGAGTTGTACACTGTCACCATTTTCTCCAGGCTGGAGCAGCTGTAGCAACAAGAATCTCTCGTAAGCAACTCAGGTGTTTTGGTGTTGGATGTAAGAAGGAGCATAATGGTCTTCATTTACTCCCAACATCTGAGCCGCTGAAGACGCAGTGGATTAGTTTTATTTTTGAAGGGAATGTGCCCCCATATACCTGAATTTGTTTATGTCTGCACTAATCATTTTACACCCGACTTATTTGTGAACGAGGGTCAATACAAAGCGACAATACAAAACACAGGTTTTGCTAAAAAAGATGTATACTCATGGATGGATCAGTACCAACTGTTCGTGATCCAGCTTATAGTATCTGGAGTGATACTGGTCACAGCAGTAATGAAAGAGTTCATCTGAGTTGTTTTACAGATATAAAGTTTACCAGTTTATTAAGCAACCCCCGAAAGTTGTAACAAGTGTTTTTGTGTAATTCGCTGTGTATGTTGATGATAATGCAAGGGAGAGAGAGAGAGGTTATGGATAAGACTTTAATGTGCACTTATTGTACTGTGTTTTATTAAGCTCTTACAGTGATTTTCTGGAGTGAAAACAGACGCTTCATCTTTTGTGTTAAGTACAATAAACTTCACAAAATTCATCAGTAAAGTTTTGGCGCTCCGCTACAACAGGCTTGTACTAATATAGTGGATAAAAGCAAGATGACAAAAGTTATAACGGTAAATAAACTAAACTATACCTGTTCTATCTCCATGCAGCATATATACTGGCACTACTGACAGTTTCTGACATTTTCAGTGCGTGAGATTGACCTGTTTTGTTGCCAGATGCCGGTGTGAGCTCTTGAAGCTCCGCCCTCTTCTTGAAAGGGGGCCGGGAGCACCAGCTCATTTGCATTTAAAGGGACACACACGAAAACGACGTGTTTTTGCTCGCCCCAAAAAGTGACAATTTTAACATGCTATAAAAAATACCTGTGGGGCATTTTAAGCTAAAACTTCACATACACACACAGGGGACATCAGGGACTTATTTTACATCTTGTAAAAGGGAAATCCGATGTCCTCTTTAACACTTAATTTACTAAAGGTTTATCAAATACCGCAAAAAATGCTCATTTGCTTGCAAAATTTTGTTTACCACTTGTTTTCCACAGCTGCTATTAGAATGACGTTAATTGCATCAAATGAGTTTTGTAAATAAGTAGTTGTTTATAACGAGCCTCTTATAAATAAATGAGGCATTTTTGTGCTGAAGAGAATAATAGTGCCTTAAATTCACAGTACATCAATTTTTGAGCACATTTAGCCTAGTGATGATTTTGCTAATGAATAAGATGCAAATGTTTGCGCTGTAATAGAGTGCTGCAGGGATGATGTTTTTTTTTTGTAGGCCAAATAGCAGAAGTGAGTTAGAATTTTAGCATTTCTGGTTCCATTGTCCTTAAGTCAAAGTGTTTTTTTGATGTCGATGATGATAATATAACTATGTTATATGTACTGTCACATAAAACAAAATTCCACAACGGACATTACAGAATTACCCCCCCCCCCAAAAAAACAAACAAAAAAACAAACAAAAAAAAAAACAATTAGTGTTTATTTGATTTTGTATGTACCTTATTCAATTCCAATACAGCTTGATGTACAAAAGAGTGTGCAACTGGTTGGAAAGTGGAGCAACTGGTTGGTGAATTCGCCCCAGCATGATCAACTGAGTTAATCAAGTTACGGTTCAAGACAGAGAGCAGATACTAGACAATATGACCTTCAACTGTTTGATTAGCATAACCAAGCTACTGGCTTTACTGACTAAAAGCATTTAAAGCGCTCTGTAAGATGTGTGTTGAATGACACTGAAGGTAGTTTCTAAGCTTTTCTTTATAACGTGGAATGGGATGGTACATGCTGTGCCTCTCAATAGAGGTTTAGTGAGAGATCAATAGCTATATATTAAAGTAACGTTCTCTGCTCGTGCCTATATGACCAGCTATCAATCATGCTCTTGAGTGTGTGTGTGCGTGGATTTTTCTATAGATATAATGTATAACTGGGCATAGCCCACTATTTGATTAGACTCTAAATTATTCAACATGGACACCAGACGGCAGAGGTCGAGCAATTCTTACAAAGTCAAACAACATCCTCTCTTCAGAGGAAAAACTAATTCCACCGACACTCATCATTACCTTCTGCTTAGTGTTTGTCCACTTATTCATTGAAGAGTTTTGGATGACTGACTACTTCATAATTCAACAGCATGGCTTATCTGCATAATGTTGATAAGGGGCCATACAATATAGGACAACCATAATGAAATATTAACAACCTGTGGTCTGATGGAAGTCGTTGCTGGTGCTGTACGAGTGCTAGGTTTATTCTGGAAGCTCTGCTCTTTTCCTTCTCATTCAGAGATGAGCCAACAGAAAGCAGATCAAAGCAGCAAGGGTCACCGTGACGGCTACAGAAAGCTCATCTTTGATCCTGTAAAACTCTTTGTGACTCTTCCCACCCGTCAGCCGTATGAGGGTGTTTCTTCAACTATGGGCACTTTTGCCCCTTTGGACTGTTAGAAAAAAAAAACTCTTTAAACACTTTTCACACTCTCACACTAACAATGCCCAGCGGTGGACAAACATGATGAATCACTGGAGAATTGTGTCTTTTTTTTTTTTTTTTTTTTTTTTAAACATCATGAACATTTAAACCAGTGTCATTCCCATCATATCTCAAATGATCTTTGTGATGGAAATTACAGCTATGATAAACAGTTTTGGAATAAAATGGTTGACTAAATGCATAGCTAATATTTTAGGTATACCAAATACACACAACTGAATAATATTTTGACATTTTTAAATAATATGAGAAAATGACATCTTGATTCCAAATTATTCTGTTCAAGGTATTTACCTTCACACATCACGTCAAGCTCTTCACTGACACTGTTGTCTCCTTGGTTAACAAGTAGACAGTTTAAAAATTGATACAGCAATAACAAACAGTTTATTCACGCTATTAATTTTCAATGTTTGTTCTTGCATTTTTTTCATTTTTGTGTGATTATACTTTAAAGACAAATATTTTCATATTTTTAGATTGAAATTCTTGGACAAGGGTAAAACAATAAAATCTAAACAAAAAAATAAATGAAGGATTTGAAATGAAAAGATTTAGAGTGTTTTAATGTGGTGATCATAACCAAAAGAAAGTCAAACCCTGGAACACAAAAGTGCCTGAAGTTGAAGAAACACCCATGGATCCACTTTTATTGCAATGTTCATGCATTCATACAGTTGTTAATGACAAGTGTCAGAAATTCAGTTGTGATTTGCACTCAAAATTCAAAACCTTTTGTTATTTTATTTAACACATGGAGGAAAACACAAACGTCACAAATCATCAACTAGCACTTAAAGGGGACCTATTATGCCACTTTTACAAGATGTAATATAAGTCTCTGGTGTCCACAGAATGTGTCTGTGAAGTTTCAACTCGAAATACCCCACAGATCATTTATTATAGCTTGTCAAATTTGCCCCTATTTGGGTGTGAGCAAAAACACGCCGTTTTTGTGTCCCTTTAAATGCAAATGAGCTGCTACTCCCGGCTCGCTTTCCAAAAGAGAGCGGAGCTTTAACAGCTCACGCTTCAGTTTCTCAACAACAACAAAGCTGGAGAATCTCACGCAGCCAAAATGATGATTGTCAGTAACAGTGTTCAGCCTTACATTGTTCAAACTGGAGTCGGACACTGATGGAGAGACTCGGGAAGAAGTTACAACTTTTAGAATGAAACTGGACGTTTCTGAATGGTTAGTGGATAAATTTATGTAGTTGCTGTGGAGTTGATTTAACTCATCGACTAGCATGTGCCGTCATGTTAAACTTTTGTGCAAATCCAGCGTTGAATTGACCCTCGTTTGTGAAGCAGTCCGGCGTAAAATGACGGCATGGTAACAACACTCTACTACAAAAACTCTTCCTCTTCTCCAAAGCAGCCCAACATGGCCTCACCCCCTTTGTTGTGTGTTCTCGGGGGCAGGGTTTATGTAAATTTTAGGGTTAGTGATGTCACTAACCCGAAAAGAAGCTCATTGTAGTCCCTACCAGCCATTTGTTGTAGTCCTTAAACAGTGAATTCTTTAAAAGAAAATATCTCCCTTTGCATTGAACTTTGAGCGTCGTAACACTGCAGATGTTGTTTATGCTCAAACAGCAACATTACACACTAACTAAAGTTAAAAAAGTGAAATCATAATCAAGGACCCCTTTAAGTATCGTACATCAACAGAGCTAGTTGATGATTTGTGATTTTAGATGCTGATTATATTTAATACTTAGCATGAATCAAACCTGTTAATTAATTGTGATGTTAACAAAGAATTAATTTTACAAATAGTGGGTGGAGATATTAGTTTACCTCACACACTGAAGAAGGCCTGAGAATCGAAACCTTTGTGTTTTCCTCTGTGTTAAATAAAATATAAAAAAACAAAAGATTTTTAATTTTGAGTGCGAATCACAACTGAATTCTTGATGTAATTACAAAAAATTCACACACCAAAACGAGACAATATACGAGACGAGAGGGCAGAATGTTCATTTACAGTGCTCAGCATAAATGAGTACACCCCCTTTGAAAACTAACATTTTAAACAATATCTCCATGAACACAAAAACAATTTCTAAAATGTTGACAAGACTAAGTTTTATATAGCATCTGTTTAACTTATAACATGAAAGTAAGGTTAATAATATAACTTAGAGAACAAAATTTTCAGTTTTACTCAAATTAGGGTGATGCAAAAATGAGTACACCCCACTGAAAGTCTCAGGAGCAAAGCTAAATTTTAGACTACAAATGTCTAATTTAACAAGAATTCAACCACAGGTGAGTCTAATTGTTCATTACACAGGTGTCCAGCAGACAGTTGACTATAAAAGGGTGTTAAAACCCCTTCCCATTTCATGCTGTCAGCAATGGCACCACATGGAAGAGAAATGTCACAAGACCTGAGAAAGAAAATAATTTCTTTACACCAGAAAGCTGAAGGCTACAAGAAGATCAGCAAAGCTTTACTTATCGGTCAGAATACTGTAGCAAAAGTGGTACAAAAATTTAAAAGAGATGGAACTGTAACCACCTCACAGAAACGTCCAGGTTGTCCACGGAAGTTAACACCTCGACAGGAGCGTCTTCTGATGAAAAGGGTTGAAGAAAATCGGCATGCAAGTTCACTGCAGTTATCTAAAGAAGTAGAAAGCCAAACTGGGGTGACTATTTCCCGTGACACAATACGGCGTACACTGCAGAGGAATGGCATGCATGGGTGCCGTCCACAAAAGAAGCCTCTCCTAAAGCCCAGACAAAAAAAAAGCCCGCCTAGAGTTTGCCAGGGCCCATGCTGACAAAGATGAAGACTACTTGGGACTCTATACTCTGGAGTGATGAGACCAAGATAAATGTTTTTGGAACTGATGGCTTCAAAACTGTATGGCGTTGCAAAGGTGAGGAATAAATGCATGGTGCCTACAGTGAAAGATGGTGGTGGCAGTGTCCTTATGCGGGGCTGCATGAGTGCTGCTGGTGTCGGGGAGCTGCATTTCATTGATGGCATCATGAATTCACAGATGTACTGCTCTATACTGAAAGAGAAGATGCTACCATCACTCCGTGCCCTTGGTCGTCGTGCACTTTTCCAACATGACAATGATCCTAAACACATTTCTGAAGAAGAACAGGGTGAAGGTGATTCAGTGGCTCCTGATCTGAACCCAATCGAACACCTATGGGGAATTCTGAAGAAACAAGTTGAGCATCACTCTCCATCCAGCATCCAGTCTCTAAAAGAGGTCATTCTTGAAGAATGGAAAAAGATAGATGTTGCAAAATGTCGCCAACTTGTTCATTCCATGCCTAGAAGACTTGGTGCTGTCATTAAAAATGGAGGCCATACAAAGTACTAGATACTACTAGTACTAGTAGTAGTTTGTGTTGTGGGGTGTACTCATTTTTGCATCACCCTAATTTGAGTAAAACTGAAAATTTTGTTCTCTAAGTTATATCATTAACCTTACTTTCATGTTATAAGTTAAACAGATGTTATATTAAACTTAGTCTTGTCAACATTTTAGAAATTGTTTTTGTGTTCATTGAGATATTCTTTAAAATGTTACTTTTCAAAGGGGGTGTACTCATTTACGCTGAGCACTGTGTGTGAAATTCTGAAAAACAATTAAGGCTGTCAATTCTAAAATCAACATCAAATACAAAATTAGCTTTGAATAATGCACAAGATATCATAACACCATAAACGCTAGAATACCTTTTAAATTATTCATTCCCTCCCCACCACATTTTACATATCTAGGACATTTTTTTTGCCTGAGTCCTGGTTCATTTCCCTCTCTGGTCCAGACCTAAGGACACACGTGAACTAGACAAATTTATTTATTTATATATTTTTTTGAGAGCGCAAGCCAAACCCAGATTCTTTATTTAAAGGCTCTTCTTGGTCACGCATGAGGATTTTAAGTTAAGGCCGTGCCGTGTAACTGTGTAAATCAGAGTGGAAACACTGTTCTACTTCAGCTCTTAGGGAATTGGGAAATGATTCAGTATAAAGTGCCCTAAGGAGACTGGTGTTACTGATGGGAATAGCACATTCTCAGTCTAGGCACACTAGTTATCAGAAAACACTAAATGGACTCATTTGCCTTATAGGTTTGTCCCGCTTGTGCGGTTACGAGAAAAAAACGAAGAGTAACCTCAACAACACTTGAGCTAATGCACAAGGCACAGTAGATTAATGGCCGGGATGCTTTTCCTAACAACATAATCACATTCTATGTTTTATATACTGCAAAACAAAGAGGCAGAGCCATTTTTGTTCAATAAAGATGGCATCTCAGTTGCACAATAGCATTATCAAAGAGCCCAGCAAACAAACAGCACTGCTGACCGGTATCTAACCCCAGTGCATAGCTTACTTGAAGCCACCTGTTATTTTTCAATTACCAGGTGGCTGCTGCATCTTGCTTTGATGTGGCCACAATCCAAAAATGCTGTCTTCCCGGATGTACAATGCATGTGTTGTACGTTCAGCGCTACAATAAAGTAGCAGAGTGTTTTTCTTTTTTTTTTTTTTCTCCAAGCAAGGAACAAAAAGCAATTGCCTGGAGCATAATTTGTAAACAGTGAATGTTGGCACAGTAACTATAAATACAGGGTTGTTCGTATTATTCTGTAATTTCCCTAAGGGTTTCAGAAAACAGTTTATACAGTAACAATATCAATATTACAAATTCATTTTATGTCTTCACCTGTGTACTCATTTCACACAGTGTTGAAATAACAGGAAATGACACCTATTGCATCAATAACTGGATTTCTTTGTGTTTGTGAAAAAGTCACTGCCACAATACAAGGGGTTTGTAGATGGTTGCTTATGCAGTTGCTAAGGGGTACAGAGTGTTTTTTTTTTGTTTTTTTTTATCATGTCACTATGTGATCACTAAGGTGTTCAGGGTGGTTGCTAGGGGATAACCTACTGAACCTAAACAAAAGAGCCTAGTCTCTATGGCTTTCTGGCCTCTAGATAAGACTCAGTCTTCTTCAATGTAAGTCTATGGGATTGTTTTTCCCTATGGGAACTGTTTTTATCATCTGCCCTATGAAAATTAAAAAAAAATGGCATGATTCTGATATTACTTTGAAAAGTAATAGCACACAAACCACATGGCTTTTGGTACCATTCATGTACCAATCTGCAGCATAAGCAATGCAGGATAAGTTGCAGGCTAAAGTATAATACTTACTACACTGTAAAAAAATATTTTCATGATTTATCACAAGATTTTTTCTTTTGCCAAATCAACTTAGATAATTAAAGTGGTTCAGATTAGGGCTGCACGATTTATCGCGATTAAACTTATTTTGGCAAAGGCTGTGATTATTTTATGCGCAGCTTGTCAGAGCTGTACGGCTCTGTGATCGAAAATGCTTCTTCATCTGAAAGCCAGAGGGCGCAGAAGAAGATAACGCGTCATATCGCTGTAGCTGAATAAACAGAAGACTGAAACGCTTTGAAAACTAATAAACACAGACTGCCTTATTCTGTGTAAGAAGCCACATCATCTCACAGAAGGACGCTCAACTGTCGTTATGAAGTGAGTGTGGAGTAAAAACATGTTATTAAATGTTGTCTTTTGTTGGACAAGATGTTAATAAATGCTTCTCATGTCTGGAAAGATGTTTGACGCATGTTGCTTTTTCAAATGTACATTATAAGCGATTCAAACTCGCAGTGCTTTCAGGTGGATTAGCATTTGGAGTCATACTTAATTGACAAGCTGCGCAAAAAAAATAAAAAACAACCGCAGCCTTTGCGATTTCATAATCAAACTAAGAATCGTGTATAAGCGATAATCACGTTTAAGTTCAATGTTATTTTTCATATTGTGCGATAAATTGTGCAGCCCTAGTTCGAACATAATATTTAGAGTTTCTGTTGATTAAACCAATCACCTTCATTGTATTAACTCAAATTTTTAATTTAAATGAACTCAAAACCAGCTAACTTACTTTAAGTTAAACCAACAATTCTTTTTTTACAGTGTACAGTTCAAAAGTTTGAAGTAATAATGTGAAATATTATTACAATAACTGTTTTAAAAATGTAATTTATTCTTGTGACCTCAAAGCTGAGTTTTCAGCATCTTTATTCCAGTCTTCAGTGTCACATGATCCTTCAGAAATCATTCTATGTTGATCTGCTGCTCAAGAAACATTTCTGATTATTATCAATATTAAAAACAGTTGTGCTGTTTAATATTTCTCTGGAAACCGTGATACATTTTCCAAGATTCTTTGATGAACAGAAAGTTGAAGTTGTTTTTTTAAATCAATTTAATGCATCTTTGGTGAATAAAAGTAGGCTATTAATTTCTTTCAAAGAAAAAAAATTCTGTACTGACCCCAAACTTTTGAACTGTAATGTAATTGCTAATTACCCTGTAATAATGTTGTAAGTAAATGACTATAATGAAATAATGTAAATGATGTGTTTTTATATCAAGAGGCTGAACAAATGGAAATGAGCGTAGAGGACTGTAGGCGTCGTGTTCCTACAAAATCACACAACAATACCATATACAGTTGGCAATGGTTTAGTGCCTCTCACTTTGGCTCCATAATAGCTGATTTGAATAGCACTGTTAATCTGAAGTGTAAAATGAGGAGAGGAAGACAATGAGGCTTGTGTTTCTCCAGAGGATATCTGTGCTTGCCAGCAATGACTGCTGCCCTTTCTATTTACCTTTATAAAGGGCTTCACCACTGACAGAAAGAACAGATCCCACAGGGAACAAAACAGTCTTATGATTAGCCTTTCTCTTTAAGAGGGATGGGAATTTAACGATTCTGGTTCTGACTCCAATTTTACTTAATGATTGTGGTTCCTTAATGATTCTTTTAGTACTTTTGAGGAAGCATAAATATAAAGACCTCATTTAGTTTAACAAATGTTAGTAAGGTCTTATTATCTTGAAGTTTGCTTCCCAATATATTTTTCTTTTTTACTGTAAAACAAGACTAATTACTTATTTACTTAAATTAATTAAACATTTTTTTGCTTTGTATAAAAAGATGACGTTCAGTGATTAAGTCCAGTCAACCGCTTCAACAAATTTAGTGAGTAAGTGAGTGGCTAGGCCAAGTTTAAGACTGATTTGTCTTGACAAGTCTTTTTAAATGATTCATTAAAAACCACCAGCTTATAATAAGTTATTTGTCTGTGAACAATGAGAATAGATAAGAAGGGTTTTTTTAATTTTTTTTTATTTTTTATTTTGTGGCACCCAGGCTTTCACATTCAATTCAGACTGCAAGCTCACAAATCACCTAAAATAGCATTTTGTAGATTCAGTAGCAGAGTATGTTAGTACCTTACTACTTCATTTAAGAATCAATATTGGAAGAGACTAGAGCTGGGCGATATGACGATATATAATGTGGCGACGATATAAAGTGTGTATTGTTAGAGATGTTGCTGCGATTTGTAAATATATCCACACAGAACTGTTTCAGGTTGTTGACACGTTAGAGCAATATAGAAACATGCATGAATGACAAAATAAAAAGCACAATGTGTTTGATGTTAAACAGAGTTATTAACTGCAATAAGCTGCAAATTATTAAATTTTTGTATTATTTCTTACTTGAATGCCACTGTTAAATAGACGTACTGTGCATGAAAAACTGTTTATGTAAGTCAATTGTATCTTTGATTTTTCTATTTCTCCTATTGTTTATAGTTTGCATCACTGATTTGTTTTTATAACAAAGATAAAATAAAATAACAAAAACAATATTATTATTATTTATATCACTATTGCGAAAATGAAATTACTCATATCGTGAAATAAGATTGAAAAAAATCATTCAAAAATTAGTTAAATTAGTTTTTAATGGAATCAGTTCTAAATAGAGAGCAGATTTGAGGTTCCCAACCCTACTTAAATATGAACTCTTCCTTAAAGGATTAAAATGTAGACAGACAGATTGACTGTGATTCATCCATTAGTGAATCAATAACTGCTAGCAGTGCAGCGGATCACAAAACTCATGGTTTGGATCATATTACGGTTTTTGAGTCACGAATCGGATCATTTTTCAGATCAACAAAAAGTTCAAACATTATTAAAGACAAGTGTACAGTCAGTAAAAAAATAAGAACAAATACACTAATTACAAGCATATATATAATATAACAAAGTTACAAAAAACGGTAGTATTCAAGTACAGAAATGTAATAATTAAATGTAAAATAACACTATTGTGTTATTTTATTAGATTAGATTAGATTATTAGGCTGCTGTCACTTTAAGACCTAATGCACTGATCCAATATAATGATACACATCTGATTTCTTTCTCAACTTACAATTGAGACATTCACTTCAAGACATAACTGACTGTGTTTACCTGAATACTTATCAAGACAGGCAATTTTGACAATTTTGTGCGCATGTGTCCGTTGAAGCGTAAGGAGACGTGAAGTGCAAGGAGAGGAATCAAGTGTAGCTGTGCGCACAGATAACAGCGTGTGAGTACCAAACTGAGTTATTTTTTTGCCTCTTCTTGCGCTAGAATGGTTTAAAAATGGTTTAAATTGGCAAGACAAAACATGTGCAAATGATAAACTTTCACTCTATGATGGTTAGACTTTGCAATTATTAAGCGAATCACATGCGTGCCGAACCGTGAGGCCTGGTCCGTACAGATCACAGATCAACTACGATCTGTTACACCCCTAATAACTGCACTGGTTAAACTGATTTGTGAATAAATCTCCACTCTGTGTCTTTCAGGGTTCATCAATATGATTTTCAAACCAAGCCCAAGCAATGTTGATTGTCTGAGCGTTATGTTATAATTAAAAGTGTAACGAAGTAGTAGAATAGGGAAAAAAATGGCTGTGCAGGCAGGTGTTTGCTTTACAGAGAGACCAGATTTTCAGCAAGGGTGACATTTGAGTGCTTAGTGTTAGACAGAATGAGAGAAGCACAAGAAAGACACCCAGAGACCCAAATCAGTGGCTCTCATCCCACCCGAGAGAGAGCCCTCTGATGCAAAGACACGCTCATGCAGTGCAATTCGTAAATGAAAAGACACAGACTAGATTTTGGTTCAAATCCTTCACTCTGTCATTGCTGCTAGTGATTACACTGGCTGACGAGAGCAATTATAGTACAATCTGTTGAATACCTGGCTGTGAGAAATGCTCTTTTTCTTTGGAATAACATGCACTGACAAATCGACTTTATGGAAGCACTGTATAATTAGGCTGGTTTAGGGTCAAACCCTCCAGACACATTTTTAACTATATATAGATGCACAGCGCAACCCTTCAATAAGGGAACTGACAGATATTCAATAAGTTAAATAAATGTAATCTTTCATTGCACAAAACTGTCGTAATTTTTTTTCAGAAAAAAGGTCTAGGGAATATGCACAATAATGGGAACTTCTCACAGTCTCTGATTTGAAGTCTGACATCCATTAAAAGCACTCTAAAAAAATCAATATCTAAATAAACATTGTACTTTACCTCACTAATCAACCAGACTGTCCTAACCCATCATTATTTAAAACCAGGGTTATTATCATTAAAAAAAACTAAAACATTTTTGTTTATTGAAATAAATCTGACAAAGTAAAATATAAATATTAGACAAAAAACTTAAACTAAACGATTAGAAATCATACCCTGGCAAATAACTGAAATAAGTTGATGTTGAAGCACTAAAACTGGAAATGAATAAAAATTGAACTGAACTAAAACTGAAATAAAAATAAATTAAACCTTAATAGTTATATTTGAATAATAATAATAATATTCATAATAATGTCAAAATACAAATGTCAAAAGCACATAACAAAATAACAAAAAATTACTGAATAACTGAAAAAATGGAAATATGAAAATAAAAGCTAATTCAAAATATTAATAAAGCAAACAAAATAGGGGTGGACGATATGACCTTATTTGAATCTTATTTCACTTTATTTTGTTTCATTTTAACTATTTTGGGACCAAATGCAAACTGCAAACAATAGGACAAACAGAATATCAGAAAGAAAGAAAAAACGCTGCACAGTCTTCGCTGTATGAATTAAATATTCTTATTAAAGCTACAAAAGTCATTCAGTCAAGCTCTTTTCATATCAAGTATTAGCAAAAAATACATTTACAGTTTGTAAAATACAGTGATGTCTATGGAAGCGGCAATAATAATCCTTTCAAATATAATTTGACAATGTGTTTTATTCATATCAGATACACATTGTGTAAGTAACTATAAATTTACTCTATTTTTCTCCAAGTTCAACGGCCATGTACTTTCATGCAGAGCCGTAACCACCATAGACATTGAGGGGGACAAGTCTGTATGTTGTTAGGATGATAAAAAGGTTTAAAAGTTACATTTTTAGTCTGGTCTGCCTCTGCAGTCTAACAGCGCTTGTCAGTGTCAAAAAGATTGAGATGGCCAATCAAATCAAAGTAGGCGGGGTTTACTGTTCACAAAAGCAGAGCATGAATTCCACCTTGAAACATCAGTTTAACATTGAAAGAGAGTGAGGTAAGATGTAAATAGTGAGACATTCAATACAGTACATGTTTTGCGATAGAAATGTTAAAGGGTTAGTTCACCCAAAAATGAAAATAATGTAATTTATTACTCACCCCCACACCCGTAAGACCTTCGTTAATCTTCGGAACGCAAATTAAGATATTTTTGTTGAAATCCGATGGCTCAGTGAGGCCTGCATAGCCAGCAATGACATTTCCTCTCTCAAGATCCATTAATGTACTAAAAACATATTTAAATCAGTTCATGTGAGAACAGTGGTTCAATATTAATATTATAAAGCGAAGCTTGAAGCTTCGGAGCGTTATGAATCAGTGTGCTGAAATCACGTGACTTTGGCGCTCCGAACCGCTGATTCGACACGCTGATTCATAACGCTGATTCATAACGCTCCGAAGCTTCATGAAGCAGTGTTTTGAAATCGGCCATCACTATATAAGTCGTTATTTTGTTTTTTTGGCGCACCAAAAATATTCTCGTCGCTTTATAATATTAATATTGAACCACTGTACTTACATGAACTGATTTAAATATGTTTTTAGTACATTAATGGATCTTGAGAGAGGAAATGTCATTGCTGGCTATGCAGGCCTCACTGAGCCATCGGATTTTATGAAAAATATCTTAATTTGTGTTCCGAAGATGAACAAAGGTCTTACGGGTGTGGAACGACATGGGGGTGAGTAATTAATGACAGAATTTTCATTTTTGGGTGAACTAACCCGTTAAAAGACCGACAGTAACATCCAGTGATGCAAATTACTCAACTTTTTCTCTCAAATATGACCGTTTTGAATTGAAAATATGCATTTGTATGATTCATGTAATTCCTAACCGAGTGTGACGAGACACTTTTACGTTTTCGACACATTAGGCAAATAAAGGTAGCCTACATGTGTGCATATTTTAATGCAAATATTATTTGCAAATACTTAAAAAATGATTATTTCCCAACTAGAATTAGACTTAGAATTTCCTTCACTGTTCTGTTTGTTTATGTTTTATAAAACATTGTTGAACCAATGTTCAAGACATGGTTACAGTCTTGCTTTCATGTATTGGATAAAGTGGGTGAATTTACGCATTGGAAATCTGACAGGTCCGATTCTCTGAATTGCAGCGCAAACTAATCAACAGAGGGAATCAATATCCAATATTAAGTGAAAAAAAATTAAGAAGAAATCACAGGAATTGTTCTACCTGAACAGGATCTTCTGTAACAGAAACACAGCAAAAAATAAATAAATAAAAAAAGGAAACTACTGAAGTGTTGTGCCTTTATTGCAGTGTTTTGCACTCGAGGCCACAAAGGTACAGAGGTAGCGTGTGAGAAACAGGGAAAAAAGATGAGAGAGAGTGAGAGAGAGATTGCTTGTAGTTATTCTGCTGGAGGGACAAAGCCAGTCTAGACTGAATACTAAGCAAAACAGACAGCAGCAGATGCTAGCAGCAGTCTGTTGTCAGGGGAAATGCCTCCCACACGACAACAGAGAAAAGAGCACACAGGCCAAAGGGATCCCCCTGGAGCACAACGTCCCCTATTACAAAGAGGACTGGGCAAAATCATTCACTTTATAGAACTTTATAGACCTTATAAAAGGCAGGCTAGCAGGAGGAAAGAGTTTTATGAAGTAGCCCACTGGCCTTAAAATACTGTGCTGCCAAAATGTGCATTTGGATTAGGATATTTGCACACATGCTCGTTCCTGAGGAGGGTTCTTACCTTGGCTTTGTTGATAGTGCAGTGCAGAGCGTTGTTCTCCTGATCATACAGAAGGCTGAAGTCCAGAGTGCCGAGCGTAGCTGTGAGGAAACAGACATAAAATCATCAACAAAACAATTTATCTACAGGGCAGACCACAGCACATATGCAATAACAATTAGCAAGCTGTTTAAACCATATTTTGCTCCTTCAGAGACCATCTGATGTTAATTGTACACAAAAAGGCAAAGCGCTTTCTCAATCTGGCAAGCTCTAATTTGAATTTTGATTGGCTATCAGGGCTGTAATGTTTTTACAAGGTACCAGACTGCTACAATGAGCACTTCTGATCTGTTGCATCGATTTTGATATTCTGAGTTTTGTTTAAGGTACTTATTAGTAACTTAACAAGGTATCAACAAGCAGAACTGTACATTTTGGTTTACACTACCATTGGAAATTTTGGGGTCAGTAAGCTTTTTTGGTAACATTTTAGTATAGGGAACACATTCACTATTAACTACGACTTTTCCCTCAATAAACTCCTAATTTACTTAGTAAGGTAGTTGATAAGTTTAACCTTCGTTCATCTTCGGAACACAAATTAAGATATTTTTCATAAAATCCGATGGCTCAGTGAGGCCTGCAACGCTAGCAATAACACTCCCTTTTTCAATGCCCATAAAGCTACTAAAAAAAAAAACAGTTCATGTGACTACAGTGGTTCAACCTTAATATTATAAAGCGACGAGAATACTTTTTGTGCGCCAAAAATAACAAAATAGCGACTTTATTCAACAATATCTAGTGATGGGCGATTTCAAAACGACGCTTCATGAAGTTTCAAAGCTTTACGAATCATTTGTTTCGAATCAGTGGTTCGGAGCGCCAAAATAACGTGATTTCAGTAAATGAGGCTTCGCTATGTCATAAGTGTTTTGAAACTTCAACAGTTCACGTGACTCTGGCAGTTTCATACACGCTCTGAACCACTGATTCGAAACAAAAGATTCGTAAAGCTTTGAAGCTTCATAAAGCAGTGTTTTGAAATTGCCATCACTATATATTGTTGAATAAAGTCGCTATTTTGTTATTTTTGGCACACAAAAAGTATTCTAGTTGCTTTATAATATTAAGGTTGAATCACTGTAGTCACATGAATTGTTTTAAATATGTTTTTAGTAGCTTTCTGGGCATCTGAAAAAGGGAGTGTTATTGCTGGCGATGCAGGCCTTACTGAGCCATCAGATTTTATCAAAAATATCTTAATTTGTGTTCAGAAGATGAACGAAGGTCTTACGGGTGTGGAACGACATGAGGGTGAGTAATAAATGACAGAATTTTCATTTTTGGGTGAACTATCCCTTTAAGAATGTAGAATAAGGTCATGCAGAATAAGGCATTAATATGTGCTCAATAAGTACTAATAAATAGCCAATATTCTAGTAATATGCATGCTAATAAGTAACTAGTTAAAAGACCCTAAAATAAAGTGTTACCGATTTTTTTTTAAAGAAATACATTTTAATAAGCAAAGATTCATTAAATTGATCAAAAGTGACAGTACAAACATTTATAATTTTACAAAAAAAAAACTATTTCAAATAAATGCAGTTCTTTCTATCTTTCTATTCATCAAATATATTGAAAAAAGTGTCTCACAGTTTCCACAAAAATATTAAGCAATATTAAACGGTTTTGAACATTGATATTAATAAGAAATGTTTCTTGAGCAGCAAATCAGCATATTCAAATGATTTCTGAAGGATCATGTGACACTGAAGACTGGAGTAATGATGCTGAAAATTCAGCTTTACCATCACAGAAATAAATTACATTTTAAAACATATTCAAATAGAAAACAGTTATTTATTTAAATTGTAATATTTCACAATATTACAGGTTTTTTTTCTTTATTTTTTTATCAAATAAATGCAGCCTTAGTGAGCATAGGAGATTTTTTTTTTTTTCAAAAACATAAAAAAATAAAAAAATCGTACCGACCCCAAGCTTTGAATAGTAGTGTTTGTCTGTGAAATTGGTTTGGTTGAAGAGAAATTCTGATCAAACAATATTTTCCACTAATTTCAGTGTCAGGACAACTCTTCACATAGACTGCTGCACCTTTATTTGAATTAACTTCCATTTAGATGCTCACCAGTCTATGGGGTTATACCAATGATTTCAAATTTACCTAGCCCTAAAACAATAAACAAATTCTGTTTGTCAATTTTAAAAGACGTTCTAATGATCTTTTCCTATTTAAGTGACTTATTCTTCAGCAGAATGAGCTGCAAAGTAGATTTGATTGCAACAGTCAAACGTCCCATTATGTGAAACTACAAAGGCTGTGACTTCCTGAGTGAGATACAAAGAAAAAGGAGGAGAAAAATTTTCCTTTTCTCCTTTGAATTTTTGGACCTTTCCCATTCCCACTAAGTGAAAAGTCAATACTCCAGTAGGGTCACGGCTCTGAAAGTGAACCTCCCTGCTGCTTCTGCCTCGTATGAATGCGGCCATGAGAATCCGAGTCAAATCTCATATGGACTCCTAGCAGGTGGCCTTCAGCTCCACTCTGCAGAGAACATCTTCAGTTCAAGGGCACAGGGATGTCCCGATCAAGTTTTTTTGTACCTCCAATCGGAGTCACTGAATATTGAGTATCTGCTGATACCAAGTCCTGATCCAATACTTGTATTTTCCTAGTGCTTGGTGCACACTTCAGGTACATTCAAGTTATTAAAATCAATAGTAGACATTGTAAACAGACTGTATGGTCACAACTATGAATATGGGACTACTGATATAAACCTCTTATATTCTATATGTAAAATGAGCAGAATTATTGCAACAAAGTTGTCAGACTTTAGAATGCCATTTTGTCAGTCAAGTCTAAAACAAGACGCAATCCATAGCAACGCGTTATGGCAACGACGTCTCAGATAGTCTGATGGCAGATAAAAATAAACAGTAAACTTTCGAGTGATTCGTTACAAAAGTGTGCATCAAATGCTAAACACAGAAGCTTGATCCTGCGTGTGACACGCTAGAACCAACCTCATTGGTTCTTATGCATCACGCACGCACATTTGAGCGTCTTCTTTTCCTTTTAATGCCGGATGGCAAACCCACTTGAAGGTGCATACCGCCACCTACAGCACGACACCTGTGTAACAGCTGACATAAAATAAAGGATCAGGCTCAGGATAGCCGATACCAATCAGTTAAATCGCCTCCGATACCGATCCTTGAGATTGGCTTGGGACATCCCTACATTGGACATACTGGAGTAATCAATTAACCATGTTATATCCTCAGCAAAATATAAGAAGAATGACTGAGGAAAAAAAAAAAAAACTTCTGTGGTTTGAATTTTGATCTGACTTGTTTAAAATATCATCAGATTGAGGGCACTACATCTGAATCACTAAGCTACTGCACCCCGCAGCAGCTGTTGCTGCAGTGAGCCATGATGTAGGAATGCTTTTGTTGGACCTTAATGCCATATGTCCTCCTCCCGTTTGTGTGGGTGCATTCTTATATGACGAGAGGAATCAGCGGGATTAAACCAGCCCTGTGTTTAATTACCCAAACTGGTACCAGCAATGCATGACTTCAATCTCTAATGCAGAGAGCGCTGCCATCAGTGATGGGCTTTTCTCTTTCGCAATTATGATGAATTGTATTATCTTATGCTATTTTACTCATGAAGGCTATGAATAGATTATTGGTGTTAAGGACGGAGGAAATTATGGACAGAGAAAACACACTGGTGCAATGTTCATACTACAGCAAAACAGAGTTGTGAAACGTTTTCGAAGTGCTAAATATGATTTTGGTCATAGATAGTTTGATAATGAGTGAGAATTGAATTCACTGAAGAAGGTATGTTGGATTTTCATGATTTAATCGTACATCAGTTCCACATGAATTAGTAACAAACATAATTTGTTCACTTAACTTCAACATCATTGAATTGAGTTATTTTCAAGTGACCAAAATAAGTAGTCTCAAATTGATTTTTTATGGTTCCCTGAAGGATTTAATTAATTCAATATTTATATATATAGGGCTTGACATTAACACCCGCCAACCTGCTAAATGCGGGTGGATTTCAGCAGTGGGGTGTAACGCAGTCACTCCTACTAGCCACTTTGGCGGACTGAATTTTATTTATAATATATAGGCTTTACAATTTTCACATGTAGAGTTTTAAAAAGGCATCTGAAATAATAAAATGTGTGCAATGTAATGTTGTCAAAAATATTGATTTTTTGATACTGAAAATAACGCTTCCAATACTCATTTTCCACAGAACAGATACATGACACCAGCTGTGCTTTCTCGCTCTCTCATCTCTCCGACAGCGAGTTGACACAAAACCCGCCTCCCCTCACTCACTCTTTTCATTTGCTCTGAATGAATATTGTTGATGTTACAGAGCTTGAATTTTGGTGTGGGGTTGCGCGTATTGCGCATAATTTTACTCATTCCCACAGATTTTGTGATCACACCCAAAAAAGCCGCCTCTCAGTACTAAATTGGGTTATTTTCCGCTGCTTATATGTGCTTAAACAGTCAAATACACACAAAATAATGACATAATGCCGGTCTTGGTGAGTATTACACAGTAAACACAGTCAGCTATGTTTTAAGTGAACGTAAACACGCATGTGTAACAGTATAATTGATCCGTGTGTCAGGTCTTAAAATAACAGTAGCCTAATATACCTGCTGCCAAATTATGAGATAATATCAAAAATATCTAAATGGCAGTTTTTCCCCATTGTATTAATGTCAAAATTGTGGCCAGTGAAAATGTTAAGTGGCTAGAAACTTTGAAAAACCATTAGCCACAGTGGCTGATGAGCAAAAAAGTTAATGTCAAGCAACATTAGTGATAAGATTCAGTGAAACTTGCTCTCAACCTTGTGTGACAACATCAGCCTCTGCAGAATAAAAATAAATTAATTTTTATTCAGCGTGAGGGCTACACTACAGCCATGGCCAAAAGTAATGGCAGTGACAATTTTGTTGTTTTGCAAAGTTTGCTGTTTCAGTTGGTGTGGTGTTGAGTCACATTGTTTCTAGATTATCTAGATTAAACTTGGCACTAAATGACCAGCTAACATCAGTTCACTAATCATATCATCAGCACATGGGAAAGTGTGAAAAAGTACTAGTCAGGTGAAATCGCCCTATCATTCTGATCATTCTGATTGGATTATAAGAGCAGACTGATTGCTATAAAAGGTGGAAAGAAGCACTTCCAATCATTGCGTTCTTGTGTCAGCAATGGTTACCTCCAAAGAAAAATGTGCAGCCATCATCACTTTGCATCAAATTTGCTGCAAAGAATATTGCACCTGCAAGAACCATTCACATGATCATCAAGAACATCAAGGAGAGAAGTTGAACTGCAGTGAAGAAGGTTTCAGGATGTCCCAGAGAGTCCAGCAAGCGGCAGGACACCTCCTCCTGAGGAGTCAGCTACAGAGTCATGTCACTACCAGTGCAGAGCTGCTCAATATTGGCAGCAGGTGTGTGCGAGTACATCTGCATGCACAGTGAGGAGAAGACTTTTGGACAACGGCCTGGTGTCAAGAAGGCCAGCAAAGAAGCCACTTCTCTCCAAGAAACCCATCAAGGACAGACAGAAAGTACAAGGATTGGACAGCAGAAGACTGGTGCAAAGATATTTTCTCTAATGAAGCCCCCTTCCGACAGTTTGGGACATCTGGAAAATCAATTGTCCGTCCGGAGAAGAAAAGGTGAACACTACCCCGAGTCTGGTATCATGCCAACAGTGAAGCATCCTAGGACCATTGATGTATGGGGTTGGCTCAAAACTTCCTGCAAGAGCAACTTCTCCCAATGATCCAGGAGTAATTTTGTGATGATCCATGTGCATTTTCCAGCATGATGGACCACCATGTCACAAGGTAAATGTGATAATGAAGTAGCTTGGAGATCATTACATTGAAATTTTGAATCCGTGACCAGGAACATCTCTGGATCTTAATCCCACAGAGAACCTGTGGTCAATCCTCAAAAGGCGAGTGGATAAGCAGAAGTCCACAAATTGTGATCAACTCCGAGCACTAAGAAGGCAAGAATGGATTGCCATTGGTCAGGATTTGGCCCAGAAGTTGATATCCAGCATGCCAGAGTGAATTTCAGAGGTTATGAAGGAGGATCAACACTGTGAATATTGACTCTTTGCATATATTAAATGTTTTTGCCCCCAAAAAAGCCTTTAAAACTTATGAAATGCTTATGAAATGCTTATCATTATACCATAGAAATGTGAAAATTTTTTTTACAAATACTGAAAACACAAAGTGAATGTCACTGCCAGTACTTCTGACCACGGCTGTACATCCAAATCCAGCACACACAACCACATACAGTATTTAGGGTTGGATTTGTAATAAACACCAGGGCATAACTTCACCATCCAAGCCAACACCAAATAGCGCAGTAAACAATAAAACAATAATAATAATAAAAAAAGCAAACTACTGTAAAGCATAGTTTGTCACATGGATTCACTGTGTGAGCTCTGCTTCATACATCGCTGCACTATTGACAAACAACTGACCTTTTTTTGGCTGTGAAATTTCACTAATATGACCCTACCTTTGGCAAACTTAAACGGGACAGTTCATCCAAAATAAAAAATTCTGTCATCAATTACCCATACCCCCCATGACTGAGCTTTTGTTTACCATATTTAACGTGCTTTATGTATGTGTGTTGATGTTGATCAGTGTTTATATGCCATATTGCCAAAAGTTTTGGGACGCCTGCCTTTACGTGCACATGAACTTTAAAGACATCCCATTCTTAATCCGTAGGGTTTAATATGGAGTTGGCCCACCCTTCTCAGCTATAACAGCTTCAATTCTTCTGGGAAGGCTTTCTACAAGGTTTATGAGTGTGTTTATGGGAATTTTTGACCATTCTTCTAGAAGTGCATTTGTTTACCATAAAAAAAAAACCTCACAATACATAATCTTTATATTTACTATTATTGTCTGTTTCTATGGTTACAACACGTCTGTCACATGGACTGACTGCAGTTACCTGTGCATACAGACATTATTCGATCTGCTCCTGTTGGCTTTTGTACGAAACAATTTGAATCACAGCTGTTGGTAAATACTGACTGTCTGAATGTGACTATAGAAGAATACAGAGAGAAAGAAAGAATAATGTGTGGTAGAATGTAAAATAGAAGGGTAGCAGGATTATCCATCTATTATCATTAACTTCAGGCCATACTGCTATACGTTCACGTCAGCTGAAGAGCAGCATTACACAAGCTCACTCAACCTGTAATCATACACACTCCCCTCACTTAGTTTCCCACTCTGGACCACTTTACACTTCAACAATGTCCACCTGAAGAAAATTTTCCATCGGCAAATTTCGATTGAGAGGGAAGGCCAACCTGCCAAAATATACCTTGACAGCCCTCAGCATTTCTGGCCTGAAAGGTTTCATATGATCTGTTCATATAAACTGGAATGGCTTCTTATCAAGGATGAAACGCAAGCTTCCAAATGAGATATCTAACATTGAGATTGCTTTGATCTCAACAAAGTTATTCTAATTTTTTGTCCACAACACAGAAAATGGAAGTAATGAGCTTGCCTGTGAACAGTCTTTTGGGATTATGTATCCCTGTGGTTAGCTGCCAGTTTCCCAGCTTTTCAGGACAGACGGCATTATGGCCTCTGCCAGTATAGCGGAAGGAAACAAACAGTGCTGGAATTAGTGAGAACCAAAATCGCATCCACTCTATCCTTGCCGGTTCTGGTATTTTGGGATGGTCACATGACCATAGACTGGGCTTGTCTTCACTGCTGTGGTTTAAACTCTGAATTGGATGACAGGCGGTAATTAAGGGGAGGTATCAATGAGGATACAAATTTGGACTGAAGAGTCATTGTAATTAAATACTCTATTCATTTGTCAAGACTGTCAAGATTCACTAACCTTGATTTTTTTTCTGCTGGATAATAAAATACGAAACAAATCCCTGTATTGAATGAGCAATCGGAGCCATATCTAGGGATCAGAATGTATTTACACTTGGTCACTTCATGCGCTTCTATTGATCAGATTGCTATCCGAACAAGTTGCAAATGCCCTCAAAGATACAATCGAGATGGATGGATATAACTGTTCAGGTCACATATGTCAATGTTATGTCAGCATATGGGTCATTATAAAAAAAAAGAAGATATTTTGACAGTTTTGAAGCAGTCTGTTCAGTTCAGGTTTCTCCTATTGAAGCTGATGGTATTTAGTAACATCTTGAGATTACTACTAGGCATATTTTATCATTTTATTTCACAAATTAAGAAATGGTTGTAAATGTTTTTTTTTTTATAAATATACACTTATTCATATAAATATCTAGTTGAGTCATTAAACTTTAGAGGGCTCAAGCTGATAGGTCCTTTACATACAGTCTGCAAGCAATCACATCATTACCGCACAGCACAACCTGATTGGCCTCTGCTGATCCTGCAGCCAATGAGATTGCTTCCTCAATATTTAAATAGTCTGGTTCATTGTTTGCTGTAGGCTAGTCCTGTTCCTCCACCTCCCCCAGCTCCACCTGCCTAGATTTTCTACAGGATTTATATATGTCTATTCATACAGCAGCAGCATATCTTACATATTCACAGCAGCATGTCTGTATCTATTAGCAGCAGTAGAACTTGTTTTGCAGCAGCAGCAGAAGCGTAGCAGATTTAGGTCGCCAAGACCAAATACATTAACATTCAAAAACACACTAAAACTATATTCCGAGAGTTGTCATGACTGAAATATATATACACTTATTTCAGTTAGTTGGTAAGACATTTCTAAAAACTTAAGTTTTTCATCTACTAATAGCTTTATTTCAATTATCACATTTTTAAAATAGTTTTAGCTAAAAATAACACTGTCATGAAAGTATTTTTTTGAATCCTAAAAAAATAAATAAAAAAAAAGAAAATTTAAATGTAAATAATAACTTTTTCAACATGGTAGGAACATCATGCACATCTGAGCAATCTCTTACTCTGAACTTTGACCTTGGAATTAGGTTTTCCAAAAACTCTTTACATTTTCAAAATAAGTTTTTAACATTAATAACACCAATGACAAATAAATAAATACATAAATAAATACATACATACATACATACATACATACATACATACAGGGACAAAGATCAGTTTAATATTTATAAAAGATCATTATAAAACATAAAATTTTATATCGTCAATGTCCAAAAAATGTTATAAAATGTAGTGATGGGTCGATCATGAATGATTTGTTCATTCTGAACGAATCTTTAATATGACTCAGGAACAACGAGTTCTCTCAGAGAGTGATTCATTCATGTGTTGACCGCGCATGCGCAACATCCTATAGGTTCTGTACAGGAAACAGAAACGATTAGTTTGCCTCGATTCTTCGGGTTCGGGTCTGAAAGAAACAATACTGTATCCGGTACAGACTGCCTTATAGGCTATGGGGCTGTCATGGGATGAACATTTTAATGATATTCTGCTGAAAAGAACGAAATCACTTGAAAAAAGATTTGTTCATTTTGATGAACGAGATTCAAAGATCCGAACTTCCCACTACTAATAAAATTATGCCATCTACGAGAAGTTGCTTGATTTAAAACAATTTTCATGACTGAAAATTTAAGGGACAAGTTATGCCACCATATTTTTATTTTCAAATGACACATACATACATAAGTTTGGGACCATAATACATGAGCGAGCAATCATGGATGACTCACCTGGATGGAGCAACAGCATATTCTGTTCAACAAAAAATTCATTACATGCAGTAGCAACCACCCAGAACACATTGTGGTGGCAACTTTTGCACAAAGAAGAATTCTTATTCAGACAATGTAAAAATCTAGTTTATTTTTATCATGCTCTGCAAGCTACTTTTTATATTCCTGTTTCTGAAACAGACAGGTTTTAAAGTCCTGGCTGAACACTGTGTTATTACCAGATGCAATGTGGAAAGATTCCAGCGACAAGCAATTTGTCAGACGCAACAAAATCAGTCAAAAATACAGCCAATCAGAAAAGCGTGTGGGCGGAGTCTCTCTGCAAGAGCACTGCACTCACAACTGTAGTGAACAGCAGACGTGATGGCACCGGAGCTTCACAACAGACATGCCTTTGTCCCACTTTGATTAATACAAAAGAGTGTGATAGGACCCTCAACGACAACTAAATGACCATTGTAATCAGGACTGCCAAAGGTGGAGGACAGGAAAGATGACATCAACGGCCCATTGATCAAAGGCTAATCTCATCACGAGTTGCCTTTGTTCACCTCAGCCCTCCATGCCTGAGTCCAAGGTGTGAATGGCCATGGACTCCTAGGGCTGCCAAACCGGTTCTGGCTAGAGCACAGCAAGAACAAAGAAATGCTCAAAAAGAAAGACATTTTCTAAACATATTGGCTTGAAATCACCAAAAATGGACAGGAATACTGTAAGGAACATGTCCTATATGTCCTTTTACTCATCCAGGAAACTGTGCACACACAGTGGAAACCACACCTGGAATAAAAGCCAATGCAACTGCACCCACTGAGACAGAAGTGTGATACCTCAACCAATTCACATCAAGTTTGGACTCTACGAGTTCAGAACACTGCCACAAAGACTTTGAGAAAGGTTTGAAAAAGAAATAAAGCATTTTCAAGGTCCTAAAGACACTGTCTTATTTAACTGTGTATTTTGGGACAATACAACAAGTTCCACAGGATGGGAAGGTGATGTGGGCGGACACCTTGAATGCTATGACCCAATCACATCACCACATCAGGAAAGGTGGGGATTTGTAATCCCCTCCCCAACAGGAAGGAAAAAAAGCTTTCCCAAGTAAACAAACCCTTGTTCTGAGTTTCTGACCTAACAAGGGAGGAACAACAGCACGACCAAGGTGATACTCTTGCGAGTAAACCTTTCAACGCACGGACCTTTAAGCAACCCAACTGCTTCTGCAGAGGACTTCGGCTCCTGACCTGCATAACTCAAGTACCTCCAACCTACAGAAGATCCTACGGACCGACCACCATCTGACCTACAGTTCTCTGGATTACACAAAGACCTCCAGCACTCAGTGCAGCTCTGCAACTGTTGGAAAGCAATCCAGTCTCTCACTGCACACGGAAGGATACCAGTGGACAACGTTTCCCATTCCCGGACTGATCACCCGACCAAGTGAAACGTAAACATAAGCTAACCAAACCTTTTCCCAAAGGCCTTGGCATTAGGTTGTTGCTAAATGAGATTGCTATTTGTGTAGAGACTGTTTATCTGGGTCAGCGTACACAGATAGATACATTAGACACATTATCTGTATTCATAGTAAATGCTTATTTACTATTTCATACCAGCATCCAGAAAGACCACAATTGACTCCCTCATAGACTGCTAATTACCCATTCATTGCTTCGTCCAATCCGTTGCTCATCTACTTGGCATTCAGTTTTGTTAACATCCATTTGTGTTGTAGTTTGTAGTTTTTGTTTTGATTCCAATTTTCTTAGTAGTTTAGTCATTTTCCTTCGTAGTATTTAGTGAGTGTGATATTTTACTCTTGTATATCTTTTTGTTAATAAATTCATTTTATTGCAAACTGTGTTGATAATCAGAGCCTCTACAAGCTCGCCTGAATCTCACTATATCCTTCAGATTGGTCAGATGATAAACTTCCTTCTAGACTAGCTTCTGCAAAACCACCACACATAGACCTCACATTGCCACTCATTTATGACCAGAGACTCCGTCACCGCTCATTACATCCACCTCAATTATGACCAGTAGAAATATAATCAACATTGACTGATTTGATGGGCTCTGGTCACTTCCATTGTATCTGAGGAGATGCCAATATTGTCGCACACTGTGTATGTTATTGTAAACTTTACATCATGAGAGTCCCTGGTAGAGAACAGCTGGGCCTGAGAGGACATTTGCTGGTATTTGTAGTCTCATGAACAACAGACCACATGGGCACACAGCACATTTTATCATAAAACAAACTAGAAAGCCATCAGAGTTCAAGGCTCAGGACAGTGTTTGGATTTAACAGGAAGTCGACGAACAGGGAAGATAAAACAAGCCGACATGAAGGGGATGTAGTCCACAGAAAAGTCCTGGAGTTCAGATTACAAATATATATCCATCCAACTGACTATTTGCTCTCTTTATGCTGTACACAAATATACGGCTTAATATGAGAGAATCATTCATACAATAGCGGTTTGTTATTACAGACTGGAAGTGTGTGATGGTTCCTGGCTTCCTGCTGTCTATTTGGTGATTTCTTGCTAATGGAAAATGTGTGACAAGTTTATTTCATTTAGTCATATTCAATTTTGAAAAATCGTTTTGACCTTTACTGCAAATGATAAGCCAAACAATACAAAATGCATCCACACAGAAAGAAAGATCTATCATAATCCTGTGTTTGAAATGAATTTCTGCTGTATTTCCATTATCACTCATGTTCAGCAAGGTGTTCTTTTAAGCCTCTAAAATTTCCTTCGTCTACTCAGATTGATTCATTTCACTTTCACACAATTCAGAGAGCAGATTCATGTTGATGAGATGTAAAATGCGTAACTGCTGGCAATCACTGCGAGTTCTTCTTCAAAGATTCCTTTAATTCGTGTGGTCAACCCAAAAAACAGCATAACAGCACAGGGAATTACTCAAGTAAAACAGTATACTTCACTTGTACACTCTCTAAAGAAGATATGAGTGGTGTTTGCTGCAAAACTTACCACCACAATGCTAAGGGTTCTGGGTGGGTGCTATACGGTTGCTAGGGTGTTCTGGATGGTTGCTAGGGTGTTATAGGGGGTTGCTTACTGGCTCAAGTCAACATAACACATCTTCAAGTCTCTATGATATTCTAGATATGGAGGGGATCTCATTCAATGCAAGTTTAAGTTTTTTTTGTTTTTTGTTTTTTGCTGCTGTGTGAAAATATGTAAACCCAGCAGCACACCTTTCCTCAAAAAACAGCACGATTTAAAGGGGTCCTATAATGCTTTTTCACTTGTTCAGCTTTAGTTACTGTGTAATGTTGCTGTTTGAGCATAAAAACTATCTGCAAGGTTAGAAAGCTCAGAGTCCACTCCAAAGGAGGTCCTATTATGAAAAATTCACTTTTATAAGGAGTTTGAACACCAATGTGTGTCGGCAGTGTGTGAGAACAACCAGCCTGTAATGGTAAAAATCCACTCACTCCTTTTTTAATATAATTCCCATAAATCAGAAGCAGTCTCTTCAAATCAGCTGATTCAGATTCTCCCTTACAATGACATCATCATAGGGAGAAGCCCCGCCCACAACTGGTGAAAATGGTGCTATATAGTACTAAAAGTGACTCTTTGGCTCATAGAGGAATTTTATACCACTTTAAGTGCTGTATAGCACCAAATCTTGGTGCTTCAGTGGTTCTTCACCGGTTCTTTGGGATGACTAAGGTGCTATTTAGCACCGCTACTGTATACAGAACCTGTTAAGCCCTTGTATGGTTCTTCAGTGGTTCTTTGGGGTGGTTAAGGTGCTATATAGCACCACTGCCGTACAAAGAACCTGTTAAACCCCTTTAAAGGTTCTTTACGAGCCAAAGAACCACTGTTGGTGCTGTTTAGCACCATTTTTGTTGAAGAAATAAAATGCGATATGGCACCTCTTATGGGTTCTACATAGCACCATTTGACAAAGGTGCTGTAGAGCACCTTTAAAGATATGGTGCTACATAGCACCAAAAGTGGTTCCCCTATGATTACGAGCCAAGAACCACTTTTAGTGCTATATAGCACTTTTATTTATTTATTTATTTATTTATTAGAATGTACAGTAAATGATCTGTGGGGTATTTTGAGCTAAAATGTCACATACAAGCTCTGGGGACACCAGAGATTTATTTTACATCTTGTAAAAAGGTCCGCTTTAACAGAAAACACTTTTTAAGAACTACAACAAACGGCTTGTTAGGACACCAACGTGCTTCTTCCGGATCTTGTGAAGTCACAATGTCACTCATTTAAATAATCTCTGTCTGCGGAATATGCAAAAAAAGTGGGCAAGGCCTAGTTGTGCTGCGCTAGAGAAGGCGAAGAAGAAGACCTGCTTTAGTAATGTGTTGTTGCCATGTCAATGAGATGCTGTTTTTTTCCACCCTGGTTCCAAAACCCCTTTGTTTGGCCTTCCTAAGGTGGACGAACTTAGAAAACAGTGGTTAAAATGTATCTTTAACACTGTTCATGAACATTATAACCCCAATGTTTATCTGTTGCACATTTTACTGAAGACAGCTTCCAGAACCTAAGAGAGTACAATGCAGGCTATGCACAAAAGCTTCTCCCGAAAGACAGAGCAGTTCCCACTTTGTCGGGACAATCAGTTGTTTATGGATCACAACCTGTAAGTATGTTTTATTATTTGTGGCTCCACTAGCCTGCTAGCTAACATTACAGTGTTGATATAGTGTTTAGCTATGGGGCTCTCGCTTTTGTAAGACTGTTCACCGATCTTTAGGAACTTACAGCTATGAAACGATCCTCTTGTTAGTAAACATTCTCAGGAGCTGAATGGGGCTGGAATTGACCCTTTGCAAAGACCCACCCCCCTTAGTTACTGTTGCTATGTCTGACAAGCCATGGTGCTCTCACACCACACTTCATGCTCTCATGCAGTGAAAAATACATCGCGGATCAAAGAGGACACTGACAACGTGCCGAAAGACAAGACAGAGGAGGTTACTTTTGGTATGAAACAAAGTCTTAGCTTTCAAATTTGGTAATTTTTTTCAAAGAAATTCAAACAATAAATACCATTTTGTGCCTCTTTATTGTGTCGAACAGATCGCTGTATTCCCTAAGTTCAAGCGACATGTAAACCGATCATCTTGTCCTAGTTTTTGCTTGAAATAAATGTGAATGAACATCAGAAGGTATGTTGTTTCAACCGCGGAAAGACATCAACACACCATTTTTCAAGTTCAAGTACACCGACGTTAATCTACTAAAGACTGGAATACACTACACGACTTTTACCCCGATTTTCCCCCTGATTTACAGTCTGAACAAGTTGACGCTAGTTGGCAAAAGTCTGAGCCAGTCTGCAGATTTGAGCTGACAGATTTCATGGAAAATCGCGTAGTATATGATGGTCACAGACTCCGATTTTTTAGCTTTAGACTTTGATTCCATCCAGTCGGAGGATTTAAAACCATGTTTGATATTTTGAGCCGATTTTAGAACACACATCAGTGTATGATTTGCGTTGCTAATAAATACAGTACATGGTACAGTCATACGCTGCCTAGACAATGGAAATCAACTGTACAAGATCGGGTAAAAACGAAAAACTTACCATCATCCAGCTCACGGATCACAAGCTTGACGCTTGACAAGTGATCATGTTGAGACACAATAATATACTGCTTACAGCCGCTAGATGCAGCCGCGAGCTCGCGCATGACATGCATGAAATAAATGTTTGAGAAAACGCAGAATCTGGCGTTTGTTTAGTAATTGTTTGCGGCAGTTAATTTTTTTGTAGAATGTGGTTGTCACTCCCGTAATTTACTGACTGTGTGTGTGCAGAACAGAATTAAGCAATAAAAGGTGAACTGAAAACTGAATTTAACTGCAGTGTGTATGTGGCCTATGACAACTTTTGCTTTAATGCTGGAAATGTGAAAAGGGTACTTGCACACTAAACATAAAAAGTCATTTGTAAAGAAAAAAAAAAAATCAACAACAAAACAAAGGTTTAACATGGAGACATTATTAGATTCATTAAAACATTCAACAATTCCATCTAAGAATGCACATTGAGCATAAAAAGTGAGTTATTTTTAAGGAAAGAAACAAAAACAAAACAACAATGAATAAAACCATCTCACATAATGGGCATTTTTTTAAACATAACGATAATGCAAATATGAAGACATATTATATATTACACAGAGAGAGAGAGAGTTTCATTTATGGCAGAGTTGCTCTGAGTTCAGTCAGGCATCCATTAGTCTTGCTCTCTATCAACACCCTGAGAGACAAAGGTCTGCTCAAAGGCTCTAACGATTTTCTTACTGATGGCGAGGGCGGCACAGGAGATGAACAGCAAATAACTGAATTAAACAGTACGGCTGAGACACTGCAGTGAGATCGCCTTTCTATGATACATGTTCCCACATGTGGGTATTCGTGAATCTATGAAGAAACGTGCATAGCTCATGAACACATAAACAACTACAGAACGCAAGCTAGCCATATGGACACAGAAAGGAAGCGGCCAATCCTTGCTATTATACCATCTCTTATCTCTGTCACGACGGATGGACGATCAGTGTCCTTGTCATGTAATTGCCCTACCAGAATGGATGGACTGACATGCACTTTGATGAAAGGTTAGATATGTGCTCGGGCTGTAAGATAGGCCGGACACAGCTATGGTGTGACTGATCAGAGCAGGAACAAAGGTAGTTTCAGCCTCAGACGGCATGTCTACGGACCACCCAAAGACCGCCTGATGCATTCTGCACACAAAACTGCATGAGCTACAAGAAAAATAGGAAGTTTGAATCTGGTTGGCTGGCTTTCTAGGAATCTGGGTGCACAGGTTTTTATCACTTCACTTGGATATGAAGTTGTGTTTACAAAGTGGTGGGCTGATACAGTGTGTGCTTCTGAGGAAGAACATTTCCACTAATTTCTTTTGTTTGATTTCTGTTCTGTGCAGACGGTTGGAGACTGACACTGCCGAAGATGACGTTTTATCCATGTTGGCCTATTATTGCAGTATCAACTATTTAAAATATATTTGCCCCTAAACAGCATGTAAAAATAAAA
Organism: Mylopharyngodon piceus; assembly: GCA_039654765.1. NCBI lineage: Eukaryota > Metazoa > Chordata > Actinopteri > Cypriniformes > Xenocyprididae > Mylopharyngodon > Mylopharyngodon piceus. Next base: position 35,244,950 of record CM077443.1, on the reverse strand, counting down.
AGACTGAAGTTGGTTACTTCACTGTATATGTTGATGAGACAGTCTCCTCTTGTGTAACAGGGCATTTCTCTGCCAGGATAAGCTGAACGGTCATCATAAAGGTTGACCAAAGCTGGCCTTTCAGATGTGTTCAAAAAAATTGAGTGCATAGTCTCTAAGTTTTTTTTTTTTTAAATGTTTTTGAAAGAAGTCTCTTATGCAAAGATGCATTTATTTGATCAAAAATACAGTAAAAACAGTAATATTGTGAAATGTTATCACAATATAAAATAATGTTTTCTAAATTAATAAATTGTAAATTGTAATTTATTCCTGTGATGACAAAGTTGAATTTTCAGCATCATAACTCCAGACTTTAGTGTCACATGATCCTTCAGAAATCATTCTAATATGATGATTTACGCTCAAGAAACATTTCTTATTATTATCAATGTTGGAAACAGTTGTTCTGCTTTATATTTTTGGTGAAAACCATGATCCATTTTGGTAACACTTTAGTATAAGGAACATGTATTCACTATTAACTACGAATTTTCCCTCAATAAACTCCTAATTTACTGCTTATTAATAGTTAATAAGTTAGTTGTTAAGTTTAGGTATTGGGTAGGATTAAGAATGCAGAATAAGGTCATGTAGAATAAGGCATTAATATGTGCTTAATAATTACTAATAAACAACCAATATTCTAGTAATATGCATGCTAATAAGCAACTAGTTAAAAGACCCTAAAATAAAGTGTAACCTACATTTTTTCAGGATTGATTGCTGCTTTTTGAGGTCAAAAGAACAGCATTTATATGAAATAAAAATATATTTTTTAACAATGTAAAAGTCTTTACTGTCACTTTCAATCCATTTAATGCAGAATAAAAGTATTCATTTCTTTCAAAAAAACAATATATATATATATATATATATTTTTTTTTACTGACCCCAAACTTGGTGTGTATGTGTATGTTAGTGTGTGTGTGCAGAGGGTATTTAATAGAATAGGATGTCACCTGTCACCATGTGTATGTAAGATCATAGCAGTGTTGTTAAAGCTATAAGTAATTTTAGTTTATGCTGTGTTGTATGATATGACAGCTGTCTTGGATTTGGACGGACACCTAGTGGTGTGAAATTAGCATGATAACATTATAGAAAAGCAAAAGCTTTAAGGTTTGCTGATTTTTATGGACTATTGCAGTATTTATTATAAATGCTTTATCTGTGGACATCATTATTTTTTAAAAAAAATTAATGTGCCCTAATCTTTAATCAAAACAACTTCCCCTCCCTCTTGCGTCGACATCTCTCTGATGACGTGTTTAGTGGTGCGAGGGCGGGACAAACAGTCATTCACATGAGATCCACCAACAGATCCACTCACAACCATCCAATGAACCAATCAATTCCCCATGGACAAAATGTAGTCCCGCACCACATTATGCTTGATCGGAAAGCCGTTTCACTCGTGGGAAAATGTCACAATAGGGAAAAGGGTATCACAACTTGCGTTTCATTTCGACTTTAAAACAAGACTGCTTTTATTACGCAACTGAGTCTTCATCTCATGTGAGTGTGCATATCACTAGCACATTAAAGGGCTAGTTCACCCAAAAATTAAAATTCCGTCATCATTTACTCACCCTCATGTCATTCCAAACCTGTAAGACTTTCATTCATCTTTGGAACACAGATGAAGATTTTTTTTTTGATGAAATCTGACAGCATTCGGTTCTTTTGAGCTTCTGTTTATGTTTGCCGATCAATGTTTATATGTGCATAAAGTCTAAATTAATCTGTTCATCATATAAAGTGATCGTTTTAAGGATTAGTTTTACGATCTCTTTATGAACTTTTTGAAGCGTCAAAGTTCCAGTTGTGAAGACAGTCTATGGAGGGACAGAAAGCTCTCAGATTTCATCAAAAAGATCTTCATTTGTGTTCCGAAGATGAATGAAAGTCTTACGGGTTTGGAACTACATGAGGGTGAACCAACCCTTTAATGTACTATAATTTCTCTCAATGTACTATTTATTTTTTTGTAAATGTGGTAAACCTTCATGAAGAGGGTAATATTACAGATGCACCATTAAATAAAAAAGGAATTATTTGGAATACATGGGAGGCAGAATATGCAATATCTAAAAAAACAAAGAAACAAACTGTGGACTTTCCTGTACTTCATGGAGAAAACTTGAAATTGAAAACACCCGAGGCAACTGTGGTGCTCTAAAATATATAGAGGAATCATTTATAATGGCTTCTGTGTGGCATTTGTTTATTGTATTGTTTTGTTGATGGGCTACATATGAAGGGCTCTAAGAAATGTCCTGGTTCCTCATTTTAGACAGAAACTGTGGGAGTGTAAGTGCAATTCGGTTATCTAGACTGCTCATAGAGAGGAAATGAAACCGTTTCTATTAGTTGCTGCTAAAATGTTAATGAATATTTTTATTGCTATATGTATGTGAATTACTGAGACATCCCACTCGAATGAATAGTAGTTCATACTCCGACATAATGGGACACACAAAACCTAGACACCCATCTGCCTTTGTCTAGGGGAAAAAAAAAAAATCCTCATTTTCTACTGTAAAGTTTGTATGTGAGAAAATGAGAGATGGTCCAGGAACAGCAGACACATCCCACCCCTTCTTCTGTTGTCTGAAGCATGTCTGCAGTCCTCTGTCCTCCATCGAGGAATTGATGCGTCCCCACGGCCTGCACTGCTGATAGAGGTCTAATACTAAACATCTTGGGAAGGGCAGACCAATGAATCAAAGAATGACATAAGACCGTCTGCCAAGAATAAAGAGAGAGTGAGATCCCATAGGAAAGAAAAATGACTTAATCTCAATTGTTTTCCTAGACAGAAATGAGATGAGAGCAAATGAGACATTTTTTTAAGCCACAGTGTGTCTCTCAGAGTTCTAGAAGAAATCTCTAAGTCATAAACTGTATCCAAATTGGCAAAAATAACAACATCCGCATTTCATTATTGTTAGATTTACATAACTTATGATTACAAAGTCACACATCTTCCACTATGTTTTCTGCGCAACCATTTGAGGGCTGATGCTGTTGTACAGTTGTTTGAGTGTTTTTTTCCACATTTCTAATGAAGGCTCAATGATTTGTTTTTTTTTGCAAAACTCCAAAAAACATACACATACAATTCACTTCAGTTTCTGGCTGAAATGAACACTAGTGGCAGTGAAACACCAACAACTTCTATTCCTTTTCACACAAATTATGATTATAAGATTATTAAGACTTATTTTTGTGCAGTTCCTTGCACAATACTATTTTATGACCAGAGGTTGACATTAACACCCGTCAACCCGCCAAATGCGGGTGGATTTCAGCAGTGGCGTGTAACACAGTCACTCCTATAAGCCACTGGCGGGTTGAATTTTATACATAATATACAGGCTATACATTTTTCAGTTGTAGTCTTTTAAAAAGGCATCTAAAATAATAAACTGTGTGCAAAGTAGTGTTGTCAAAAATATTTATTTTTCGATACATATCAATACTAAAAATAATGCTTCCAAAACTCATTTTCCACAAAATACTGTAGATACATGATACCAGCTGCGCTTTCTCGCTCTCTCATCTCTCTGACAGCGAGTCGACACACAAACCCTCCCCTCACTCACTCTTTTCATTTGCTCCGGATGAATATTGTTGGTGTTACAGAGCTTGAATTTCGGCATGGGATTGGGCATAATTTTACTCATTCCCGCAGATTTTGTGCTCACACCCAAAGTGCGCGCACATAAAGGCGCCTCTTAGTACTACATGGAGTTCTTTTTCGCTGCATATATATTGTGCTTAAACAGTCAAATACACACAAAATAATGACAAAATGCCGGTCTTTGTGAGTATTCACGTAAACACAGTCAGCTATGTTTTAAATTAATGTAAACACGCATATGTAACAGTATAATGGATTCGTGCATCAGGTCTTAAAGTGACAGCAGCCTAATATACCTGCTGCCAAATTCTGAGATAATATTAAAAATATCTATATGGCAGTTTTTCCCCATGGTATCAATGTCAAAATTGTGGCCAGTGAAAATGCTGAGTGGCTAGAAACCACTAGCCACAGTGGTGAGCAAGAAAGTTAATGTCAAGCCCTGGTTATGACTTCAAAACACTTTTACCATGATTCACCTTTATTTATTTATTTATTTTGCCATTTTTGCCTTTATTTAGATAGTATAGTTGGAGAGAGGACAGGAAGTGAAGTGGGAGAGAGAGGGGAGTGGGATCGGGAAAGAACGACGAGCTGAGATTCGACCTCGGGTCGCGCGCTATATGTCAGAGTGTTTCCAACAAGGCTATCGGCTCTGATGATTCACCATTATTTGTAAACTAATACATTTTAATGTTTGTATCACATAAGCTTGTATCTTGTGCAGCATTGCACTTGCAATGGAGAGCGTTCAGGTACGAGTTCAGTGAAACATGAGTCACGACAACCGATAAGAAAGATCAAAGTCTTGTAGTAACAAGCTAAAATGGCATGGATGCTTCAACAAATGTGTTTTTATCTCACGTTTGCTTTTGTTAACATTATTGGTTAGGTTTAGGGTAGGGGGTGCATTATTTTCAAACACGATAAAGTCTTTTAAACCTTTGAGCGCCACTCACTGAACATTTCACTTTGAAAGTGCCACCAATTGAGCAAGAACAACATGAAATAGGCCTACAGTTTTTCAGAAATGTTGCGCATTTTCCCAATGAGCCTGGGGTGTTCACTTCAGATAACTCAGACTGGCATGTATAAACAAAAACTGGATGGTCTCTTTCTGTCCGAACGGCATTTCTTGATCAGACTAAGGCCCTGTTTACATCTGGTATTAAGATTCGTTTTGGTTGATCGGATCACAAGTAGATGAGGCAGACACATAGACCTGGTGTTTTAATCCATCTCTTTTGTCTACTCTCGACCACTTCTGTCCTGATTTCTTTGAGGGGAGGGTCTATGGGCAGGTAAATGTATAGGTTTTTTCAGGTCTTTTGATCTAATGGACAAAATAAGCTTACACAATTTACATATGAACGTGCCCAGAGACAACGGAAAAAACATACGGAGAACATCAGCTTTCGTTTCTGATCTGACAGTGCCGCAAGACCAGCCGAACTCTGTGAGTGTGTGTTAGAAATCAGGAAGAGAACATTGCGCTTGGTACGTTTTTCGTCTTCAAACCAAACTTGGGTCTTCAGCAGACAAAGTTTAAATCCCGTCTGGCTAGCACGCTTCCCATAATGTTTACACATTAGGTCAGTAGGTGGAGAGTAGGGGGTCTTTAGTGGCTGTTCGAACACATTCGACCACATGAGCGTCTACACTACGAAAGCAATCTGATGGAATGCATTTTTGACTACCTCTGGAAGTGGTCAAAAGTGTACAAGCTCAAAACATTTTAGACTCCGTTCACACCTGTATTTAGAGTCGTCCACTTGTGATCCGATTGACCAAAACGCATATTTAACACCAGGTGTTAAGCTGTGAAGCTGTGAAGTGGATAAATCAAAAGTCTAGCAACAAGAGAGAACTTTTAAAGAGCCACCTCCGAGTGATAACATCTTTCTCTGAGATATTATGGTTGTGGAAGGAGTTGAACAGAATGATATAGATGCTGTACACTATAACAGCATCTGTGTATTTTCTCTTCACTAAGCCTGGCAATTTAGATAAGTCTCCATTATCAACCATGACATTTGTCTTGCCATCAATCTCTTCTATAGCTCTCCAGAAATGTAGCTTAGCAACACCTTATCAAATAAGCTGTGTCCGTTTCATAATCCGCAAATATATATTACAAGATTCATCAAAACTGAAAAACAAACCATTTTAAAGACTCCCAGCAAATAAAAATACACAGCAACCAAGATTCGTCAGAAATAGTAAGTAACATTTTATTGTGTTTAAAAGTGTGTGTGTGAAATAACGGCAGCCTCTCCACTTCCTCAGCAAACAGCATCTATCTGTGGAAAGTGCACCTGTAGAGTGCTTGTCAAAATAACCTTGAATCGTAAAAGGCTGTCAATCTGTTCAAATTACAGCAGAAAATAAAGAGGCCATTTCCAGAGCTATGGCTCTGTCATTTCAGGTATGACGAGGAGTGTTTGTGTGTCTCTGTCAGAGAAAAAACAGAGGAAAATAGAGAAAGTTTGAGTGTGTGTGTGTGTGTGTGTGTGAGAGAGAGAGAGATGATTAAAGAGGAGGGAGCACTCCTGACAAGCCTGCAATGTAGGATGGAACCAGATGACTCTTCCCCCCTCCTTTAGTTAACATTTCTGGAAAAAGACAATTAGCCCCAGAATCTTTTATCACTCTGGCCAGCCGCAGCGGTCGATACAGATTAGCTTTATATATAGACCTGTTTTCCAGTTTATTTCAGTAGAAATGTGGCCGATATTTCATTTGCCACTAATTGGGACAATTAAATTATGATATATACTGATGATTTGAATTAAATCCACTAATTTCAGCTTGTCATTTAGAGTATATTTGATTTTTTTTTCCCTTTGGTAATGTGCATTTAAAAAGGAAGCTTTATGATTTAGGGGTTGTTCATACAGGATGCGTTTACACTATTCTTTTAATTGCAACAAGCAAATGTCTTTGGCTATCATGCCAAATATCTCACCGTTAAACTTTTTAAACATGATTCCAGTTAAAAGTAGCTCAAGTTAGAAATTAGGCGCCTGAGGCAAGTTTTTCAATTTCATTCCATTACTTTCAGTTTATCTGTTTTATTTAACACAAGAATGCTTCCTGTCTAAACGTGTCCTGTCTAGTCAAAGAATTCTGAAAAAAAAAAAAAGTATCATGGTTTTTTCAACATTGATAATAATAACAAATGTCTTTGAGCACCAAATCAGCATATTAGAATGATTTCTGAAGGATCATGTGACTGAAGACTGGAGTAATAATGCTGAAAATTCACAATAATGCTGAAAATGACAATTTACTATATTAATATAGAAAACATTATTATAAATTGTAATAATATTTCACAATATTACTGCTTTTACTGTTTTTTTTATGATATAAATGCAGTCTTGATGAGCAGAAGAAAATATATGAAAAAAAAAAAATCTTACAGACCCCAAACTTTTGAACGGTAGTGATTATGATCATGGTATTATGATCATATTTTATAAATATCTGTAATTTGTAAATTAGCCATCATGCCAGTTTTAAATGATCTAACATTATCGGCCCCAGAATTTCATATTGCTTCATGCCTATTTTTTCATTCTGGTTTATACTGCAGTAAACTGAGGATGTGGTAAAGAGGACCTGCTTCTTGATTAGCATGAGAAAGAAACATTTATGCTGAGAATCTCAAACGCTGACAGAGGGCAGTCAGACAGGCTGGTGTCTGTATCGCTCCTCACGCTGTCACACACGGCCATCACACTGACAGCTCCTCAGCAAAACAATCAATAGAGGAGCTCTCGCTCACGCTCTGTCACACACACACACACACACACACACATTCTCTTATCATTAGGGCTAATTAGAGTTCAGATGTGATTATAAGGAGGTTCTTTTGGTTAATATGTGATTATTCCCATTCATTGGCTAAAGCAGTTAATCAGAAGCACATTAATGAACCAGAGAGCAAATGAGTCTCAATAGAGACGATTCTAAAGACACTATACCCACAAACCATGCAATTGTTGTTTTCTTTGGATCACATTTTTTTTGTTCCTCCCGATTTGTAGTGACTTTTCTGATTCAGTTCTTTGCAACACTGTGGATTATGGGCTGTTTTTGTGAAACACAGCAATTTATCAAACAATTTGAACAGATTTAAGGTTTTAAATAACGTCAAATATCAACATTTTTAATTTGTTACTGTAAATTAAATTGTAAAAAAAACAAAAAAACATTGTCTAATTATTTTTTTTAGGATTTAATTTTGGCGTTTTTGCCTTTTTTGTGAAAAGATAGTGCAGGGTAGACCGGAAGCGAAGTGGGAGACAGAGGGGGACATTACTATACAATTACAATATTGCATTACTTCAGCCAAAAAAGTAACTAATTGCATTACTTGGTTACTTTTTATGGAAAATAATGTGCTATGTTACTTTTGCGTTACTTTTTCTCACCTGGGCTGGGCTCACTTGTTTGTTTTTTTATAAACAAAAACAAAAGTTCTATTGTTGGCAAATATAAAGGCCCTTTCACATCAAATATGAAATGAATAAGCCTCAGGCTGAAGGAAATGCAAATTCATGCCAAACAAACCTTTCAGCTGTGCTGCCATTCTGGATTGCAGAAGAACAGGATGCAGGAGAAGAAAGTTCAACACTCTTACTTCAGCAATAAAAAAAGAAAAAAAGAAAAAAGAAACACAAATGTGATGTTTATCTAAAGTAATTTTTGCTTATTCATATGGTTGAATTGGATCATCGAAGGTCAGCAGCAAAGACATTGGTTAATAAAGTGAGATTAAATACATATTTATATACTTCAATCATGATAACTCATGATAACTAAAGATTTTTAGTATGGTAATGGATATGACAATGTTAAAAGGGGGGTATCACACACTGTTAATCTTGAGAACATATAGAGTAACAATGCATCCTTCATATCTCCGAAAAGTCTTTAGTTTTATCATATTTATAAAAGATAGATACGCTAAACCGAGTCTTTCCAAAAAAAGCCGAGCTCCTGGAGGCGTGTCTGCCATCAGTGCTGTGGGCGGAGCCAAAGAGTCACAAGTGCACGCAGCTTCTGCGTAGAGATCGCATGCTAGCTGCGACATCATTATAAATAAAAAGGGAACAAAAACGTTTGTGTTGTTTACATTATATGCACTTGCGCGCTGATTGCCAACAAAACACAGACATCTGATGCAGTTTTACTCACCACCCGCGATCTGCAAATCCAGCGCCGAACTGGGACTTGTTTACAAAGTATTCATCACCGAATTCCCGGGAACAAACAAACATACATGCACAACTCCGTTGCTGCCCCAGAAAAACAAACTTTATCCTCTGTTCCCTTGACGTTGGGTTCTTTGGGAAGCTGAAAAAGGTAATCTTTCCCTCACAACCAAAAACACAAAAACACACTCTTTTGGTGACAGGAGCTGCGTCTCATTTCGGAGGCTGCGTCCTCCGGAGGTCGCATTTGAAGGCTGCATACTTCATCAAGGATGTCATATTTAAGAAAAGTAACCGTAATAAAACTGACTGATATTCATTGTGAGGTGTAAAATACTGTCATTTCTTTCTTACTTTGCAATCTAACGCTTATTTTTCTTAAATGAGACTGCCTCGATGATGTATGCAGCCTTCGAAGGGTGCAGCCCCTGAATTGGGACACAGCCATTGTTGAAAAATCTCTCGGCTTCCGTATCCCGAACAAAGCGCGTTGATGGGCGTGCTCTTGCTCTTGTTCTGGGTGATGTGTGTGTGCGCGCTTATCAGGGAGAAGTGCCTATACAAGGAATTCCGGTCTCTTTTGACATCATACAGGACACACTCGAAAAAAACTCTCCGAATCCTGTACCGAAACCGGAAGTAGTGGATTTGGCACAGAAATACTCCGTCATACGTCCAACACGTGTTTTGAAACTTTGGCCATGTTTAACATGAGAATGCAACTCTTTAACAGTGTAAATAAGTCAGAATGCATGAAATAGCATTATACCCCCCCTTTAATGTATTTGGTCTTGGCGGAATAGATTGCTGAATTGCTGTTGTTGTAGATTATTGCTGCTGCTGCAGAGCAAGTACAGGAACTTGCTACTTGCTACCAATACATACGCCGATACGCTGCTGCGAGTAAGACATAGTGCTGCTTAGGGCTGCATGATATTGGAAAAAACTGACATTGCAATATTTTGTTTTTCTGCGATATATATTGCGATATGAAAAAAATTCACCAGATGACTTGAATTTGGAAAGAATTAATCATTCTAGGATGATTGGGGTGATTTTGTAGGTGAGTGAATATGCATAGAAAATAATGAACAAATTACAAGCATAGATAAATATAATAGAACAAAGATACAAAGTAAATAAATAGTGCTTTATGTTTTTGAAGTAAGTCTAACAGTAGTTCAGGTACAGAAATTGAATAATCAAATGTAAAATAACACTGCAAAGTCTAACTGTATAAATTAAACAATTAATCTGTGTAAAAAGTGATTTTTCTCTTTGTCTTTTATTGTTTGATTAACATTCATGACACAGAAAGCAGCAGGGGCTTCGGTCACTTTAAGATCGAATATGCGGCGCGGATCAAAATACTTTTACACATTCGTTTTCTTTCTCAATTGTTTAGTTCAGCCATAATCAATTGTGTTTACGAGGATAGTTGATCTTTTACGTGCATTTTGACTTTTTTTTTGCATGTATGTGTTTTGGGTAAAGACTATAGGGGTACAGCTATGGACATCGGGCATGCGCAAAATTAATATTGGGTCATTTAATTACTGTATTTACATTATTGTAAGGGTAGGTTTAGGGTTGGGGTAGGTGTAGGTGTAGGTGTAGTCGCCGCCCCTGGACATGAGTAAAAGCCTGCTCACATTTAGTATAGAACTACAATAACCATCATGTTTAGCGCACACAACACCTCTGCACTTTATTTCTCTCAACATGGGGACAGGAGAGCTGTCAGTCAATAAATGGGAAAACAAAGTAACTTGCATTACTTATTTGAAAAAGTAGCTATCGGCTCATAGGCAGTCCTCCAATTTTTAAAATTTTTTTTAACATGGTCTTATAAATAATAAAAACTATAAAATATATTCTAAGTTTGGAATAAGTCTCTTACGCTGACCAACGCTGCATTTATTTAATTAAAAATACAGTAGAAATGTAATATTGTGTAATATTATTACAATTTAAATATATTTTAAAATGTAATTTATTGCTGTGATGACAAAGCTGAATTATTCCATTTCTCAGTGTCACATGATCCTTCAGAAATCATTCGACTATGCTGACTTGCTGCTCAAGAAACATTTCTGATTATCATCAATGTTGAAAACAGTTGTGCTACTATTTGTGGAAACCATGATGCATTTGTTTTCAGGGTTCTTTGATTAATCTAAAGTTCAAAAGAACAGCATTTGTTTGAAATATAAATCTTTTGTAACAACATAAATGTCTTTACTTTCACTTTTGATTAATTTAATGTATCCTTGATAAATAAAATTTATTATTAATTTCTTTAAAGAAAAAAAAAAAATCTTAATGACCCAAAGATTTTGAACGGTAGTGTACATTTAAATCTTAAATATGCAATCCAAATTAAATGCAAATCTTAATTTAAAAATAATTTACTAAACATTTGAAAACTGTACTTTTTAAAGATGCCCATTGCTCATATTGCTGCTAGATATTTTTGTTGTTAAAACTGTAACATGCTTTATTTTACAAGCGGCATTGTGTATCTGGGCACATTTTAGGCCAGGGAAAAAGAGACCCTTTTCAGCATTAACACTGCATACAGCAGTAACAGATTCACTTCTAACATACGAGTTTCTCTTTTCAGGTTGCATTGTGCTTTTTCCATTTGAGGCAACAGAAACGAGGATAAGTGGAGGGTCAAAATGCTCCGGTGCACGATGACACTCACCTTATTCAAAACCTGCTTCTGCTTGTACACGTTATATAAAATAAAATCTCATGAGTAGTATCAGAGGATCACATTACACTTATAAAATATGACAAATGAGTTTTCACTTACATTTAGTCGCTAGCACAAAACCCAGGCGGAATCAACAAGGTATATGAATAATGTACGACAATTTTTACCTATCAAACGAATATTCACAGGCTTGTCACGTCTCACTGAAGAATGATAGCATGTTACAGCATGGTATGCAGAATTCTCGATTTTCTAATAAAAAAAGCCCACAGGTGGCCATGCGTCTCATCAGAACAGACCACAGGCTCAGATTAAACACTATAAATGAATCTTTATTGAGTTTCACATTAGGTCCATATAAGAATCCTGTCTGTTACTCTGGTTATTGGCTCCCTCTGCCTATCTACACAAAAAAAATAGATCCACTCATCTCCTTAAATATGATAATAGTGCCAAAAATAGAGATGCCTGCAGTAAATAATGAACTACTGTCTATCTTTAACAGTTATTAGTTGTGATCTGCCAAGCTGAAATGTTTCACTCAAAGCTACAGTACATATGGATAAAATCAAGCATCAGATTGTTATCCAAATATGTGGTATCAACAAACACCTGGCAGGACTATTTGGCTCATGACTGTGTTACCTCATTGATAAGAGACTCTAAAGATCTGGCTTAGAGATTTTACAGCTTCAGTCACGCATTACAGAAAAAAAAGTATATCGACGCTGTTGGGTGGAAACCTTGTATCTCCACATTTTGTCATTTTAATTTATTTTTTATAAATCATCACCCTTTACGTCTGTCTGTGGGTTTTGAAAATATTTAAAGGATTAGTTCACTTCAGAATTAAAATTTCCTGATAATTTACTCAACCCCAAGATGTTTGTCTTTCTTTATGCAGTCGAAAAGAAATTATTGTTTTTGATGAAAAGATTCCAACGGGTTGAAGGTCCAAACTGCAGTTTCAGAGCAGCTTCAAAGGGCTCTACACGATTCCAGACGAGGAATAAGGGTCTTGTCTGGCAAAACAATCGGTCATTTTCTAAAAAAAATAAAAATTTATATACTTTTTAACCACAAATGCACTAGCTCTGTGATCCGCCACGCATTACGTAATTACGTTGGAAAGGTCACGCGTGACGTAGGTGGAAGTACCGCGGTAGGGCGAAAAACTCCATCTCGTTTTCTCCTCCAACTTCAAAATTGTCTGACATCGTTGTTTTACCTTTTTTTTGGTAAAGGCCATTTGACTTGGTCTTTGCACGTTCGCTTTGTAAACACTTGCTCGGTACTTCCGCCTACATCGTGACCTTTCCAACATAATTACGTAATGCGTGGCTCATCGCAGAGCTAGTGCAAGATGAGCATTTGTGGTTAAAAAGTATAAAATTTTTTTTTTTTAGAAAATGGCCAATCGTTTTGCTAGACAAGACCCTTATTCCTCGTCTGGGATCGTGTAGAGCCCTTTGAAGCTGCATTTAAACTGCAATTTGGACCTTCAACCCATTGGCAGCCGATGAAGTACACTATATGGAGATTGTTTTCCTCAAAAACCTTAATTTCTTTTCGACTGAAGAAAGAAAGACATAAATCTTGGATGACATGGGGGTGAGTAAATTATCAGGAAATTTTAATTCTGAAGTGAACTAATCCTTTAACCAATGAAAAGTTTTAAAAGAGCAAAACCTCATAATTCCACACGCCTCTATCGTGAATGAAATGCTGTACTGAGTTTGTACCGCCTCTGCTTGTTTGCAATGCAAGGGTAAATAAAAAAACTGGTTGTTTGAATAATTACAACATTTTCTTTACTCAAGAAACACTATATCCTGTATAATATATATATATATATATATATATATATATATATATATATATATATATATATATATATATATATAAAGCCTAATATTTTATGTGTTTGAGGTGCAGAGAAGAGTGTCTTAGTTTAGCATTTGTCATTGAGTCATAGTCAATCCTGTCTTAAATAACCTGTGCGTAACACTTCATATTTTATAACATGAGATTTTGGCTAAATGACAGAAAAAACTGAGTGCCCACCACCCACATAGCTACAGTAAATTTATAACCTGTAAGTTGATGAAAACTTCATTAACTGCCTCAGATGCGGCCGTTCTAATGATGGACAAAACATGTATGTCTGCAAGTGTCTGACCATATATAAAGCCGTAATATCAACTCTGACAACACAGTGTTTAATTATTTAAAAAAAAAAAAAAAAAAAAAAAAAAAAAAAAGTGTTTTTTTCTATTTCCTGAAAAGTGAAAAAATGAAAATATGTGAGCTACACTTTATAATTGATTAAACAGTTTATAAGAATATAAACACTCTGATCTACATCTATAAATCACTAAAATGTGGACAAACACGTGATTTTGTGTCATTTTTTTGGATAGTGCACTATTTACACTGTTTTTATTTTGGGAAATTATAAATGCTGAGCTGTTTCTTACTGCCAAAGGCTTCTTTCACCACACATTTTAGGCATGACAGAAGTGACATACAGAATGCTACACTGGAAGCGTATAACATTTAAAGAGTCTTACATTATGGGAGATTGAAAGAAAAAAACATTCAAAACAGCCCAGCCTGTCTAGAGAAGTGCTGGTTGAAGACTAACATATGACACATTACACAATGCTCTAATCCCACAGAGCCACAGGCACAGAGGCTATTATATAAAAGGGTGTGTTTTGCCATTAGAGAGGCTTTCTGAATGTTGCAGAGAGGATGACGAGAGCAGAGCAGAGGTCTTTCACTGTGTCTCTTCATTTTTAATCTTTGACTCTGCTTTGAGCCAAGTGCAATGGCCATAACCTCAAAAAGAATAAATCCTGTATCCTCATGTGGCCTTCAAACCATGCTGATTTATAAACACAAAGGTCTATGAAACACCATAAACCGTTGAGAACATCTGAATGTACAAATGAGCCAATCCAGGAAGGAGAATGTAAGTACTGGCATAAAGTGTGTGAATTAGAACTGTGGAATAACAGCAGGGTTTGCCCAAGAATCAAGGCCGGCACTTGTTAATAGTATCACTGAATTGTAGATTCTAATGAATGGTTTATACCATGTCCAACCCCACATAAACTGGGAGTATTGATTTTATTTTCCTATTATTTTAACCACAATTCAGTTTGTGATTCTAGATGTTTCAATAACTGTATGTTCTTTAGTAAAAACCATGAAAGCTTGTTTCTGCCACTAAATAAAAAAGGTAATTACTCGCAATGGCGAGTTATAATGTCAGAATTGCATGATATAAAGTCAGAATTGTGAGATATAAAGTCGCTTTTCTGACTTTTTCCTTGCAATTGCGGGTTTTTAATTCTGACTTTATATCTCACAATTCTGACTTTTTTTCCTCAGAGTTGCGAGATATAAACTCACAATTGCGAGATATAAAGTCAGAATTGCGTGATATAAACTCGCAATTGCCTCTTGTAAAGTCAGAATTGCAAGATCTAAACTCACAATTCTGACTTTATAACATGCAATTGCGAGTTATAAAGTCAAAATTAAAAAAAACAAAAAACGTCTTTTTTCCCCTCACAATCGCACATTATAACACGCAATTGCGAGTTTATATCTCACAATTCTGACTTTATATCACGCAATTTTGACTTTACAACTCGCAATTATGAGTTTATATCGCGAGAAAAAAAGACAGAATTGTGAGATAAAAATCACAATTACCTTTTTTATTTTTTTAGTGGAAACAAGCTTCCATAAAAAAACAATAGTTATTATGGGGAAAAAAAAGAAATACAATTTCAGTTGAAATCGTTTGGAAAATTGAAAATGAAAAACATGTTGTTTAGGTAGCAACGTTACCATAGACACAACACCAGTGTCTGTGGTAACATCCTGAACTGTAAAATGCAGCCCAGTCTCATTAGAAAAACGTATCTGTGGGAACACTTTTGCAAAACGAAAATACGTAGCGCCATGTACGTTTCGTGACACTTTCAATATGAAATGTCCACTGAGTGGTGCTAAAAGCGTGTTCAGTTTTTTTCCAAAACAGATGAACGTGAATATGGTACGTTTTTATTACGTTGTTTTTATACGTATCACCACAGTCCTGATGTGAAATGTCCGGTGAGTGGCGCTAAAAGTGTAATGCTTCATTACGTTTTAAAATAACGTACCACAAACACTACACCTAAACCTACCCGTTAGTGTTAACAAAAGCAAATGTGACATAAAAAGCATTCGTAATCATGCCATTTTAGCTTGTTTTTGATCTCTCATCTTTGAGCTCTTTTACCATGACTCGTCTTTCACGGGATTCGTACCCAAGATTTCCGCATCCTAAGTACAACTCCGTACCAGCTGAGCTACCGAGCAAGCTTGTCATGTCAGAAAAGCGAAACACATGGAGCTGGTTAAGCAATGCACAGTCCAAAATGTATTTGTTTACAAATCGTGCTCTTTGGTAAAAGCGTTTTGAGATCATAACATAATATTGTGCAAGGAGATGTGAAAACAAGTCTTTATTAATCCATAATCTGACCCTGTAATCATAGTGTATGAAAACGATTAAAAGCGCTTGCTGTTTTACTGCCTCTAGTGTTCATTTCTGTTGGAAACTGCAGTGATGTGTACGTATTGGAACGTATTTTGCGACATATTTTGCGAAAAAATGTTCCCACAAGTACGTCTTTCCATGAGACCAGGTTGGTAAACCGTGGTTGGTAAACTTCACAGTTCAAAAAAAATACAAGTTTTGACAAAAAAAAGTTGGTAACACTTTAGTTTAGGGTTCAATTCTCACTATTAACTAGTTGCTTTAGCATGCTTATTACTCGGATATTGGCTGTTTATTAATATAAAGCACATATTAATGCCTTATTCTGCATGACCATATTCTACATCCCTTAATCCTACCCAATACCTAAACTTAACAACTACCTTACTAACCATTCATAAGCAGTAATTAGGAGTTTACTGAGGGAAAAGTCATAGTTAACAGTTAGTTAATAGTGAGAACTGGACCCTAAAGTGTGACCAAAAAAGTTTTATACAATAATGAAATCTCACATTTCAGTCTAATAAATAATTATACATGTTATATATATAATTGCTCCCCCAAATAAAATTTGCACAAATTACGTGAACAGCGTCAGAACAACAAATTTGGCCAAAGAGCGACGAGTTTGCAGGTATGATTTTATTAAATTACAAACATATCTAGTAGCATTTCTAAAAGTTAAAGATTCAGAAGATCTGAGGTGAAGATCTGAAGAGAAGTCGACCCACCAGAAGTACGGATTAGCTAAAAACATATCTTGAAAGAAAAGCTCAAGTGAACTCAATACCTAAAGCACGTAGCATTAGAGCCGGTTCTTAGCACTCTCTCAAAGGGGGCGTATGAGGATTTCACCATATAAAACATTCTCTCTGATAACAGTGATCTGGGTTAGGACTCGATGAAGGACCCTCATGTTCATCCCACATCACATGCTCCTGAATGATATTCAGCCGTCAGACCCTTAATCACTGGATCACGAACATAAGAGAGAGGATTTCCACTCAGTGCTCTCTGAGCTGAGGCACCGGGACTGAAGTGTCCATGTGCTGTTGGGACTGTTAGTGTGTGGTGTGGTCGAGTTCACAGTACACCATTAGTGTCCAGCTAAAGCTCCAGTGGTTTGGCTGAAGCTGAGAGGATTAGTAAGGGAAGCTCTAGTAGATCATGGAGCTGTAATAGCCCTGCTGGGGCCTGTTAGATTTCATGCTGAATACTATTTAAACAATTTACTAAAAGCTAGATTACCTACAGCTGAATCACAGCCATGGCAGAACAACACGATGAGTGTGAGTGTGATATTGCTTTAATACAACAGATATATAAACAAGTAGTCAGACAAAATCTGGCCAGTTAGTTTTTATATCTCTCTGTCAATGAAAAGTTTGGGGTTGGCAAGATTTTTTAATGTATTAAGTTTGAATGTTTTAAGTGTCTTTTGCTCACCAAGGCTGAATTTATTTGACCAAAAATACAGTGAAAACAGCAATTTTGTGAAATATTTCTTCCTGTGATACAAATCTGAATTTTCAGCATCATTACTCCAGTCTTCAGTCACATGATCCTTCAGAAATCATTCTAATATGCTAAATTAAAGGAAAAGAAACATTTCTTATTATTATCAATGTTGAAAAAAGTTGTGCTGCTTAATATTGTAGTGGAAACCGTGATTTTTTTTTTTTTTTTTTCAGGAACCTTTAATGAATAAAAAATTAACAGAAAGAACAGCACCAATATGAAATAGAAATATTTTGTAACATTATAAATGTCTTTACTGTCACTTTTGACCAATTTAATGCATCCTTGCTGAATAAAAGTTAATTTCTTTCAGTGAAATAAAATAAAATAAAATAAATCTTAGTGACCCCAAACTTTTGATTGGTAGGTAGTATAGAACAGTGAAACGCCCCAGTGCTGTTATACTACAATGACAGAAACATGATAGAAACCACACTATAAAAATGAAAATAATATAAAGCACACTTATCAGTATTCATATTAAGTTAAGAAACACCCCAAAAGAACAAAATGTTAAACTTGGGTCCCGTTCTGTTTTATTGAATTCGAAAAATTATGGAATAACTTATGATTTACTGACCTGACATAATCTGTTTGTTTATAGTTTATTCAACTAAAATTGGATTGATTTTCAGTTGGAAAGATCTAAACGTCCAAAAGACACTGTAAACGTTGTGAAGCGCTTTGACAACACGATTGACCCAACAGACTCTCATTTTCACAAGATAAGTTACAAATCATCTTTTATTTATGATTGTTCATGCACTTGAATTACTGTTTACTAACAGGTTATTTTATTGGTAATGTTAGGTAGTTAGTGCTTGATTAGGTAAATGAAGTTGCCACAGAAAAGTCAAGCTCACCACTTAATGAAGTGAAATCACTAACTAAAATGGAATCAAATTCAATCCTGTTCCTGTTATACATCCAATGTCAAATAGCTAAAATTTTAGTTGATTACAAAAGGATAAATTAGCATGAGATCTGAATCTGGGACGGTTTGCATGTGGAATAAGAATTCTTTCTTTTCCATTGGATATTTTCTCATGATAGTGTGTTTTCTTGAAGTTTTAATGAATTGTGCAGGATTGCATATTAATGCATATTTACATTTTATTTTAGGATTTAGACTTTTTTTAACTGGTCATCAGAGCTCTGACACAATGGAACACTGGTTATTATGACAATATTTGAAGAGTGAAATGTAATCTGCAATCAAGATGACCCGAGCATCATGTTCTTTTTCTTTCCCACTTACCATAATGAGTCACATAAAAACTCTGTTGATGCTTATTTTCAGTAATGTGACAAGGTTTTAGTAAATTTGCTTACATCTATGGAAAGAAGAAAAATGACAAAAATAGCCGCCAAAGTTTTTTTTTTCCCTTCCCAACCAGCTTTCTTGAATGATTTCGAGGACTCACCTCATGCCCTTGTGGCGCACTACAAATTATCTGCTGCCATAGAAACAAAGGCGAAAACCTCAGTCTGGCTTCAGGAATTCCTGCTTTAGGTTATGTAAAGAGTGTGAAAAATTCACAAATATAGCAACTGGCACAAAGCCTGGTTTAGCCCACACTGATCCAGACTGTACATATAGGGGTCTCGCTTAACTTTTATATCTTGACTGAATATTGCCAAGCTGTTTGTGAAATTTATGGCTTCTCTTCTTCCTATAGGTGACAAAAAAAAAAAAAAAAAAACTGTTTGGTTGAACTTTCTATTCATCAAAAAGTCCTGAAAAAAATGTATCATGGTTTCCACAAAACTATTAAGCGGCACAACTGTTTTCAACACTGAAAATAATAAGAAATGTTTCTTGAGCAACAAATCACCAGAGAATGATTTCTGATGGATCATGTGACACTGAAGACTGGAGTAATAATGCTGAAAATTCAGCTTTGCCATCATATGAATAAATTACATTTTAAAATATATTCAAATAGAAAACAATTATATTAAATTGTAATATTAATTCGGTAACACTTTAGTATAGGGAACACATATAAACTATTAACTATGACTTTTCCCTAAATAAACTCCTAATTTACTGCTTATTAATAGTTAGTAAGGTAGTTGTTAAGTTTAGGTATTGGGTAGGATTAAAAATGTAGAATAAGATCATGCAGAATAAGGCATTAATATGTGCTAATAAATAGCCAATATTCTAGTAATATGAATGCTAATAAGCAACTAGTTAAAAGACCCTAAAATAAAGTGTTACCATTAATTCACAATATGACTTTATCAAATAAATGCAACCTCAGTCAGCATAAGAAGGCAAGAAAAAAATACCATCAATTTTCCCCTAGATTTTGAACTGTGATGTGATGCTCTAGCTGTGATTGTGTTATGTCGCACATCACTTTTGATTTCAGTAAGGACAGACATTAAGTCGCATTGTGCCTCATTAGGACATTGTGCATTGACTTAGACAGACATAGACATAGATATAGATATTTCCCAAAAAAATGTTAGGTGAATAACAGACATTTTAAATTTGGAAAAAACACTGCCAACTAATTGTACTAATTCGTGCAACAATTTTAAGAGATGTTGAAAATCTAACCTAGACAAACCCTTTACATTGGTTTATATCTTTGCCACTGTTGTGTTTTATTGTGGCCTTCTGTGAGCTTTTAGTACTTGCAGTGTGTAGGTGTGTAGGTCAGGGGTTTGTGGGGGCTGGGTATCGTTCAGCCGTCTGGGCAGATAAAAGTTAATCCTGTCTTAACGTGTGGATGGAGAAAAATGAACAGATCTGCTGGAGATCTGAGCATTAAAGCAAAACTTTTTTAAAAAATGATGTTTTCACTCAATGTGCTAAAAGAAAGAAAAATGAGTATTACAGAGATGCTACACACCTGACTTGAGGTACAAGATGAACAAAAAATAATGCTCTAAAGCAGCATTCTCATTGATTAACTTTGACATCAACAAACAAAGGCTGAACACGTCAAGGTAAAAGCCTTACAGGGCTATAATACAACTATATTTCTACTTTGTGTTCCCTTTTATTGTTAAAAAAAAACTCAATTGTTAATGATTTCTGAAACCCATGTACTGTATGGCATGTTTCCATTCTTCACTCTTGTCTGTCAACAACCGCATCTGTCAATCTGTCAGCGAGCTCCCTCAATACACAGAGAGATGTGACATAAACAACACACAAACAGAAAAACAAGACACAACTCCATCAATGCTAGCCACAGATGGCAGACAGGACCTCACTCTGATCTATTCACTCTATCCACAAAGGAAGAAAGGAAGAAGGGAAGGGAACAAATAAGGAATAGAAATGAAAAGAAAAAAAGTACACAGAATGGAAAAGTAGGAACGGAAAGGAACAGATAAAGGAAACAATTAAGGAAGAGAAAATAAAGAAATGTACATGGAAAGTAAAGGGAAAAAAGAAAAATAAGGAACAGAAAATTAAATAAAAGAAACATACAAAGAAAAAAGGACAGGAAAGAGGAAATGACAGGAAAGAAGAAAGGAAAGGAAAGGAAAGGAAAGGAAAAGAAAAGAAAAGAAAAGAAAAGAAAAGAAAAGAAAATGGAAAGGAAAGGAAAATGGAAAGGAAATGAACAGCAAAGAAAAGAAAAGAAACAAAGAAAGGAAAGGAAAGGAAAGGAAAGGAAAGGAAAGGAAAGGAAAGGAAAGGAAAGGAAAGGAAAGGAAAGGAAAATGGAAAGGAAAGGAAAATGGAAGGGAAATGAACAGCAAAGCAACAACAGGAAAGGAAAGGAAAGGAAAGGAAAGGAAAGGAAAGGAAAGGAAAGGAAAGGAAAGGAAAGGAAAGGAAAGGAAAGGAAAGGAAAAGGAATAGGCAAATGAAATGAAAGGAAAATGGAAAGAAAATGAACAGCAAAGCAAAGAAAAGTAAAGCAAAGCAAAGCAAAGCAAAGCAAAGGAAAGGAAAGGAAAGGAAAGGAAAGGAAAGGAAAGGAAAGGAAAGGAAAGAAAGGAAAGGAAAGGAAATGGACAGCAAAGAAAAGCAAAGAAAAGCAAAGCAAAGCAAAGCAAAGCAAATGAAAGGAAAGGAAAGGAAAGGAAAGGAAAGGAAAGGAAAGGAAAGGAAAATGGAAAGAAAATTAACAGCAAAGAAAAGAAAAGTAAAGCAAAGGAAAGGAAAGGAATGGGCAAATGAAATGAAATAAAAGGAAAATGGAAAGAAAACGGACAGCAAAGAAAAGTAAAGTAAAGCAACATTCAAGGAAAGGAAAGGAAAGGAAAGGAAAGGAAAGGAAAGGAAAGGAAAGGAAAGGAAAGGAAAGGAAAGGAAAGGAAAGGAAAGGAAAGGAAAGGAAAGGAAAGGAAGAACAAAAGAAAAAAGAAAAATACAATTATCCATTTGTTTCCCACCTCCAGTAGTTTTTAGTGTATAATATATCTCCAGAGCTGACCATACACACATGGCATGTTTTTTTCATAGCCAAGGCCCATCTAGAAAACCCCAAGGGCACAAACACAGGGAAAAAATACAGTCCATTCCTCTCATTATCTGTTATCTCACGACAGCTTGCAGATAGGCTCTTTAATAGGATTCGACAGAAGGTTGTAGCCTGCTTTCAGGAAATCCCCCCCCCTGCTTATACCTGAGCGTGCCTTCGCTTTATGTGTCAGAGGGACTGACTGTACAATCCGTGACACAACAGCACTGCTACAATAACATACCTGCTACCTGATCATATATGATAATATGGAGATCAAGTTGATCAAAGGCCATGAAAATGGCATGATTAAAGGAAAAGATTCAACTTTACCTAATTGTACAGTTTCTATTTTGGTCATGCTGTAAGTACTGTGCTTTGTTTCATCAGGTCAAGAGCATGTAGTTTAGACATAAGTAGGATCATTTAAAAAGGTTCTCCCAATTAAGGAAAAGCATCAATCTTCATCTTGTACTTATAAAATTAGCATTGCTCCATGACAAGAATAATATTCTAAGGAAAAAAATAAATAATCTTTTCCATGTCTCTGATGCACTATGGGACATCATTAATGAACCTGTGATCAGATGCGATTTGATTGGACTAAGTTGGGGGTCTGCTCAGTCGGCGTTGCACTTTTCTGTATCAATTAACATCCAAGTCGACAAAAAACACATCAGATAATGCTACGCTTGGTGTCTGGTCTTCATCATGCAAATTTACCAATATGATAATGCATGTGTATGTGTGTGTTAGTGGAGTTAGTAAGATTTTTGAAAGAAATTAATACTTTTACTCAGCAAGGACACATTAAATTGATCAAAAGTGACAATAAAGACATTTATAATGTTATAAAACAGTAATACTTCAAATAAAATGCTTTTGACTTTTGAGTGAAAAAAAAGTGTCATTGTTTCCAGAAAAATATTAAGCAGCCCAACTGTTTTCAACATTGATAATAATCAACATATTATCAAGGATCATGTGACACTGAAAAATGGAGTAATTCAACTTTGCCATCACAGGAACATATTACATTTTAGAATATATTAAAATAGAAAACTGTTATATTAAATTGTAATAATATTTCACAATTTAACTGTTCTTATGCCTTGGTGGGCATAAGAAAATCCTTACTGACCCCAAACTTTTGGACAATAGTGATTTCTAGTACTGCTAGATGGATGCTAGGATGCTTTGGGTGGTTGTTAAGGCGTTGCTAAGTGTTGCTTACTTCCTCTTACTTCCTAATGTGTACAGAATTTTTTTTGTTTCTTTTTTGACACCATAGTTGGTTACCTCCAGAAACAAGTTGAGAAGCACTGTCGCAGGTGATTTTATCTGAAATGATGACAAAATACAAAGGGGGTGTTTCTTTCTTTGTTCATGTTTCCTAGGAGAAGCGTAAATACAAAAAAAGACATGATGTTCTAGTGTCCTCATTGTGCTTGAGGGTGTCCTGCCTGATCCTTATGGATACCTTGTTCTTGTGGGAGAGTGATATCTCATAGGAGTTATGGCACTATTAGCTTCAGATGTGCCATTAGCAGAGCCATTGCTAGAGGGGAGAAAGGTGGTGACGATTCTTGGGCCAATTTCAACCGAAGGGAACCGCGGAGGGCACACAGCAATAACCTGCACCGGGCCCTGGATACCCTAGCTATGGCCCTGGCCCCTAGTTCTCTGGGAATGCTATAAGAGAAATGGATCTCCCATCTTAAAAAAGTCATCAAACGATTTGGAAATCAAATCCATCAGCACAGAATTGACTCTTCACAAACACATCTAAACCTTGGGTATATTCCAGAGATTTCTGTCCAACTAAAGCCAGGCTTTCTAAAGTCTAGTTGATGGCGAGATTTTCTGCAAGTTCATTTTGTGTCTTGTCAACTAAGCCTTTAAAATCCCATCCACCTCAGGGTTAAACTAAAAGAAGAAGAAGAAGAAAAAAAACTCCAGTTCTGTTATGTAATCCAACGAGTATCTGGTAAACACAACTCTTTTATATCGCTTTCAGCCTGATTGACCAAAGCCTAGAAAACAATTAACCTTTAGTGCAACTTCCCAGTAATGGCCTGTCTTAATTGCAGGGGTAATATGTCATGATTCAACCAGGTATATTTAATGATGCTTAAACCGCTAATCCTCCTGAACAAAAATATGCAGTTGCATGTGACATTCTGAACTGAAACACAATCGCTTATGTAACTGTGAGACAGTCATTTGACAAACAAACAGTCGCTCTATAATCTCTCTATGCATCTCAAGCGATCTCTGTTTCAGATTCTAATAGAGTAATACAGTGGGGTTATGCATGACTAAGAACATCATGTTTGATTGATCTGAGAAAAATAATTTACCGTTTCTGTGGCCTCTGAAAAGTGAAAAGTTGATTTATTTGTCTGCAGCTGAAAGGTGCGTTAGCACTGACAGTGATTAAATCTCTGGAGGCCGGCAACTTCTTGTACAGCTGCATCAGAAGAGTGCCACTATTTATTTATTTTTTTTCAATATTAAAGAGTTCACTCAAAAATGAAAATTCTTTGTTTGACACACAAGAATGAACCTCATTCGTTCTTGCAGAAGCTCAGATGTACTTGCGTGACATGCAAGAACAAAACTCATTGGTTCTCGCACATCAAGCAATTATTGAGCTTCCGTGTTTACCATAATTGATGTGCTCTATGTACAGTATGTTGATCACTGTTTATTTGTGAATAAAAGGCAAATTAAATCTGTTTATCACATAAATCGATTGTGTGTCTTCAGAAGACTTGAATTAAACCGCTCGATTCATTTGGATTAATTTTAAGATGTTTTTATGAATTTTTTTAATCACTTTTGCTGCATTCGAAATCAAATACTTCCCTACTATATACAGTAGTATGCAAAGAAAAAAACAAAAACAGTACGCCAAGAGCGGTATGTCCAAATTCATAGTATCTGAAAAATACCTGGATGACCTACTACTTCTGCCGAGATTCTGAAGAGCACATTCGATGGACACTTTACTATCCCATGAGGCCACAGGAGAGC
The DNA here is from genome assembly GCA_039654765.1 of Mylopharyngodon piceus. Classification (NCBI taxonomy): domain Eukaryota; kingdom Metazoa; phylum Chordata; class Actinopteri; order Cypriniformes; family Xenocyprididae; genus Mylopharyngodon; species Mylopharyngodon piceus. The sequence goes on along the minus strand of CM077443.1, from coordinate 35,219,782 downwards.
GGTGAAGCGCACTGAATTAATTTGTGAATGGCATTGAAGCGACCAACTGACGCTGGTAGGTCATGTGACAATAACAACATGGCGGATGTATGTCCGAATTTCATTCATACTACACTCTAAAAATGCTGGGTTAAAAACAACGCAAGTTGGGTTGAAAATGGACAAACCCAGCGATTGGGTTAAACTTTCTGCCCAACATGCTGGGCAGTTTTATTTAACCCAACTATTGCTTAAAATTTACTATATGGCTGGCTTAAAATGAACCCAAAATAGATTGGAAATTAAAAATCAGACACATAATTACTAGAGGCAACAATAATAATAAAAAGGTGAACATTTAGTAATAAGCAATTTAATAAATGTTTGTTTAATTATTATTCATTAAACTTATTAATACATGTCCATTTATTAAACATTAATAAATGTTAATTTCCAACATATTTTGGGTTCATTTTAAACAAGCAATACAGTAATTTTTATACAATAATTGAGTTAAATGAAAACTACTTAGGGTAGTTTTCATTTAACTCAATTATTGTTTAAAAATTACTGTATTGTTTGTAATCTGCAATCTGTTTGTCCACCAATTCTTATTAAAAACAAATGACTCCTGGTCACTTCAAAAGGCTGTCAATGTGAATGCCCCATTAGACTGAAGATTATTCTTTCTCAGGAATGTGTCACGTAGCAGTGCACAGAAACCACCAGAGGTACAAAACCCCAAGGACCTGCTTCCCTGGTACAGGGCAAACAGGTACTCATGGGTAAATTGAGGATTGCATCAGTCATAGTGGCTTGTTTTCCCAAAGCGTCTGTGTTTAGTTAATTCAAGTCAACAGGTCAGCAAGGCTTTCAGCATAAGTGACAAACAGGTGGTATTTTGTTAGGAGCTTCGAAGCCTACTGAGAATTCATCATTTTATTTTTAATTCTCCCAAGCTTAGATGTTTGCAACTGACAAAAGTGCTCAGCTAAAATTCAAGTCCAATTTTGTCTGGATCCGGCTCTTAATTAAGCTCCGAAACAGAAGACTGCTCTGTTTGCAATCTGTCCTGTAGTACTCAACACGGTTTGTCGGCAGAGCTGAAGAGACGCCATCGCCAAATGTTTGTGGAAGTTCCTTGTAATCCATCTGTTGCATTAGCAAAGCCTCAAGTTCGGTCCCTCAGAGATGATTTTCTTCCTCTTAAGTGACTCTGCTAAAATCCCAGTGAGACATTCGAACCATTAAATGCTCTGGCAAATTAGTATAATTGGCTTATTTGTATTTCATGAGTCACATAACAAACATGTCAGGTTAGGATTTAATTTGTCTCTCTGTTGTGCAACTAATATGTGCATTGTGATTCAGACAACAGATGAGAATGAGAGAACAGGAAGAGGGTTATGATTTAGAGCGACACACTGATGAATCACAGCACAATAGCTCCATGCTAATCTATCATCATAAAACACGGGCGCACCAGACCGCGATCCTCTGCTTTAACGATCACACCCGCAGATACAGCATCTACGTGCATTACATTCCCTTGTGAAAAGTGAAGGACTGGTTTTATCGGCAGGTACATTTCGCCAACCTGTGACAGACTGTTGCGTATGAGTGACTGATATTGATTACTGCGGTCGACGGCAAAGCATGCAATTATACTACGACAGAGATGCACTTTAGATAATCTTCGGACGGTTAACGTTCTACAGATTGCTCCCTTTTACACATTAATCTGCTTTTTGATGTCCTAATTTGTCTTGTTTCAAGGCATAGTTCAGAAAATACTGCCATCATCTACTCACCTGTATGAATTTATTTATCTGTGGAACACAAAAGGAGATTTTTTGAAACATGTCTCAGTGTTTTTATTTTGGCCATACAATGAAAATCAATGGGAACCAATGTTGTTTTGGACACCATTGACTTTCAATTGAAAATATCTTCTTGTGTGTTTCACATAAGAAAGAAAGTCATACAGGTTTGTAATGACATGTGCTTAAAGGAAATCTATTCCTTTAAGACTTGTATATAGCTCTGTTCCAAAACTTAGTGAGCTCCCTACATAGGGTGCATCGGAACTGAAATGACTTGATTCTATTTTAAGGGTGTTTAGATTTTTTCCTGAACAAAATATAATGATTTTCACTGCTGGTCTTGCATGCAGGTCAAAGGTTAACATCTGTCAGCAACAGAGCAGTGCATGCTATGCCAGAGCCATCCGGGATTAGATCCAGACCCCATCGTTGCAGCTCTAAAGCTGTGCTCGTGTTTTCATCAGCACACATGCTCGGACGCACACGTTGAGCTTGACACTGTATGGATTAACCCCATATAAGACAGAGCGCGATAATGATAAAATAACCACATGAGACCGCAGGGCTCTATCTAATCTAGTCTACGGGCTGCCATGATTGAAAACCGGACTCCAAACGGAGAGGCAGGCAGAGGTCCATAATAGGATTTACATCTGGGACAGGCAAGAGCTCTACAGATATAGATATACAACAGGAACTGATGACTCGCACCTGATGCCCACAAGAATCGCTTTAAAGATGTGTCGGTCTAAGGAACGAACACAAAAACCAGACGGATCACAAAGAGGCTCGATGCAACCCACATTCACCTTCTAAACATTATCTGTCTGAACCCAAAGAATCACATGCTAAATAAACCACTGCCGTTTCCTAGCATTCAATCAGAGCTGCCAAACTGGAGCTCCATTCAAACAAACAGACAGACAGAGGAATCTGAGGCAACAGTTGTCATTCCAGAGTGGCACAAAGAAAAGGAGTAAGAAACAACTACTCACTGGAGTCGTCCGAATCGTAGCCTTCCACGTCCGGCTCTTCCTCCTTCTTGCTGGCCACGAGTGCGGTGGCGCCGAAGGCTTGGTCCAGATCTTCTTCATCCCTGTTGGGGTCCGCGGCCGGGCCCTCTGACTTCTGGCTGGTGGAGCTGCTCCGCAGGGAGCTGGCGCGGCTGAGGGCCGGAGGAGCTGTGGGGGGGAGACCCCGTGGGTAACGGGGGAAATAGTCAGATATCTGCTTGATGGGCTGAATGGGACCTGGACATACATCAATGGCCATGTGCTCCTGGATGCTGATGGTCGTCTTCTCGCCTTTGCGTTGTGTCATTCATGCAGCCCTTTTGAGGATGTGCCACCACCCCTGAACCCGGCAAAGGGGTGGCGGGTGGTAGCAGTAAAAAAAAAAAAAAGAAAAAAAAAAGAAGAAATAAAGAAAATGAAATGAAAATAAAAAAACAACCTTCAAAAGTAGAATCTTCTTTGCTCTGGTAATCTGTTAGTGTCCCTGAAGAGCAACTGAGCGTGTCTTGGTGTGTAAGTGCATGTGTGTGTGAGTTTGCGATCGCAGCGGTGGGCTACATGAGAGGCTGCGGGCTGCTCCAGCACACTGTGGTCATGCCGTCTGCCTGTGAGCTGCGCTCAGACTACTACAGAACGCTAAGACTGTTACCGGGATGAGTGCATGTGGGAGAGAGAGAGAGAGAGAGAGAGAGAGAGATAGGGAAGGAGGGGGCAGGATTATACAGAGGGATGGAGGGATTGGCTGATGTCACTGCTTAGCAACATGACGGTAAACAGGAACAGGGCGCGCGGCTACTTAATTATGCTATTAGTCCATCTGTTACAGAGAGAGAGCGGCTGGGTTATCTCTCTGTTCCTCATCTCCCTTCAGTCTAGCATCTGACTATCGCACGTGTTGAACTCCAGCACAATTACCAGCAACAGGTGCTAAATGCCTAAAGTCATGCCAGGTTATACATCAATCCGGCTATTCAAATAATACAATGGGGTAAAGGCAAAAGGTAGATAAGAAGAAATGCAACATTTATAATGCATTATAATCCAGTATTCTTAATGTAGAGACAGTGTAATGCATGTATGCATGAATATTCAAGGAATAGTTTACCCAAAATGAAAATTCTGTCTTCATTTACTCTCCCTCATGTCATTTCAAACCTGCATGACTTCTGTGCAACATAAAAAAAAAGACATTTTGAAGAAAACGTCTAAAAAAAAGAAAAGAAAAAAGTTGAAGAACTGTTTGTATACATACAATGAACGTCAATGGACCCTAAACTACACTGGACCACACTAAATTTAAATAAAAAAATAATAATAATAAAAAAAAATATATATATATAGCTTATTTTAAAAAATATGTTTTTGTGTTCCACAGAAGAAAGTCAGTCACACAGATTTTTAATGACATGAGGGTGAGTAAATGACTGTTATTTTAGTATAATTTAGATACTATTATAATTTTTATTAATATATTAATATTTTGAATCTGTTTTTATTTTTATATTTTCTGTTTTCATTTTAGGTAAAGTTTTAGAGTATTTGTGTATATTTTTAAAATTATGTCTATATACTTTTTTATTTATTAATTTTTATTCCAGTTTTAGGTTTAGTCACTTTGGTATTTTTTTTTAGCAATCAAGTTAATTTTAGTAATCAAGTTAAACTAAATGAAAATGAGAAATGTTGCTTTCAAATAGCTGAAATAAAATAAGTTTAATTTTTTATATATTATTTTATTTCAGTTAACATTTATTTTATGTCAATTAATGAAAATGTTTTTTTTTTTTTTTTTTCAGTTTTAGTTTTAGTTAACTATAATAACCCTGGTGAATGATGACAGAATTTTTATTTTTCATGCATACTTTGCTGGGAAGTTAACATTGAGCATCAAGTTGCTAATTGGCTTGATTTTTGTTTTCTAATACAATGGCTTTCAGGCAATTTCAAGAGTGGCTTAAGTGTCTTTGGGGTCACTCTATTCATAACACTTATCTACATGAACTTCTCTTAAACTGATTTCTGTGTCATGACAAATAACGATGGTAGAGACATTTACTGGGAAAATTGCATCAGTGCTCTGTTGCTTTATGAAAACTAGCAGGGGGCTATTCAACCTGTCCCCCGCTTTACAGCTATGATAAATTATAGGCAAAAGCCATTCTCACATTTTACAATAGCAAAGATTTATAGGAAAAACAGTGAGTAATCTTGATGTACTCTCTTAAGGGACCTAGACAAGACGACAATGCAGCGATCTCGACTGATGGTGTCGCTTTTAACAAGGGAAGAGGAATGAAGAAATTAATGAATGATGGCAAGGGATATACATAGGGTATAGTATAATGTTATTCAATCACAATTTTAAATGGTTGTTCATAATTTAGATTCAAATGTTTGCCATTTCCCACATGGTATCATTAGGAGACAAAACCTGGCAATTCATTTACTCTTATAATTAAGGAGTCGCCCCCATGCTCGTTGTAATTCTTCAGCGGAAAACACTTAGTGAAAGAGAAGCTCATTATTTTCTGTCTATTTCCGTAATTCCTTCTGGAGATCCTTTCTTTTGTGCTTCCGGAAGAGTCATGGTTAAAAAAAAAAAAAAAAAAAATGAAGAAGAAGAAAAAGGCAGAAAAAAGTTTGATTACCTCCAAAGAGTCCTTCACAAGAAAAGTAGCACAGCTGCTACCATTTGTCATGCTGATAATGTGCAGGTTATTAATTTATTGATTCTAACGTCTGGCACAGAAATGTAGCTGTGAACCAAGTGAAGGCTAGAAAAATAGTACACACTAAATGTAGGCAAGCAGCCAAGGCTTCTATAATCCTAGTTATTTTCCTGTGGAACAATGTACCCGAATGGGGTGCTATTCAACAAGCATTTTATTATGTAAATTTGCTAATATAAAGTCAGCCAGAAAATTATGTTTAAATGACTTTAATGATGTAAAATGTGATTTGTTTCCATGGTCATAAATTAAAAATCTCATTCGTGCTGACAGAATTCTCTACTGCTACTGAAAGTGATTTGCACTTTCCAGAAAATATCATTCAAACATAGACGCAACAGGAGAGACACAGCTTAAAGTGCCCCTATTATGCTTTTCTCCCAGATATTAGCTTTCATGCAGTGCATAATATAGCTGTTTGTGAATGTAAAAGGTCTGTAAAGTTTCAAAGATCAAAGTGCACGTTAAATGAAGTTATTGTCCCCCAAAAGAATGAACCGATTCTGGACTGCCTGAAACGAGTCGTCAGTAATTCCAGTCTTACTTCCTGCACAAACCAAAGTAGGTTTGTAACAAATTTGCATAATGTGTGAGAGCCTATGGTCTTCATTGGCTGTCTGCAAACAATTCAAGATGATGCTGTTTTCTACACTGTGAAAGCAAATCCACTTTTCATGCACTTCCAAAGGATGAGGACTTGGGCTCTAATTGATATGATAAAACTGCTGCCATTGTTACTGTTCATATCACTGTGTATACAAGTGCTGAGGAAGCCTCCAGAGCTAAAATTCAGATATGGTAATGGCTGTATTGTTTCCAACACATGCTGTAAGTGGTAGACCAATCACAACAGACTGGGCCGTCTGACCAATCAGAGCAGAATAGGCTCTCGGAAAGAAGGGGTTTAGAGAGAACAGATCCTTGATCAAACTGTTTTAGACACTATGTGACAAGTGATGTTGCAATATGTATTTTGAAGAAATTACGTTTTTTTTTTACACCTTGGATGCATGTAAACTTATTGTAGGAGACCTCCAAAACAAAATTAGGAACCTTTAAAGGGGTCATGAATTGAGAAATCAACTTTTCCTTGAGCTTTTGGTATATATAAGGTCATCGTACTGTAAGAATATCCTGTAAGTTTTAGAACTGAAAACTTTCTTGTTAGTTCAATAAAAGCTTTTATTGATACCAGGCCCAGCGAGCTATCACCTATCTGACATAGATAGGTGAAACGCCACCTCTGCAGACGAAATCAACGCCTACTTCATCATTGCAACCTTAGCCCTGCCCACTGGCGTGTTAGTATGATGGCGAGAAGAGAAGAGCGATACAGGACTAAAAATTACATTACCTTTCAAAGAATCCTAATGCTAGGAATATGGTTATTTATTTTCAACAATGTGAATGTCTCAGTTAAGCATTATTTATTTGTATTCGGTACATTTCACTGTGGATTCTTTGGTAAATCAATCGCATTTCAGCGCAGGCTTTGCAAACAGACTTTTACAATATGGACTCGACAGTAATGCAACAACATGTAAGTAACTGTGTTAATTCTAATGCCTGATCTGACATGTAATGATTCATGTACAGTCAGATGTTCTTTGTCTATGTGTCAGTAAATCAAACCAGTGATTAAACAGTCAACTTCACGTTGTTACTCTTAGTAGGCTGAAAAAAATCTGTTATTTAAACGGTGATTAAATTATATATAGAAAGCGATCAGAGAACGGTCCCTTTACAATCGCTGGAGCTGTCAATCAAACAGCGCACTGGAGCTGTCAATCAAACAACGCAAGTTTATCAGTAACTGAGTTCTGGACTCACGGCAAAACTCCTGTTTTATTCAACGAATCTCTTAGTTAGATCGAGTTTGCACTGTTAGTTATGATGAAAGCATTCGTTATTGTGCAGAAATTGAGTTGCAACATGTCTGTGATCGACTGTTCATCACTGCAACCTTACATGGCACGATCTAAATATAATGCCATAAATCTAAATGTAATGCCATAATCAACACTTTTCACGATTAGTTAACCTTGAGAGCTGTATTAGTAAAAACGTGCTAAGAGTTTTTGAGAGCTATTTCATATGCAAAGATGTCAGCCAATCACAGCAGTGGGCATTTACACTGAAGTCTCACAGCAGACACGCCCCTTCAAACAGAGCGTTCAAATAAGAGGGCTAAAATCAGGGCAGGAAAATTGCCTTTTATTTCTAAATTATGACAATTTTTGATGTAAAAAGCATACTAACATTATAAGTGCACCCTAGGAAACATTATAAAACAATAAAACAATGCAGTTCATGACCACTTTTTGTAAATACCATAATATGGGGAACTTTAAATATTCCAACATGTCAATCCTGCTGAATAAAACAGAGCTTAACCAGTCTAAAGGGTTTGCTGGTGTTATCTGGTTTAAGCCGGTCTAGCTGCTCTCCCAGCCAAACCACCATGATTAACTGACAGTTGCTCAAAGCCCAATTAAAACCAGCAAAACAGACCAGCCTAACCAGTCTGTTCAGGTCTGAGCTAGTTTAAGCAGTTTTTATTTTAGCAAGTAATGCACACTTCAAAAACTGCGACATGGCGTGGGCCGCTGAAATAAATAGCAGTGCATTTTAGTTCATTTCACATTCTGTGTCTGACTCTCCACGTGCAATTCATAACTTGGCCTGTCCATAATGGCTCTTTAAGGCCATGGTTCTTAATCCAATCTGGCCTCTGTAATCAGAGGATAAAATGGGTTAGTGAATACTGACTGCTCCGGCCCTTGGCCGAGATCAAATGTCATTCCTATGAGGCTCCAGTGTACTGAGGGAACCTTTGGAGACAGCTACAGACCAAATATGAATCAGGAAGGCCATTCAAGACAAAGTTCATGGGTAGTGACATTTCTATAAGAAAGTAAAAACCACTTTTGTTCTAGCTGTTTCTCAAAGAATCATAATAGGCTGACGAAATAAAAATGTATACTGCTTTCATTATTATTAATCCTCCAAACCCTGGCAGCTCATAGTGGTGGTGAGATATTTTATTTATCAATTCATGAGTGGATGCCAAACCTTTGACATTCACTCCCTAGTTTCTGTAAATTATTAAGGGAACAGCTCAGCACTGATGCCGTCATTTCAACTTATGTTGAAATTTGAAGAACTAAAAACACAGACCTGCTATCACTGGTGATGGAGCACTCAGATCCAAATTCATAGAGGGCAGATATAGGCCATATAATATGAGGTTGTGCTGCTCAGAAGAGCTCTTGGACCCGCTCTCACCTGTTCTATAAATGACTGGAGAAGAACTGCAGAGGCGAAGCGAACAAACTGCTCAGGAACGCCAGTATTAACATACACAAGTTCCAAGCGGTACTACAGCCATGCATTTATTTCACTTTACTTGCCTCTGTGTTGTTCAAGGAGAGTTTGGTAGCACCAGTGAGATTTCAAAATGCATTCCTTCACTTTTAGCTCTGCAAGCTTAACACTTACTTTTTTATTTTTTGGATTCAGAATTCATGCTCAGGACTTTGTGACGTTCACAGGGTGGTGAAATGGCAAAAACATGATTCACTCTTGTATGGAAGCTTGATAATTGCGACTTTTTATCTCACAATTCTGACTTTTTTTCTCAGAATTGCATGATATTAAGTCGCAATTGCGAGTTATAAAGTCAGGATTGCAGGATATAAACTCGCAATTGTGAGAAATAATGTAAGAATTGCGAGATATGAACTCACAATCGCGAGAAAAAAGAATTGCAAGATATAAACTCGCAATTCTGACTTTTGGTTGTCGCAACTTTTGACTTTTTTCTCACAATTGTGAGATATACACTCGCAATTGCGAGAAAAAAGTAAGAATTGCGAGAACCAAAAGTCAGAATTGCGAGTTTATATCTCACAAATCTAACTTCTTTTCTCAGAATTGTGAGATATAAACTCGTATTTGCGACTAATAAATTCTGAGGGATAAAAAAGACTGACATTTTTTCTCAGAATTATGAGTTTATATCTCACAACCCTGACTTTATAACTTGCAATTGTGATTCTGAGGGGAAAAGTCAGAATTGTGAGATAAAAAAATCTGTCTGTCTGTCTGTCTAATCTACGTATATCTATCGAAATCACAAACTCACTAAGTAACATTATTGCAAAGGCCAAAATAGAGTTTTAAACAAGCATGAATGGTGATTCAAATACAAAAAGAATGTGTCTAAATTCATATTAATATGTATTATTCTTCTATATTTTAAGGTGCATTCAAGAAATTAGTAATGGTCCCTACCATGCTGTGAAACTGAAATATATTCATAAGTATGCTGTTAATTAATGAACCAGCCAACAGCGTTTTGTCTAGGAGATGCCCTTTAAAGGAGCAGTTAACGGAAAACATCATCTATTGAAAAGTCCTTGCCTGCTGAGAGGATAAATTACACTCGTACTACAATCTTCAGTAGAGCAGCCAATTTAACTCAGAAGCACAAGATAAATGTAAACTTGCCATGATAAAAGACTAGCGTTTAAACAGAACCAAGTCAAAACTTATTATTGAAATGGTGTGATTGTGAGATCTGACCCTTAAAAATTGTTTGCTGGTGCAACTTATTGTATTTAGGTTGCTTACGCAATATTAAATATTACCAGTTAATTTTAATGTTACAACACGAAGAACATTCGCAGGTTGCCTGACCAACAGAAACAAATGAAAAAAAATCAGCATTGCATCAGTTCTCTTTTGCTACACTGTAGTCAGTTCACAATTGGAATAAGAATAAGATATGCAAAACAATGCACCTATATTATGAACCATTAGCCATGATCCTCCATATTCTGCAACTGTCACTGGCAAACCACTCTCTTCTGTGCACACGAGAACGCAACAGGCTTGTCTGTGAATAGATATTTATGACTGCAGCATGTGGCACATTAAGGTTTTACACTGTAATAGCCTGAAGCGTTGGATGCAGGGAGGAGAACAGATGTCAAATGGAGCTTGATAGATGAATGCAGATCCTGAGACACGCAATGATCCCAAACAAGACTCAGCAGAACAAGGGAAGAGAGATATTCGTATTATAATCCCTACTGCGGTTGAGAAGTGCTTAGAAAAACTCAAACTGGTTTTGGGGGTCTGGCCTCGTGATGGCAGCACAGTAACAGGGTTCCTTACTTAGCAAGTAAAACTCGCCCCAGACATCGATTCAAAATACAATAAATGGGTTGTTAATGTACGAAAATTAGTTCTTGTAACTAAACAGTGAATCTAAAATGCGAAGTCGAAGAAATCGCGAGAGAATTGGCAAAATAACCGATGCCTTCAAGCCTAGCCAAGCGGCTAGCGCAAATGCTAACCAGAATGCTTTTTGCCGACCTCTGAAATACTCAACGAAATGCGTGGCATGAGGAAGGAAATAAACGAGAAGTTTGGGAAACTGGAGGAATCGATCAAGCAAGTAAATGAAGGAATAAAAGGACTCGAAAAATGAAAGGACGAATCCTTGAAAGAGACTTGTTCAAGCTGGGCTTGCTGCCGCGGAAATGCGAGGAGACACAATTATCAACAACTCTGGTTGGGGATATTGAATCTCTCTCAAAGTGAATAATATACTCAGGCAAGTAAGTTGTACGGACTTTAAAGCGTAGAAATGTACTAGAGACTGTCCTATGTAAACAGTTTTCCTTATTACACAAACGTTCGGATTCATGTTAAAATGTTTGACTTTGTGTTAAATACAGAATAATAGTAAAATGTTTAGATGTATTCAGGGATAACGGAGTAAACCCAGTTTGATGCTGACTAAAGGGGTTGGTTGAATGCAAAAGGGCGGACTTAGAAGGGAAATTAGAAGCAGATAATCCATAGCGTTTAATAGTGTAATAGATTACATGCTTTACTGCCTTTTACATCAGGCAGTAAAGGCCCAAGCACCAATAGTGCTGCTTGGATAAACCTTAAACTTGTCAACTCAGTTAGAAATGGCTAAAGAAATCCCATGGTTCTGGGGTGAATGTTGTTGTGGAAGTGGTTATGTTTTTTCATACTCCACAATATATTGTTCTTTGTTGTTGTTCCTTGTCAATATAGGTTTAATTTATTTTTGGTTTAATGTTCTTTTCCTTTATTGTAGTATTAAAAGAGTGGGACTTAAAACAGTACATCCACAGGTAATACTAATAAGTCATGTTTTTAGAGACAGGCGCAGTAATATTAGAGTGTTAAGTTGGTTAAAACAGGAGAGTAAAGTACAATCCAATATGACAAGGTAAATGAAGGGGTATAATGTAGTATCTTATAATGTGAAAGGTTTACATAACCCAATTAAGCGGCGAAAAATTATGGATCAGCTTAAAAATATGCACTCTGATATTGTATACCTCCAAGAAACACATTTATCAGATGACGAGCACAAGAAATTAAGTAAGTCTTGGGCTCAACAGGTTTACTATTCTTCTTACAGTTCAGGCCATAAGAGAGGAGTAGCCATTTTATTACACCGGTGAGTTCAGTTTTGTTTGGATTCAATATTTAAAGACAAAGAGGGGAGATATATCATAGCAAATGGAACGATAGATGGGGTATGGGTAACCATGTGTAATGTATATGCACCGAATGACAATAAACCTCAATTTATAAAAAACATCTTTAGTGTAATCGCAGAAAGAGCAAAGGGCCTTTTATTGATTGGGGGAGATTTTAATTGTTCAATCTCTTTGTTATTAGATAAATATCTACCTTCATCCTCACCTCAGAGATCAATGGCCAAAGCCAAGTTTTTAGATATCTGGAGATTCCTACATCCAAAACAAAGAGATTATACCTTTTTCTCACATCCTCACAGGACATATTCTAGGATAGATTACTTCTTTATGCCAAAAAGCGAAGTCTATAGAGCAAGAGAGTGTGAAATTCATCTCATTATCTGATCATGCTCCTGTTACTGATATGGGAAGTTGGCCAAAGACCTACATGTAGTAATAGTAGATGGAGGTTGAATACGTCATTATTAGGAAGGCCAGAGATTAAAACATATATAAGACACGAATTTGAACAGTACCTAGAACTTAACGATAAACCGGATACATCACCCATAACATTATGGGAGGCGGCAAAAGCTGTGTTAAGAGGGAAAATTTTTTCATGTTCTTCCACGTTAAAAAAAGGTAAAAAGTAGAGAGGAACCTAAGATTTTTGAAGCAAAACTTTCATGAACATGGGAGCAGAGCTAACCATTTGTTAGCCTCTCAGTTGCGGAAAAAAATGGGTTTAAACATAGTGAAAAAAATTAAGACCAACTCTGCTGATAAACCTTTTTTGTATAAACCTGCTGAAATTTCAGAGACCTTTGCTGTTTTTTATAAAAAAAACTTTATTCAGACACAGACATATGCTATGAGCCAGAAAAATAAAATCATATTTAGATAAAATTAACCTCCCCAAGATGGACATTTTAACTTCAAAAGTAATCGATAACCCCATAACAAAGGAAGAAATAAAGGAAGCCATTAAAAAATTAAAGAATAATAAAAGCCCTGGGACAGATGGGTCTACAAATGAGTTTTATAAAGCATTTAGTGACATTATAAGTCCTTTATTAGAAAGAACATATGCCCATATTTTGGAAACAGGTAAAATGCCTTATTCATGGAAGGAGGCAATAATTCCAGTCATTCATAAAAAGGGGAAGGACCCTACAGATTGTGCCTCATACAGGCCAGTTGCCCTCCTTAACACTGATTGCAAATTGTTAACATCTATACTGGCTAAGCGTATAGAGAGAATTGTTGTGCATCTGATAAAGCCAGATCAGACTGGATTTGTGATCGGGCGGCATTTGCAAGATAATATTCGAAGGCTACTCAATATCATGACATATAGCTCCTCTCAACAACTTCCTTGCATGGCACTAGCGTTAGACGCAGAGAAAGCGTTCGATCGCGTATCTTGGCCTTTTTTGTTTAAGGTGTTAGAGAAATTTGGATTTGGCCCTAAATTCGTTAAGTGGATCCAATTGTTGTACTCAGACCCACAGAGTATGGTCAGGGTAAATGGCTGCCTGTCACAGCCATTTCAATTAAGTAGGGGGACAAGGCAGGGATGCCCTCTATCCCCACTATTGTTCGCAATGAGTATAGAGCCCTTGGCTCAGGCTATTAGAGATAACTCACAAATTAAAGGAATTGATATAGATAATTATGTACACAAGTTGTCCCTCTATGCAGATGACGTCCTGGTATATGTTTCGGATCCTCTGAGTTCAATTCCAATATTAATGGAGGAAATTAAACAATATGGAAATTTATCAGGATACAAAATTAATGTGAATAAAACTGAAGCCCTAGCTTTAAATGCACACATTTCCCCTCACATTAAAGCTTCCTTTCGTTTTAGATGGCCAAGAGAAGGCATAACGTATTTGGGAGCAAAATTCGGATAAATTATATGAGGCCAACTATATTAAGCTCATTAAAAAGATTACAAGTGATCTCGACAGGTGGTCTATGCTGCCCCTCTCTATGGCCGGAAGAATCGAGTCAATTAGAATGAATGTCCTTCCCAGATTGATGTTTCTATTCCAGGTACTGCCCCTCACATCTCCAAGATCCATGTTTACACTGTTGGACAGATTAACTTCCAGATTTATCTGGCAGGGAAGATGCCCCAGAGTTAAATACAAAGTTCTGCAGTTACAAAAATCTCAAGGAGGTTGGGCTCTTCCAAATTTCAGATACTACTGGTTAGCATGTCAGTTAAGAGCCATGACAGTGTGGATATCAGATAGGTCTGATACAGGATGGCTTGAAATAGAGAAGACAAATTGTTCGTGTGTGCCATTGTCAGCTATTCCTTTTTGTGAAGAGAAGAGCTGGAATAGCTGTTTAGGGAGGTGGACGATGACTACTCTTTTAGCATGGAGAGAAGTTCAGCGGAGTTTTGGTCTTTCAGCTGGGGACTCTGCCCTGTCAGATATTTCATGTTTAAAGAAATTTATGCCCCTACAGCTAGATTCAGGTTTTCAGAGGTGGAGACTGTACAATTTACGTTTTATTCATCAACTGCTAGTTGGTACTACATTGAAAACCTTTGAACAGCTGGAATTAGAGTTTGGTTTACCAAGAGCTGATTTTTACTGATATCTTCAAATAAGAAATTTTCTTCTCAAACATCCAAATTCAAAAGAAATTCTAAACCAATTATCACCAGTAGAACAATATTTTAAAAGAATTCAGCTTAATGAGTTAAACCGGTATCTACTTTATACCGGGCCTTATCTGATATGAAAAAAGATAATATTGAACATATTAGGCACAAATGGGAAAATGAATTTAACAAGGAAATAAATGAAGAGGCCTGGAGAAATATTTTTATTGACTTGAATAAAGTAACGAATTTAGGTAACTGGAGATAATTCAGCTGTAAATGCTCAATCTGATTTTTCAGATCACCAGTAGTGGTATCCAAGATCAATCTTAACCAAACGGCTTATTGCTGGAGAGACTGTGGGGAGGCTCTGGCCAATCACACACATATATTTTGGACTTGTCCTAAACTAACAGGTTTTTGGAATGAGGTATTCGATATTGCAGAGAAAACATTGGTTATAAAATTAAATAGAGACCCCATGGTGGCTATTCTTGGGGCCAATATGAAAGAGGTGAAATCTAAAGAGGGAAAATATTTACTCCAAATGCTCTTTGTAGCTGCAAAAAAAGCTATCACCAAAAACTGGCTCCAAAGAGAGCCTCCAACCTGTAATAAATGGTTATCTTTAATTAAAGAAATATATGTTATGGAAAAAATAACATATGCTCTTAGATTGCAACAGGCCTCATTTAAAAAAAAAGATGGGCAGCCTGGTTAGAAGGAATGGCTTTGGACTGGGACTGACGGCTTTCCAGGCATGGCCATTCTACTAATATCTGCCCAGCAATAGTAATGCCTATAATTAAAATGAATAATTAAAAAGTCCCACCCTCCTTGGTTGGATTCAAGAATTAATTTATTTATATAGTTTTGTTAATTGTTTCCTATTTTGGTGTCATTGTTTTATTATTTATTTTAAAATATATTTTTGTTTGTTTATTTATTTATTTCCTGTGAAGATTATTGTTGTATAATGTTTGTTAAATATGTTTTCTGTTCATGGTTGGTGACTAGGTAGACCTGCAACAAATGTAAAAACAGACATATGTGATGCATGTTACACACGGGATATATGCAAGTTTGTTCTCAAAAAAAACAACAACAACAAAAACAAACAAACAAAAGGAAATAAAAATTAAGTTGAAAAAAAAAGAAGAAAAACTCAAATTAGCCGGGTTATCTCGGTCTCCCCAGACACCCTGCATAAATAGGTGCATGGCTGTTTATTTAGGATGCTCACACAGTGTTAGTCAGGACTTACTGATGAGGACTGCACTATCAAATGAATTGTTCCCCCTAATGGGCACTGCCTGCAATTGGTTCCTTGAATTCCTAACCGTTACGTGACAAGTGATCCAAATGGCTAATACAACCTGCTCTAAGTGGACTATTAACACTGGTGCTCTTGAGGGCTTCTGCTCTCTGGTGTAGTTACTTAACCTAAACTGTTCAGCAACATATACCAAACTGACTGATGGAAGCCCAGTAATTGGGCTGATAAGCAGTGATGAAACGGCGCACCGGGAGGAAGTGGCCGACCTCACTAAGAGGTTCTGCATTAAGACCAAGCCCAGAACATCGACAACAAAGCAGCTCCACAGGCAACGGAGACGTTACCCACCAGGGTTGGACAAAGCTCGGGGTGTAAAGGCACAGTTCACCCAAAAATGTGAATTCTGTCATCATTTATACATCCTCATGTCATTCCTACATAACATCCTCAACACCTTTATATTTAATGAATTACAAAAGCATTTTAATTAGGGTTGCACAATGAATCGTTTTAGCATCGATATTGTGATGTGCGCATCCGCGATAGTCACATCACAGGATGTACGATGTCAAGTATAGGGATTGTAGTTGATCTGTGATCCATACAGACCAAGCACCACAGTTTGAAGCGCATGTGATTCTCGGATTAATTGCAAAGTTTAACGATCACAGAGTGAAAGTTTATCAGTTACACGTGTTATAGGTCCAGTCAGTTTAAACACTGAAGCAATTTTAAGACATTTGAGCACAAGAAGACACGAAAGAGAACTCATTTCAGAACTTGTGCGACGTTTTCTGGATGCGCAGAAGTCCTGCAGACAGCATGGGAACACCGAATTCCGTCTATTTGTGCAAAATAATGTTAAAATACCCTTCTCAGTGAGTATCCTCGTAAACACAGTCACATATGGCTTACGTGAACGTAAAACACTTGAGAAAGAAAATGGATGTGTATCATTGTATTGGATCTGTGCATTAACTCTTAAAGTGACAGCAGCCTTATATGCCCACTGCTGTTTATGTCATTAATGTTAATCAAACAACAAAATACAAAGAGAAAATCACTTTTGTAGCTTTAACAAAGATTAATTATTTATATTTAATTTATACAGTGAAGACTATGCTGTTATTTTACATTTGATTATTCAATTTCTGTACCTGAATACTGTTAGACTTATTTGAAAAACATAAAGCATTGTTTATTTCATTTGTATCTTTGTTCTATTGTATTTATCTAATGCTTGTAATTTGTTTATTATTTTCTATGTGCATTCACTCACTTACAAAATCACGCCAATCATTTTAGAATTAATTCATTATTTCCAAATAGAGCTATTCAAGTCATCTGGTGAAACTGTTTTCATATTGAAATGTATATAGCAAAATAAAAAAATAAATTCGTATATGTCAGTAATGTCAGTTTTTTCAAATATTGTGCAGCCTTAATTTTAATGCAAATTTTATAGTGTATTTTAACTTTGGTAACATTTATTTATTTATGAAAAGATATAATGCATTATAACATGCATTATGAATACCTTTATAATGCATTATACCATAAAGTCTTTAAGTAAAGTGACTTTTTCTTCTGCGGAACACAAAAGAAGATATTTTGAAAAATGGTGGTAGCAAAACAGTTTTGGTTACCTTTGGCTTCCACTACATGGACCAAAAAAGAAAAAGAAAAAGAACAAGAAAAAGAACGGGTCTAGAACAACATAAAGACAAGTAAATGATGACAGAATTTTCCTATCTTTATGTTTGTGAGTGTAAATTTCATTTGTCCACAGGATGTTAAATTGAATTGCTGAATTGTTGAAATTCAATAAAATTCAACAGTAATTTCTCTAAAATCTTTAAAACTTTTACAATTATCAAAACAGAGTTTCATTTTGCCATACTGCCTCACTAAATATATACATGTTAAATGTTAATGAGACAGTTCACCATAAAAATGAAAATTCTGTCATCATTTACTCAACCTCAAGTTGTTCCAAACCTCTGTGACATTTTGAGAAATGTAGATATTTTGAGTCTGTGTTTGTATGAGTGTGTTTTGGCTGTACAATGGAAGTCAGTGGTCACCAAAACTGTTTGGTTACCAACATTCCTCAAATTATCTTCACTGAGTTCAGCAGAAGAACGTACGTCATGCAGGTTTCATGCTGATTTTAAAAAAAGTGAGACTGTTGTATCTTAAGGGGCTATTCACACAGAAAGTGGTTTTCCATGCCAATGCACTACTTTTCCATTCTTTTTCTATGTAAACATGCTAGTCAGACGTGTATGACCGCTGCGCTTGTGTCTTTTGCAGTGTCTCGCGCATGACACGGCGTTCTAAAAACGTTAAAATCAGTTCAAGACCTTGCGTTTTTTGCCCATTCCACTGCGTTTTTCTAAACAAAAACACATTCTGTGTGAATGAGCCCTAACTCCGAATAAGTTGTTTCCATTAGCAGTCCTGTAATTATCTGTTCAGAATTTTGTGACCAGGGACCTGCACACAAAATGTAAATAAAGGGATTACAGGAACTGACCAACAATCCAATGACCAGATGTGAACAGGCCACTTGTCGAGTCCACCTAAGCTACAGACACCTAAGTTGCATTTATCACAAGCAATCAATAATGCAGACATCCTCAATCCCCATAAGGCCTCTGTTATGTGGCGCTTCATACATCACTGACATTATTACTGATTATAGTTGAATGCATAGCTTATTGCTTTTTGATTGTTTTATTCTTGTCTTGTCATTCCATGAGAATGAGCTTTAAAAATCGTGTATAAAATAAATGAATTTCAGATTTGAAATGCCATGTCTGTAAGATATCTAATCTCTATTTACATTATGTAGAATGAACTGGAAAAAAAAAGGTTAAATAACTGCATGTGTAGGATTGAAAACGAAGCCTATGGAAAAGCAATTCATTATATGTTAACAGAAACTTTCTGTTGATTATGCAAGAGAATTCAGTGTTTCTATAGAGGCTGTAGATGTGTAGCTGATCAAGTCATTTACACCTGTGGCCTCCAGAGTCAATCTATCGACAGAGCCTGGGAATGTCTATAGAGCTCCGGGTGTGGAATCAGCATGTGTCCAGTGCAATCACAGCAAATCCAAGCTCCAAATCCATTCTGGGTGGTTACTTACTGGTCCAAGTCAAAACATCCCAACCCAAAGTCTTTGGTAAGTCTATGGTATTCTAGTCTCTAAATATGTCTTGGGTCTCTTCTTTAATGCAAATGTATGGAATTTTTCATTGCTTTTATTGTTTGCCAGGTGGTAAACGTTAATGTGATCACTTATAGAAGTAACACAACTCTCCAAAGATTTATGATTTGAGCGCTCACTCATTCCACTAACAAACATGAGCTACATAGCCAAAGTTTCATACAGTATGAGCAATAGTACACACAGTACCACTTAAATAACTGCCAAACTTAAAATTCTCTCTTGCAGCTAAAAGAAAAATCTTCAAAGAACAGATTTCAATAGATACACAGTAGCCTCCAAAACACCTCAAACTACAGCTCATCGGCCAGCTCTACACTCATAAATATTTACATTATTCAGCTTATGAATGCATTAAAAACATAAATGTTAAATACTAGATTGACTGAGATGCTGAAATGCAAATGAAATCCCAATTTGCCCTCATTCTTTTTGTTTAGTTGGATGCAGACGAAAATATTAGCCAGCACAATGTTGCAGATTTAAATGGCTTTCTGAGGGGAAGCCTGCAGGGATTGATAATGTTTCCTTCAACAAGTACTTTAATTCTGGTCAGCTGAGAGAGGTAGGAAACAGGCTCCATGTAGGAAAATCACAGTCAATTAAATGTAAAAAAAAAAATAAAATAAAAACTTGATTAAATATTTGTCAGAATGTCCAAACTGCTCGTTTTCCACACAATGAAGGTGGATGTGAACCAGGAATACCCAGGCCAACATATTTTTGGGCGAACTATTCTTTTAATTAACTATTCTTTCCTATATTTGACTATTATTCTAACTACTGTATGACATGTTTATATGAACAATATGCATAGTAAGCAGGGTTTGACATTAACACCCGCCAGCCCTCCAAATGCGGGTGGATTTCAGCAGTGGCGTGTAACACAGTCACTCCTACTAGCCACTTTGGCAGGTTGAATTTAATATATACATTTTTCAATTGTAGGTCTTTTAAAAAAGGCATCTGAAATAATAAACTAAGTGCAATGTAATGTTGTCAAAAATATCGATTTTTCGATACATATCAATACTGAAACATCTGAAATGCTTCCAATACTCATTTTCTGCAGAATAGATACAGGAAACCAGTTGCACTTTCTCATCTCTCCGACAGCGAGTCGACACACAAACCCACCTCCACTCTCCAACTCATTTCATATCCTCCCGATGTACATTGTTGGTGTTACAGGGCTTGAATTTTGGCATGGGATTGCGCTTATTGTGCATAATTTTACTCATTCCCGCAGATTTTGTGCTCACACCCAAAGTGCGCACACATAAAGCCACCTCTCAGTACTAAATTGAGTTCTTTTTTTCTGCTTATTGCGCTTAAACAGTCAGATACACACAAAATAATGTCAAAATGCCAGTCTTGGTGAGTATTCACTTAAACACAGTTAGTTACTGTATGTTTTAAGTGAACGTAAACAGTTGAGAAAGAAAACGCATGTGTAACAGTATAATGGATCTGTATAATGGATAGCCAATGCCTTCAACTATTCTTAAAACTCCATGATACAAAACCCTCTATTAACTGAGGGGGGGGGGGGGGGACAATAATGAAATAACGGAGACTGTCCTCCAAAAAAAACGACTCTATAGGTCGTTTTTCAAGCACCTTATTATGACCTATATTTACGTTTTAGTCATGCGCCCTCTAACTGGCGTAAAAATGATAGTGTCGTGTTACGTCTGTCGTCATGAAATGACGTATGACTGTTGTTACCAATCAAAATGCGTGTTCATTTAAATGCAATGTGTGGACTTTTTACACCATTTGTCCTGTTTCCATTTAGCAAAACGTATTTTTTTATTAACGACCCCACCCACCCCTAAACCTACCCTCAGTGATTTATAGTGCATATACACTTTATGAGCACATGCGTTCCCTGGGATCGAACCCACGATCGCATGATCACATGATTGCATATTGTTGTATATTGCAATGCTCTGCCAATTGAGCTACGCAAAACCCGAAATATGATGCAGATAAAAGGGTACAATGCATTAAAATGAAAGTGTCCCGTTGTCGATAGGGGCGCAACTTTAGCAAACGCTCATATGGGTCGTATTTCATGAATTAAAACGAAAGTGTCCTGTTGTTGATAGGGGCGCAACTTTAGTAAACGCTCATATGGGTCGTATTTCATGAATTAAAATGAAAGTGTCCTGTTGTCGATAGGGGTGCAACTTTAGCAAACGCTCATATGGGTCGTATTTCATGAATTAAAATGAAAGTGTCCTGTTGTCGATAGGGGCGCAACTTTAGTAAACGCTCCTATGGGTCGTATTCCAGGGAAGTGACAAACGACCTATATAGGCGTACTGGTTGGAGAACATGTTGAAATAACGGCATGAGCGATCACTGAGGTCCAAGCACATGTGTGGAGATAATGATCAAAACAGTATTATTTGAAAAAATAGATCATGTGGTTGCTGTGGAAATTGATGTTTTGGTGATAAATTTAAAAACAGTTTAGAAGTTGAGAACCTTTTCAATTATAACACTAACATTTACAACTTACTGTCTCTGTCTACCCTGTTTTAAGATAGAAAAATATTAGAATAAGAAAATTATTACAAACACTGACGTCCACCTTTCACAAGCAGTTTCACTGAAATGACTGACTAGGGAGGATCTATATTCACTATTCATAGTTTCCAGTCACGTGACTTGCACAGAGACCTGCCGGGCAAAACATCTATAGAACTGCATTACAGGCCTGTCAATTTTCCATCTCAAAAGAAGAAAAACAAATATGTGTGAACAATGTAAACAATATGAATGCAACATGACAAATGCTTTATAATGATGTTTTATGGAAAAACACAATGAAAAAATGTGCGTTGCATTTATATTCTGGGTTCATCTGCTTGCCTGCACATAGTATGCATTATCAATAAGGCTTATACTGAATCTGAATATCACTGTCTACATTAGGTAAAAATGACTGGAGGGAATGGAGGAAAAGCGCTGTTTTTCCCTCCAGGTGGGCATTCCTATAAGGGTGTGATGTCACATGAAAACAACAAATATCTACATACTGTATACGCCTGCATTTCTACTAGGTACTGTGAGTCTAATTCTCTAAATATCACAGTAATAATTGATTCTCTTATCAATATTCAGTTTAATTCCACACCAGATTCAACAAGAATCAACTGGACCAAGACAACACTATATCACTGGATTCAAAGCTGACTCCAAAAAAGAAGAAGAAAATGTGTTATTTGATAGATCTAAGGGATGTTCGAACCACAGTGCTTCACATGCTGCAAATGTTTGATGGTTGGGACTAATTCTCTTCAGGAATTAAGGCTTGGAGTCACACTCATGTCAGAACAGAAGAAAAGAAAATGTGACATGATGTCTTCCAATGTACTCTTGTTTTCCATATACCACAGCAGCATGCTGAAATGCATATATATTTTTGATAGATTATCTGCAACATATTTGTGCAGTCACAAGAAATGGCCTATGATTATTTTCCCCTTTACCTTTAAACTATTAAAAAAAAAAAAAAAAAATAAAAAAAAAAATCTGTTTTCAAAGCATTTCAGTGTTTTTAAGGACTGCTTTCAAATTATATTAAAAGTTTAAATAAGAGCTACTGAGTTTTCTAAAGGAAAAAATGGCATCTATTTGTTTGATTATATAAACATTCTGTAGCTTATAAATGAGAAACTGTTTTCTGTTGTACCTTTGAAGGTGTTTGTTATATGACTTTTCAGTCTATGTATTATAAATGTCAGAAAATGAAAAATTGCACTTCACATATCTAAAATACAATCACATAGTGGTACTCTGTCATTTTGATATGTCAAAGCTCTTGTCTGGAAACCCCTCATATTTCCCTAAAATGCACTGAAAGTTCAGGAGAAACAATCTTACAATCAATAGTAGTAGTAGAAGTAATATAGCTTTCTCAGCATCTGAGGCTATCTTAATGACAAAAACAGAGTTACAAAAACAGTTGCATAAATACACTAAAAATAAAAACCAAACAAAAGGACAAACAAAACAGCAGGAAATAATATACAGAAGAAGTTTTACATTAACATACTGTATGATAAAAATTCTATAATCTTTTCTGGTAAAATTTCACTAAACAAGTCCTTAAGTGAGCTTACTACATTACAATCAATAGTACCAAAAAGTATGCAGGGGCCAATCTTCTTTCAGACAAACACAATCAGAGATATATTTAAAAATATCCTTAGTCCTCCAAGGTTTATAATGGTTGTGAATGGGGGGCCATGTTTATAAAAAAAAAAAAAAAAAAAAAATCCATCCATAATCAAAGTAATCCATATGGCTCCAGAGGGTTAATAAAGGCCGTTTGAAGCGAAGGGATGCATTTTTGTAAGAAAAATATCCATATTTAAAACTTTATTAATTCAAATAACTAGCTTCCGGCGGATGACCGTTCGCATACTGAATAAATGAGTAACCCTCATTGACAAATGAGTAACCCTCATTGACGCGATGTATGACGCAGGATGTAGGAGTATCATAAGCTTAGATGCCTCTCACAGTTCAAACAAATAAGGCTGTGCAACAAACTCAAGCTCCTCTTCTCTCATATCGAAATCCTCCAACATTTCTCTTTAAAATTTCTCGTTTTAGACTTCTAATTCCTGACCGGTGTTTTGCTCTCTCCTCTGCGCCTGCCCGTTCGTCAGCGTCGAGTCAAAGGTTGCTCTTCCGCTGCAAATCGACTTGCGCAGTATGCGTACGGTCATCCGCCGGAATCTAGTTATTTGAATTAATAAAGTTTTAAATATGGATATTTTTCTTACAAAAACTGTATTCTGACTGACTGTATTCGTCGTCTAACAGCATGAACCAAACCGTGACGTCCGTACCGTATCGTTCGGGATGAATACATGTACCGTTACAGCCCCACTGTACACACATACTGTATACACACCATATCCTACACCACTCTACCTTATATACAGTACAGATCAAAGCAACTGTAAGCCACTAAAAACAAAATAATCTATGAAATTATATGTTGGATATTCATGCTCTAAATTTAGACATGAGATGATTTTTTTTTTTTTTTTTGCAATCAGCAGAAGGATTGGAAACGTTAATTATCCTTGAGTTGATACATTATGCAGAGAAATATTTCTGCATCAATTTTGCCTTAGTCTTCCGCTGAAGCCTGCAGAATTGGGTGAAGACTCCACATCTCTGTGATGCTGAGTCTGCCGTTACAGGAACACAATGATTTCACAGTCACGAATCATCGCACAAGTCAGTGATGTTCCGTAAGTCTGCCTTATCACAACTAACACCTCTGAGAAGAGTTCAAAAACATTCAGCAAAATCATTTTCATTGTTTTCTTCTCTCCATTCACAGTTCACTTTGTACTGTGCTTCAGAGCTTCAACATTAATGAACAAAAAAACCTACAAGATCAAAGATTTTGCAGAACCCAGCTTAAAGATTAACTATATTGATCAAGGCTTTAGATTTTGGGGTTGATATAGAATTAAAAAACAAATGACCTTCATGCACGACTGAAAACTTTAATACCATAAATGGAGTTTGTGTCAAGAGAGTTTCTTTGGTGGGATATTTATGATTTGAGTCTAAAAAGCCAATAATGACTTCGCAGAGTGCTGAAAATCTGACAGACGTCGGTGAGGATGATACAGTTGTCACAAAGCTTTTTGCTTCCTGCTGATGAATTAGAATTGTTTTTTTGTTTTGTATTTTATGGAAAAAAAAACAAAAAAAAAACAACATCTATAAGAATGAAATGAGGTTTGACTGATTACCAAGATAACCAGCAGCGCAGCCTGGGAAACAGTCAGATCATGGGCAGCCCACAGATGTCACACTGGAGGGCAATTACAAGTCAATAGGGACTTTAAGCAACAGCTGCTGATGGAGCAGCGACGGTGCTCTGGCGCTCTATTGCGCATGCATGTGAAGGCCAAGTATAGCACTCATACTCAGAATCTGTCCACTGCATTGAACCCATCCAAGTTAAATGCACACACATTAGAAGTAGTGAGTAGTGAACACACACACTGCAACATTGGACACACACACCTGGAGCAGTGGGCAGCCATTTTTGCTGTGACGCCCGGGGAGCGATTGGGGGTTAGGTGCCTTGCATCGAACCCGCAACCTTCAGGTTACCAGTCTGACTCTAACCATTAGGTTACGACTGCCCTAACTGCTACTTTGTGACATTCTATTGTAACGTCTACTACGGGAGAATAGCTGATTTGTAGTCGTTAATATGTGACAGATTAGATAAGTAAATGTTATATTTTATGGTTAGGTGGCATTTTAATTATATCTGTATCAAGACCGTAACCATGTCTTGAACATTGGAGGGGACCCCCCCACCCCACCCCTTCTTAATAAAATGAATTACATAATTAAAAGATTAAAAAGGATTTAAGGGAATAATGAAAAAGAAACAAGAACGGTAAAAGTTTCAGGTCAATTGTAGTTAAGTAATCAATTTAAACTATTTGCAAATAATATTTTTTTTAAAAAATATATTCACTCTTATTTGTATGTTCTAATATGTCAAAAACGCAAAGCGTTTCTTGTCTTGTCACACTCAGTTATGAATTACATTAATCATATCATATTAATCAAATAGCATGTTTTCAACTCAAAACGGCAAAATTGCATAAAAATGTTGAGTAGTTTGCATCACTGGATATTACCAAAGACTATAGAATAACACAAGACACATCACTCGTATTGTTTTGAATGGGAGAAAGTGCAACGCGCAATATGGCGGAATAAGTCCCGCCTTCTAAATAAGAGCCAATCACTGATTGGTAAAGTCATCACGTCACTGCAGCGGCTGTTAGAAGCTCTGGTTCCTATAGAAACAGTCAGACGCGCGCCTCCGAAATGAGGCACAAGAGACGCGCATTTAGGACTGCGTATGCGCATTAGCTTGATCCAGCCTGAAAAATACAGTTTTTTTGTCATGATTCGAGCATTTAGAAACAAAATTTATGAGACAGATTTATGTTGTCAGCTTTCATTGGTGATTTCAAATATGAAATTTAATCAAAAGCTTGGCAAACAGCTTTAGAGAATTTGATGTTTCCCCATTCAAAGAGATAGGAGCTGCACTTGCGTGCCCGAGAGGTGTTTCTAAGATGGCCGCCGAGTGAAATGACTTGTCTAAAAGGGACTTTGATATTACTGTCAGCCGCTGAATAATTTCAATCATAAAACAGTCATCAAATATTAAATGTTTAGCTACTTACTCACCACGTACTCTTTCACTGCTAAAACGAAAGCGTCTCATTGGAATTCACACTCGTCTTCTGTGAACAGTAAGCCCCGCCTTCTTTGATTTGACTGGCCAGCTCACTCATTCTGACATTGATGAGCGCTGTTCGACCACTGAGGCAGACCAGCCTAAAAAACTTTTTTGTCATCCTAACAACAAACAGAGCTGTG
Organism: Mylopharyngodon piceus; assembly: GCA_039654765.1. Classification (NCBI taxonomy): domain Eukaryota; kingdom Metazoa; phylum Chordata; class Actinopteri; order Cypriniformes; family Xenocyprididae; genus Mylopharyngodon; species Mylopharyngodon piceus. The sequence continues at coordinate 35,193,128 of CM077443.1, read as the reverse complement.
TATAATGGAGTACAGCAGAGCAGCATCAATAATATCAAATATTGGGGGGGACAATTTGGCCATTTCTAATTATTGGGGGGGACTTGTCCCCCTCAATGTCTATGGTGGTTACGGCCCTGATCTGTATATAATTAATGCCAAAAGCAACACTTCTCTTGCTTTTTTTAAATTACTTTTTTTTTTGTTTTTTTTTTGTTAAATGATTAAATGATCTGTTACACTGTCGTCTTTATTGTTGCTTAGTGATTTTTGCGTTCTTTGGCTACGACAGTTTATGTCCTGACGCCTTTGCTGTTCCATCAGCAGCTGTTGCTTAAAGTCCCTAATGTAATTTCACAGGGTGCGGTCACAGGGTAGAATCAGACTAAACTGAGTCAAGGATTGTATGATGTTACTGATCCAGAAGATGATTCCCCTCACAGGTTCAGGATTGTCTCATCAAGTGCAAAAGTATATGCAAATGTGCACGCGGTGCGTGGCAGAATGTCAAAAAACCCAGAAATCAAAACATTTGTTTGAGAACGCACCTCTTCCAGAACAACACTTTTCTCAGATAACAACAGAAAGTTGCAGAGAGGTGCAACTCTGAATATCTGGAAACGTGGCAAAGTTTACTGAGCATTTTAAAATGTGAATAAGTGCAGAACTGAATTATTCATTTTGTTCACAGGCCTGAACGACGTGATGGATGTTTATCCACAGCAGCCTGACAGTAAAACATCATCCTGCTGTCTGTTGAATTCATTACGTACTCCACATTATTTCTCTCTTTTTTTTCCCTACTAGTTTATACACATGAGAATCTGAGATACTATAACACTGTGGATGAGACAGTGAGAATATAAAAAGTTTTTTTGCATATGATAAAATCAAGTTAAATAAGATTAAACTACAACTAGGATGAAAACAGCCTATAAAATATGCGTGTATGTTATTCTGCTCTCTATATGGCTCAGGTCCCTCCTGCAATGGAGATTTTTTCACCTGATTTATTTTCTGCCAGGCAAATATTATACTTTAGGTGTGATTGATTAGAAAAGTAAAAGCACAGCAAAGCAATAGCAATATTAATGCTCGACTAAGCAAGTGCTACTAAAAAGCTGAGCTGTGATCTCAAAATGTTATGTAATAGTTTTTAAGGGATTTTTGTTAAAGTCTCTGAAGTAGATATACTGTAGGTGTTTATGTCAGAAGCCTGTATTGACTAAAGTCTTGTTTCTCTGCATTTCTAATGAGACAGGGTGAGGAATCCATCAAGGTTTATTGAGTTTATTGAGGGGCTGTACAGCAACCCAAAGATTGATCTTACTGTGACATCTGGCCTTAAACATCTGCAAAGCAATTAGGGGCCAAGAGCAGTGTTTATGATGAATGGATGAATGAATAATAGAAATGAAAAGAAAAGAAGAAAAGGAGGAGCAATAACTAAGTTGGAGGCAGGAATATACTGGGAATAAAAAAAACGTTATTCTAGCAGAAACATTATCGGTAACACTTTAGTATAGGGAACACATATAAACTATTAACTATGACTTTTTTTCCTCAATAAACTTCTAATTTACTGCTTATTAATAGTTAATAAGGTAGTTGTTAAGTTTAGGTATTGGGTAGGATTAAGAATGTAGAATAAAGTCATGCAGAATAAGGCATTAATATGTGCTTAATAAGTACTAATAAATAGCCAATATTCTAGTAATATGCATGGTAATAAGCAGCTAGTTAAAAGATTTTTAAGATTTTAAAATAAATTAAGGGGAACTTTTTTTACAGTGTACACACACACACACACACACACACTAGGGGTTGAACGACTTCAGATTTTTTTTAAAGTCGACATTTATGTGATTAAAGTCGAGTCGACGTCGACTAGTCGATGATGACATCATTAATGAACAAATAAGGGGCTGTTCACACAGAACGTGTTTTTCCATTCCAATACGCTCCTTTTCCATTGTTTTTCTAAGTAAATACGCGCTAGATATGACCGTTGCGTTCGCGTCTTTCATCTTTTGCAGCATCTTGCGCATGACACGATGTTCTAAAAATGTGGCGCTCAAATTCAAATCAGTTCAACTTTTAAAAAACGCGCCTCGAGACCTTGCTTTTTTTCCTATTCCACTGCCCGCGTTTCGCGTTTTTGAAAGCAAAAATCCGTTCTGTGTGAACAACCTCGAGCTGAGATTGGAATGGGGGTTGTGCACAGCTATTGCAGCGCTGCCCACAAGCCTATTGCTCTTACATAAGTTTATTTTTATCAGTTTTGTCTCTGGGTCGTTACATTTCTCACAGGTTTCTGCTCGTTCTAAATCAGATACAGATAAAGTAGCACAGTAAAGATTACATTTATGTGAATGTATTAGTGAGAGAGTGATTGCGTGTGAGTTAATTCTACCTGATAGCGTCTCTCTACTAATAGAAGCTGTGTGTTTTAGTTACTAAGAAATATATGCTACAACTTTTCAGTTTCTAAGCTATTTTATTGATAAATCACAGAACAATAATGATTCTGTATGCGCGCGATCTATCTGCACATGATCTGCGCGCTACTGTCTGTGTGTGTGCGTTAGCACAGTTTAGAACGTCGACTAATGTACCTGTACAATAAGCTGTTTAAAAAGTGCATTCACCCGATGAATACTGAGCATCCAGATGGTATAATCAAACATATCTTGTGGAGCGCTCTTGGAGAATGCATTTATTTGTCATTAACTGTTGGATACGGAGCGTAAAGGTGGACTTAAAAGATTTTGTATCCTGTTGCGCCCTCTACAGGCCATGACCAGCGACTAATCGACGTCATGTTTAAAGTGCCATGGCAGAGCATATAAAGTCGACTAGATGTTTAGTCGGTGCAACCCCTAACACACACAAACACACACACACTCATTTGTATGTAATGGTAGTAAAATTAAGTGAAAGTGGAAAGTGAAATATTACAATTTAAAATAACTGTTTTCTTTTTCTTTTAAAATGTAATTTATTCCTGTGATACAAAGCTGAATTTTCAGCATCATTACTCCAGTCTTCAGTGTCACATGATCCTTCAGAAATCATTCTAACATGCTGATTTGCTGCTCAGAAACATTTCTTATTATTATGAAAGTTGAAAACAGTTGTGCTGCTTAATATTTTTGTGGAAACCGTGATAATTTTTTTCAGGATTGTCTGATGCATAGAAAAGTAAAATAACCAGATTTTGTTTTTTTTGGTAATTTGAATACATTTTTTATCCAATATGAAAACATGCGAATAAACCACGATGGAAACGCATATACCGAATCGATTTATGCACGTCAAAAAAGTCATGTGACTTTGCGGGATGGGATAGCATAACTAGACTAACCAGCGGACCGATCTCGTTGCACAGCATCTGAAATGCAGTTTTGGTCATTCTGAAATGCCTGAGCAAAGTCTGTCGTCAAAGTGGTTCGGTATAATTACCTCCCAGAACTGTCTTAAACGACTGCGTTCCCAAACAGCAGGCATCCGCCTCCGAACGCAAGAGAACATGACTGCACTTATTAGGTTTCGTCTGCGTGCTCTGAGGCACAAGTAATTTATTACATACGAAAAAAGTCCCACAGTGGTTTCTCCTACTGCAGCAACTAACATTTTTCTTAGTGATATTTGGCGCCAGTTTATCAGGAAGTGACGATTTTGTTCTCTTCGACTCACTGGAGGGAAACAACTTTGGATGGAAACATAGCTACAGAGATCGGTGTTCAAATCCCACATTTTATTAACCTTACATTTCAAATAATCTAGGTTTTGTAGGGTGCATTTAATTTCATGCATTTTGTGATTTTACAGACTTCATCAGAGACTGCTGTCATGTTAATGTGCATCAACTCATTTGTGTCATCTTAACATCTTTGTGCTGTGACTAACACATGGTCACGTCTGCATTTCGCCTTTGCCAGCTCATAAACAAGATGACTCGGGGGAAATTACTTTTACCTTCACTGTTTAAATAGAAGTTTCTGTGGATGACAATGACTGACATCCATCTCTCTGAGAGACAGGCAGCTGTTGCTTCATCTGATAAAAAAAATAAAGTATAAATATTACTGTACAGGCACACAGATGGGTTATTCTTAGGCTATAGCTCAGAAGAGATGCTAACAAGGTGTCAGTTTCAGACTGTTCATATACGTTTTCTTATTTTTATAATATTTTTATTACATCATATGGCACATGACCATTCATTCTTCAGCTGCATGACAAATATTGGGTGATTCATGTCAGATTCAGAATCACGAAAACAGTGACTAACTTTTATTATAGTATCTGCCTAGTAAAAGCCAATTATACATGAATAGATTTTTACCTTTCAAAATAACTGTCATTATGTATAATTTTCAAAAAACATCATGTAATGAGAGATCAGCGTGAGGGTGAAGACACAATGATCTGGTGTATTAATGAAGGCAGTATAAGAAAATTGCCTTTTTAAAACCTTTTTTTGGTAAATCACTCGCATATGTGACTAAATCTTCACTCTGGGGGACTAAATAATGTCTATCATTAGCCACTGGCTAATAAATTCTTAGATTTTAGTTGCCAGTGTGTGTGTTGGAGGCTAAGTATAAGTTTAGCGTAGATATATTTTTTTACTCGCTGAACACACTGAGCGCTTGAGAGTTTCGCTCTCCGTCAAAGCGATCTGAACTATTTCAATTCAGCTCAATGGATGCGCAGCGTATTTGATAGAGATGCACCGATTGACCGGCCAAGGATCGGAATTGGACGATTTCCTGCATGATCGGCCCGGATTGGTGACCGGCTGGTCAGTCTCACGTCTTTCCGATTTCGAGCTGATCCGTTTTGTTACCAGCGCCACAGGCAATAGCGTCAGCTATGCGTTCTTGCTCTCTTCTCTCCGATGGTGAAGTGACGCACACCCGCCTCCTCTCACTCACTCGTCTCATTCGCTCTGGTTAAATAGTGCTTGTATTGCGCATAATTTCAGTCAAACCCTCAGGTTTCGCGCTCACACCAAAAGCGTGCACACCACTGATCTATATAAGTGGAGCGCACAAGCCGCTTCTCAGTCTAAAAAAGTTTGTGAGTCACAAGTACCAAAATGAGTGGCTTACTGCACTTCAAATACACGGTCAAATACATACAAAACTGTCAAAATGCCCGTCTTGGCAAGTATACAACACAGTCAGTTTTGGAACATTAAAAAGTTGAGAAAGAGAACGCATGTTGTGTAACAGTATATTGAGTCCGTGCATAAACTCTTAAAGTGACAGAAGTCCAATATTCCTGCTGCTGTCTATCATCTTAATCAAAGAGCAAAAGACAAAGAAAATCACTTTCTGCTCTTGACTGAATAAGTTTGGTAACTTTAATTGTAAGCATTAATATGTATTTAATTTTTACAATGAAGACTATCCAGTGTTATTTTACATTTGATTACTTTAATTTCTGTAGTATTTCTTACCTGAATAAAAACCTACTTAACCTGAAAAACTTAGTTTCATAGCTCTCTTTATTCTATTGCATTTATTTGTGCTGTTGTTTGCAATTCTTATTTTATTACTGACATTTTTTTATGAAAATAAAACTTTGCGTTGAAGAAAAGTAGATTTTTGTTTGTATATGCCGTCAATTATAGTTCTTAGAAAGAAAATTGGAATCGGCAAAAATCGGTATCGGCAGGCCACACTAACAGAAAAATCGGAAATCGGAATTGGCCAAGAAAATTGCAAACGGTGCATCTCTAGTATTTGATGTACCGCAAACTCTAGTGTGAAGGTGCACGCCTCGCCGGCACTTTGCTGAGAGCGCTGTGTTTTTCACACACACACACACACACACACACACACACACACACACACACAAAGAGAGAGAGAGAGAGAGAAAGAGAGAGAGGAGAGTCTTACATACCACGCAGAATCGAAATGATACTGTTTGTTGTATTTTCCTGTCAAAATAACGGAGTTCATTTGGAATTATTCAGCTTTTAAGAACAAGCAGAAGAGATGCTGGTTTCTCCACTAGTGGGCGGAACTAATGCGCAAACGGCAATTTAATTGGTTGGCACTCATCTATTACTGTCCCCGTTTTGATTTCATTACTAGCCAATGGGGCGATTCTATTGCCAAGGTGTGCGTAGAGGGTTGTAACAGTTTATTTCAATAGTCCACTTTAGACACTCTACTAACTATAAGTAACTTTGCAACTACATGTCAACTAGCAGTCATTAGAGTATTAGTAGACTGTTAGGTTAATATCTGCTAATACTTTATTTTGATGCTCCACCAACAGACATTCAACTGACTATTGCAACTACAACCCGAATTCCGGAAATGTTGGGACGTTTTTTAAATTTGAATAAAATGAAAACTAAAAGACTTTCAAATCACATGAGCCAATATTTTATTCACAATAGAACATAGATAACATAAATGTTTAAAAGGCAGAAATTTTACACTTTTATCCACTAAATGAGCTCATTTCAAATTTGATGCCTGCTACAGGTCTAGCAGGCATCAAATTTGAAGATTCAGCTAGATTCAGCTAAAGATTCAGCTGGGAGAACATCTAGCTACTAATTAAGTTAATTGATATCAGGTCTGTAACATGATTAGCTAGAAAGGCAGAGTCTATCAGAAGTAAAGATGGGCAGAGCTGTGAAAGAGTGCGTAAAAAGATTGTGGAATACTTTAAAAACAATGTTCCTCAACGTCAAATTGCAAAGGCTTTGAAAATCTCATCATCTACAGTGCATAACATCATAAAAAGATTCAGAGAAACTGGAGAAATCTCTGTGCGTAAGGGACAAGGCGAAGACCTTTATTGGATGCCTGTGGATGGATCATTTTGTGCATAAAATTGTAAAATTTCTCTGTTTAAAAATTTGTTATGTTATCTATGTTCTATAGTGAATAAAATTTGGCTCATGTGATTTGGAAGTCTTTTAGTTTTCATTTTATTCAAATTTAAAAAATGTCCCAACATTTCCAGAATTCGGGTTGTATGTCAACTTGTTCTAGTTAGTAGAATGTGGCTTATCAAAATAAAGTGTAACCTTTCTTTTAAATTCTTAAAAAAAAAAAAAAAAAAAAAAAAAAATTATATATATATATATATATAACCCAACCCTCTGAACAAATACAAAAGATGTATTTTCTTTATGATCACTAACACAATTTATGGAAAGATGGCAAAACTAAAATGTATTAAACATATACATAATAAAAACTGAGAAATATATGTCATTAATAGCCATAATTATTTATGCCCTCCATAATTTTGAATATACAGCTCTGACCCTTCTTGGCACGGAGTGTACAAGTTCATGACAAATTGTCACAGCTGTCCTGTTTAACTCCTGGATGAGGAGCTCCTTAAATGCCCTGATCTTTAATGGGGAGTGTTGCTCAACTTGTCTCTACAGAATCTCCCACAGGCGCTCAAGAGTGTTAAGATTGAGTGCAATACATGTCCACAGAAGGTTTTTCACCTTGGGAGAATGCATATTCTCATTGTCATGTTGAAAAAATGCCCAACAATGCAGGGAATGAGGAAAGGGTAACATATTCTGTTTCAAGTTTGTGTATTAAATTACACAGTGGTGTGGGAATTCATGACAGCATTGATAAAGCACAACTCCCTCACACCTTCAGCACTCATACATCCCTATATAAGAGATTTACTAGCACTGAACTTTACTGTGGGAACCAGGCACTTCTCACTGTACTCCTCCTCTAGCAACACCATAACATTTTGGATGCTGTTAGATCCAAAATGATTGATTTGGTCTCATGAGACCAGAGTATTGATTCCCAGAATCTATATTTTGTAAATATGGGCTTTGGAAATGGCTAACTGACTTTATTGTACTTTGGCTACAGTAGGTAGTTCCAGTGAGAACAACAACCATGCATGTCATTTCTGCAGGCTGCATATTTTCCTGAATAATTTTGACAAGCTTCTTTGGTAACTGATTAAGCAGACTCGCTGGAATATTATATCTCTAAAGAACCCTAACATATATATATATATAATTTTGTTATTGTGTTTATCGTTGTTTATCGTTGTTTAAGTGTGAATGTGGTTCATAAATTGCACTTTATGTAAAGAAATATGAATAAATGTTTAATGTGAACTTTTATCAAGAATAACAGTGTGTTTTACTCCTCTAGCCATAATTTATCCATTCTGAGCATTTACAAAGAGGCACATTTCTGTTTAAAATGGATTACTGCTCCAGGTTAGGAGAGAAAGATGATTTGTGTTGCTTCACCCTGCAGATACAACACTAGAGCTTCAGCTGAGCAATGGACTGTGTCTCCTTTATTTCATCTGACTTCGCTCGATCAAAATACAGCACTGGAAGCACAAACGCTCACGGAGATGTTGGTGAAAGCTTTAGCTGCATCTGAACACAAAACGGGCTGTGACGTAAGAAAAATACACAGCACGCGGAACAACAGCTGTCCCAGTTGAAATACTAACATTTTTCTTTCCTTACACAACATGCGATCAATAGATCCTGCCCATCAGGACCTCTTATTCACCAAATGTTTGGACGCATACTGTCAGATCTCACAGGAAAGTGAATATGTATCTATGTTGGTGTATCGGCAGAGCGATTCAATCCTGCGTGGAGAACTGAGCTCATACTGCAGCCCAATCGATGGCACTGGACTTTCAAAGAGAGTGACTCACTGATCCTCCACCAGCTCTGATACAAAGCAAAGACGTGCAAGATTTATATATAGCCATCTATGTTAAAATGAAAGGTCTGACATCTGTAAAATAGACCTGGACTCACTGTTCAGAGCTGGTTTCAGTACAACAGTCATCCATCCTTAGATTCACACTGTCAGGTGTCATTTTGAACACTTTGAGATGAAAAGAGCACACAGTCAATGTGCACACTCCTCAAAGTAAATTCAATGAACGTGTAAATAGATGAATGAATCAGAGAACCCTTTTTCCATTATCACTACATCCACCTGAAGCTACAAAATTTGTTGTCATGAATAAAGGCTTTCAGGGCTGTTATAAAGTAGTTTTTGAAGATTTTACTTGCCTAAAGTAAAGTAACGGAAACCATGATATTTTTTTTTCTTCTTCAGGATTCTTTGATGAATAGAAAGTTCAAAAGAACAGCATTTATTTAAAATAGAAATCTTTTGTAAAATTATAAATATCTTTATTGTGTCCTTTGACTTATTTAATGTAACCTTGCCATCCTTGCATCTTTTTTAACGGTATTGTACATTTATGTTAATTTATACAACACATAGATTAATAAAAAAAAATGTAAAAAGTATTGTTCCATTAGTTCATGATACGCAACTCTAAAATGTAATTGTTTTTATTGTTTTAATTAAACCTTTTAAGTTGCAAACATTAATTTGTAGAGTTCTGTTGACATAATAATGTTGAACATTACATCAACTTAATATCATCTGTAATTTAAACTCAAATCTTTCTGCTATTGCAAATATTTCTGCAATAATTGGCTTTTTTTTATTTTTTTTAAATTAGGTTGTAGTATCTAAATGAAATTGTCTTGGTAACTTTGGAAATTAGGCAGTGGATTTGTTTTTAGTGAAGGGAAAGACCTGTTAGTGTTTAATGCTGTTATGTTTGACATTTAAAAGAGTTTCTGTAATGTTGAAGTTTTTGTGGTTACCATTGTGCTGAAGAGTAGATACATGAAGGTAAACACTACGTTGACTCTATACTGTAAGCACTGACTGCGCTAATACCAGTAACAAGTAATTAAATATACATGCTAATGTAATATACATGCTAAATAAGTTACATATAGCATTCACTATAATAGCACAATATGATATGATATGGATTTGAACTGAAATAGATAAGATTAATTGGTTCCAGGGCTACATCTCTGGATGTTGGAGCGACCTAATTTTTTTTGAGTAATCAACTTAAAAATGTATGTTTACACTACAAATTATTAAGTTCCTCTAACTCAATGTAGCTTGTTGATTGAACGTAAATTCACTCAAAGTTGTCATAACTCAAAAAAAAAAAAAAAAAAAAAAAGAAAAGAAAAAGATGCAAACTGTTGCGTTATTTTTTTTGTAGAGCAAACACATTATTTTTTTAGTGTTGGAATAAAAAAATAAAAAAAAACCTATAAAGCCTTTACGTTTTTGATCCAAGATGTACAATATTATATGATTTCACCACAAATGCATTGTGTTCATCTTTGTAATAGTTCCCGTTAACAACAATAGCCTTGTCCAGAACTCCTTGAGTGTTGATCAATGGGATCTTCCGTGATGCCGCCCTATGTACTTCTGCTCTATAAGACTGACGTACCACACAAACAAGACGTCTGAAGTGTCTCTCTCAATGATGGATGAGCCTGGGGGACCTCAGGGTAAGGACATAGACATAACAGCAGGACAACATCCTGACATTCGTGCACAGCCTGTCTGTGGAGCTGACAAGTGAGAGGCGCTAAGGGAAGTGTTGAACCATGGATACTTGTCTCCGATCAGAATAGCGGCTCCTCACGCAGCGGGAATGGAAGGTGTGCACTGACAGGCCAATGCCTCTGAAGAGTCACCTGAAGCCTGAATGGGACGGATTCCTGCAGAGTTTTTGAGATGCTGGGATTATTTTCTACTGAGGTGACTAATGAGACGTAACGAGAGTACGTTCTGTTCGGTTTGCTGCTGATGGTATCACAGCAAACTTTTCAATGCAAGGCCTAATTTCACAGGCTGTTTCAAAGCAATTGGAACATCTTGACATTTTCACAGGATGTCAAATATATATAGTTGAATTTTATATCGTCACTGCCGGGCGGAAACCTTGTATCTCCAAAAATGCTACTTTTCAGGAAATGGAAAAAACACTGTACTTTTAAAATAAACACTGCATTGTCAAAGTTGATATTGTGGATTTACAGTATAATACGGTCAGACGCTTGCATGTGTCATTGTATTATTATCATTTTACCAAAATCAAGCTGAAAAAGAGTTAAAAGGTTTTTTAACCAGCGAATTTCTGAGAACTTCATAGATACATGTTTTGTCTGAGTATATATACAAGTAGTGTTGTCAAAAATATTGATATTTCAGTATGTATCGATACCGAAATATCTGAAATGGCTCCAATACTCCTTTTCTGCAGCATCGATACACCGATACCAGCTGAGCAATCTTGCTCTCTTCTTTCCAAGAGAAAATTGACACACATCCGCCTCCTCTCTCTCATTCGCTCCGGTAGTCCGGTTGAATAGCGCTTGTATTGTGCATAACTGTAGTCATTCCTGCAGGTTTCGAGCTCACACCAATATAAGTGATCTATATAAGTGGCGCGCACATAAAGCCACCACTCAAACAACTCTTGCAAGTACCAAATTTACTTCTTTTTTGTGACTTATTGCGCTTAAATGGTCAAATACATACAAAGTTATTTCAAAATGCGCGTCTTGTTGAGTATTCAGGTAAATACAGTCAGTTTTGGAACTTAAATAGTTGAGAGAAAACACATGTTGTGTAACAGTATATTGGATCCGTGCATAAGCTCTTAAAGTGACAGCAGCCTAATAAACCTGCTGCTGTCTGTCATGTTAATCAAAGAACAAAAGGTCTCTTGACTGAATAACTTTTGTAACTTTCATTTTAAGCATTAATGTGCATTTAATTTTTAAAATGAAGACTATCCAGTGTTATTTTACATTTGAGTACTTTCATTTCTGTGGTATTTTTTACCCTTTATAATACTGTTAGACTCACCTGAAAAACTTAACGCTGTGTTTATTTCATTTGACTCTTTATTCTATTGTATTTATTTGTGCTATTGTTTGCAACTTGTTTATTTGTTCTTATTTTATTACTAACTGCTTACTTACTTTTTTATTTAAATTAGGGGCAACGATTCAAAAAAAGCCTTCCTGTGTGTAAGATATTGCAACAAAATTACCCGAATTATCAAAATCAATTGACCGTTCACAAAGACCCGTCCCCTTTAGTTACTGTTGCTATGTCTGACAAGCCATGCTGCTCTCATGCTCTCACGCAGTGAAAAAATACATCGCGGAGCAAAGAGGAAGCTGACAATGCGTCCACAGGCAAGGCAGAGCAGGTTACTTTTGATATGAAACAAACTCTCAAATTTCAAAAATTGTAATTTTTAAAGAAATTTAAACAAATACCATTTTGTGGCTCTTTAATGTGTCGTGACAGATCGCTGTAGTGCCTCAGTTCAAGCGGCTTGTGAACTGATCATCTCTTCCTTACTAGTTAATTTATAGCATCAAACAAACATGAAAGAACATCAAAAAGAATGTTGTTTCAACTGCGGAAAGACGTCAGTACACACCATTTTTCAGGTTCAAGTCCACCGAAGTTAATCTTCTAACTCCCCTGACTGCTTTGTCGGACATAATGGCGGATTCGGCGTTATGATTGGTTAGATCACCTGTCAATCAAACTCCCTGCGAAGGGTCAATTATTTCATCAATTATTTTCCCCGTGGTATCGAAAATTGCATCGAATATCGATATTTTTCAAGGTATCGTATCAAAGTTGGAAATTCCAGTATCATGACAACACTATATACAAGTTATTATGAATGTGAGGTTAACAAGTCTTGAGTCCTTTTATTTGCATTGATGAAGCTCCTTAATCACGTCCTATATGAAAGTGCCAAACATGGTGCCAATAAAGTGAATCAGTCCCAGTCTGTAATTGACAGTCTGTAGAGGCCTGAGGTCAGTCAGCTGATGGCGAGGTAGAAAGAAAGAGAAAGCAGCAGAGAAGCATCAACACTCACAAGCTGCTCGCTGTGCAACCCATTATAGTGGTGGCACTGTGAAAAGGTCACGCTGATCGTTCGGATCCCCCTTCTCGTTCCCGCACAATCTCTCGCTCTCTATCAATTTCTCACTTTGCGGCTCATTTGCATGCCAAAGGATACAAAAACCTCTTCCTTTCCCAGCCGATCGTTATGAAACCCCTAATCACAGGCTTGCAGATGCTCTACTCACTTAATACGTCTCCATATCGACCTGGAGGAAAGCACGGGCGTGAGGGTGAGATAATCCTCTTTATGTACGTATAGTCTGAAGGGGTCTGGTGAAAGGAGTCCAATGCCCAACACAGCATCAGAGAGCAAGAGTGATCAGAGAGGCCTTATACCAGTGGATTTCACAGTCTGTGAGTTCACGTGAGAATCAGTTCATTTTCTTGTTCTTATATGCCGCTGAATGTGGTCACTGTGCTGCACTTACGCACAAAGGAGTTTTGGTAGCACTTTAGTTTAGGGTCCAATTCTCACTATTAAATCATTGCTTATTAGCATGCATATTACTAGGATATTGGCTGTTTATTAGTACCTATAAAACACATATTAATTCCTTATTCTGCAAGACCATATTCTACTAGGGGTGGAACGGCTCTTGGTAAAAAAAACGAACCATTCGGTTTTACACCCACAGTTCGGCATGTGCTGGCACCGTGGTTCATCCCAAATCTGATTTATAATATGGTTTGTTGAAAATAACAATGTGTAAAACAGACAGACGGATTTGGCTAGTGTATGTTTCAGTCGATGGATATGCATTCTGGTTTCCCAATACGTTACAACAGCGATGATCAAAAGAACATGGACAAAACGGTCACTCTTTGTAAACAAATGTTCACTGACGTTCTGAAAGCTCTATGACCAGTCATTTACGCCGTCATCACCTGGGTGTTGATTGCGCGTGAGCGCTGGTGAGACATGAACATCTCACGTTGCTATCTGTTTAAACTAAATTAATTTAAACCTTGCCAATTTACACATTCATCCGTAACGCGAAAGAGAACTTGCGCTCTGTTAGGAGATTTGTGTGTACTCATGCAAAGCGCGTACATGGAGAGCCGCGTCACAGCGCGCAAATACTCTCGCGCAAATTCTCTTTCAAGTCTTGCACCTGAACGGACAAATTCACACAAAAATTGTCAACGTCCATCTTAGCGAGTATCCTAACAAACATAGTAGGTTATGTCTTAAGAGAAAAATGAGACAGACAACGCACATGTACAGTATCTGTGTACTGGATCTTTGAATTATGTCTTAAAGGGACAGCTGTCTAATATTCCTGCTCTCTGTTTTTAATGTTAATCAAACGACAAGACGAAGAAATCACTCTTGACTGAATAGCTTTTGTAACTTCAATAATGTTTAATCTTTATTTAATTTATTCAAAGAAGTTTATATGCAGTGTTATTTTATATTTGATTACTTTATTCAATTTCTGTACCTGAAAACGACTGATACCTGTATCAGCATTGTTTAATTTATTTGTATCTTAGCTCTCATGTATTTATTTCTTGTAGTTAGATTATTTGTTTTTATTTTCTTTATTTTTATTTGACATTTGTCCTATTTTTTACTGAACATAGCACATACCGAACCGTACCGAAACCGTGACCTTAAAACCGTGATAAAAACCGAACCATGAGTAATCTGAACCGTTCCACCCATATATTGTACATCGCTTAATCTTAACAAATTCCTACCCAATTCTAAACTTAACAATTACCTTACTAACCATTAATAAGCAGTAATTAGGAGTTTATTGAGGCAAAAGTCACAGTTAATAGTTAGTTATTAATAGTGAGAATTGGACCCTAATCTAAAGTGTAACCAGATATTTTTGCATGAATAATCAATGTGCAAGATTTAAATGGTGGAGAGGAAGATGCCTTTTTTTTAATTATTCATTTAAGTTTTGGGATTTTTCAAAGCCATTTTTATAATAAAAATGTACATATAAATATATACATGTGGTATATTTCTTGTATACAGAAAAATCAGTCTACAGGAACAGAACAATCTACGCCAACTTAAGTTTTCATTGAAGAGTATGACTTATGATTCAACAAAACAATGAAAACTAAAAGAACATACACAAATATTGTTTTTGTCTAATAAATCTGTTTTCGTTATTCAACAAAAGGTGCCAAATCTGAAAGAAAAGTGCAGTTACATTTTTCCTATAGTAATAAAAAAGCACTTATTTAGAATTTAAAGAAAACACATCACAGTTCTGTTAAATTGCTTGTTTTCCATTAAAGGTGCAATATGTAGGATTTTCTGTTCGCTAGAGGTTGCTAGAGGCTTATTTAAAACAAAGGCGTAGCTTGATGACGCCAAGTTTGAGCGCGGAATCTTGGGACATGTGATCTTCACCTCACAGCCGGAGGAAAAGAATCAGGATAGGACTTGGGCAGAAATCATGTTCATGGATGCGATTATTAACATTACTATAGTATGAAGCAGAGCAGGACCGAGTGTTGTGGGAGCTGAACGAGGCCGCTTGAGCGACTGCGCAACACACGCCGTGAGCAGCGTAACTTTTATTATGCCTTTTATTTTATTATTATCTGTTTATCATATTAGATACATTTGAGTGTGTTGAAAATTATGTTATAACGTTGCTCTGTGCGTTCGCTCGGTGGCTGCTGTGAGACACTTGTTGCACACTGCAGTAAGTTAGATCGATTTTAGAATATCATATTAAATGCTGGATGGCTTGTGTTGATAAATGGCATGAAATTAATTTTAAAACGTACTGAGTGATGGAGAAAATGCTGTATTACTGTTACTAAAAATAAAGCTGCATCTGATTATGCTATGTTAGCTAACGTACTTCACAAAATAGTGTTTTTCTCTGAGGCATGGTAAAGCATGGTAAAACAGGTAGGTAAAACAATAAGACTAAACGTGTTGAGCTATATAACAATAATTGGTAACACTTTAGTATAGGGAACATATATTAACTACGACTTTTCCCTCAATAAACTCCTTATTTACTGCTAATTAATAGTGAGGTAGTTGTTAAGTTTAGGTATTGGGTAGGATTAGAATGTAGAATAAGGTCATGCAGAATAAGGCATTAATATGTGCTTAAGTACTAATAAACAGCCAATATTCTAGTAATACGCATGCTAATAACTGGCTAATAAGCAACTAGTTAAAAAAAACCCTAAAATAAAGTGTTACCCAATAATTAGTTTTCTGTCTATAAATATATCAAAACAGTTGTTCTCTTGTCTATTAAAACATGTAATATATTAAAGCGTCTTTGGTGTTTCCATGGTTTCTACAAAATAAAACCGGAAACCGAGGGTAACGCGGGTATGACGCAATTGACAGGCGACTCCTCACACGTCCCGGAGCCTTGGTTAAAATTGCAATTTTCTCACGATTTACAAATAGTTGGAAACATTTGGGATATTTTAAGTACTCAAGTGAACAAAATATATAACACTGGCCTAGTGGTTTTTGGATAATTTACTGCAAAATTCTTACATATTGCACCTTTAAGTCGTCAAAAACAAACAAACAAAAAAAAACCCCAAATCAAACCAAGAACAAAGCAAACAAAACTAAAACAACCCCCCCCCCCCCCAAAAAAAAAAAAAAAAAAAAAAAAAAATTACATAATGAACAAAAAACAAAAACAAAAAAACAAATACAGAACAAACTAAAAAAAAACAAAAACACGTTTTGGGTTTTTATCTTCATTATTCAACATTTTTAAAAGGCGATCAGATTATGATGGGGGAGAGGTGCACAAGCTTTTCTAGTTTCAAAAGAGGATGTGACTAAAAAACAAGAACCACTGCCTTAAACCAACTAACCATTGAATTCTCTCACTTTTAGATTATGCCACCTTCAAATTCTAATCTGTAAAATGTAAAGGTGACAACATTCATTTTGATTTGCTTGAAGCTGGATAAGCATGATGGACATGTTCCAGGCCGAGGCTAAACGGAAGGAGGAGGTTAGATGAGGACTGTTCACCGCTACAGCAGCAGCAGCAGTAGACTCAGCTTGATCCATCAATGCATGCAGACGATTCTCTTACACCTGCTCCTCCTCTATCTCTATCTGCGTGTCTGCCTCCCTCCAGGTCTTAAAGGATTAATCACTAGCCAAAAAACCCAGTTTGCCTAATTCCATAAAATACAAGCAATTAGGCATGTGGTGTCACTGTGATGAATTCACCATTTATTTCCCGCTCTCCTCGCAGTAGCTCAGGGTTCACAGACACAGTTTAGAGGACAGAAGACAGGCAGCTTATACTGTAGAAAACACCTGGGCCTGGACCGATCAGTCATGAATGAATCAGTGTTTTTGAATGATTCTTTCAAGTGAATAAATCATTTTCATTCACTTCCATTCACATTCTTTTTCATATTTTCTATTCAAATGCACTCCCACGAAGCCTCGTGAAGCATGTGACTGTATTGGATGGTTTTTCTTGACTTTCTTGCCTGAATGAGTCAGCGTTTTGAGTCTTAAAAATGAACTAAATCAACTGGGACATGCCATTCATGAACAAACTGTACTGTTAGTGAATAAAGATCTGCTGACCAACAAGACTGAATGAAAGGGGACATGATGTTTGTTCAGTTCAGCATTTGAATCTCAAACAACAAGATGAGAAAGGAAAAAGTTAGTCGCTGCTTCCGAAATCAAATCGAATACTTCCCTACTATATAGTATGCGAAAAAACAGTATGCCAAGAGTAGTATGTCAGAATACATAGTATTTGAAAAACAGTTGGTGAAAAGTACCTGGATGTCCTACTACTTCCGCAGAGATTCTGAAGTGCGCATTTCATGGAAACTTCCCTTCTAGTATCCCATGAGGCAACGGGAGAGGATTTATGAATGGCAGTGTAGCGACGCAACTGACACTGGTAGGTCACGTGACAGTAACAACATGGCGGATGTCCGAATTTCATTCATACTATATAGAACATACATTTTTTAACAGTCACGAAGTTCGTTCAGATTCAAATACCTACTCAGACAGTATGCGATTTCGGATGCGGCGATAGTGTAATCATGTAACCTACAGAAAGAGTCATTTAACAAAGAAGTTGAAGAACCAAATCAAAAGATTAACTGGGATGAACGAAAAAAAAAAAAAAAGGAACTGCCAGACACCAAAATTCTGCTTTACGTAATCTTGATTTGCCTCTGTCACTGTAAACTGATTCAAATAAAAATCTTGGTAACACTTTAGTATAGGGAACACATATAAACTAACTATTAACTGTGACTTTTCCCTCAATAAACTCCTAATTTACTGCTTATTAATAGTTAGTAAGGTAGTTGTTAAGTTTAGGTATGGAGTAGGATTAAGAATGTAGAATAAGATCATGCAGAATAAGGCATTAATATGTGCTAATAAATAGCCAATATTCTAGTAATATGAATGCTAATAAGCAACTAGTTAAAAGACCCTAAAATAAAGTGTTACCAAAATCTTATTTTTAAGGAATATTATAAAATGGTTAGTTCCTGTCCTTGATTCTGATTGGTCAATAGCTGTGTTTTACTCACAATAAAACACGGCTATGACCGCTTCACCTAATGGTTCTATGTATTACTACACAACACCCTTAGCAACCACACTTAGCAATGTAAACTGTATGTTCTCAATTGATTTTGTTAATTGATGCTTACTGTATTATATAGAAGAGTGTTGTGAGAAAAAGATCGAGTGAGTGAGTTTATTACCTGCATTCAGATTTAGCATTTTCCTTCAGGTCAGTCCTATGTTCATAATAAAACATCTGTTTAAATGTCCGATGTATTATCTTGTCCTTTTAACAGTTAAGGGGTTTTCCCATGACTGACAGCGCTAGTCAAAGCATTTGTCAGTTGCGTCTTCTTCCGTGTTCACAACAGTTCAGTCTTTTCAATATAAAAGTCTTCGCTACTGACTGACACACTCATAAAGACAGTCTTTGGCGTGATAATGTAACTTCTGTTGCTGTTCATGGTCAGGGACTATTTTTTCCGGCGGAAGGAAGGCTTTTGGTGAAAGTTTAATTCATGAATGTTGCATTGATACATATTTTTGGCTTTAATATTTGTATTGTGTGGTAACTGTTTTATAAAAGCAATAAGGTACTCGAGGCTAGTGCTGTATCGTGAATAAGTCACGGCTGAAGGGCGTTGTTAGGCACGATGCGAAGCGGTTGGAAAGGTGTTGGAAATCATGCTTAATTTGATATTTCTTATTTTGTTAAATGGACAGTTCACCAAAAAAAAAAAAAATCATAAACTTTTTTTCTATCATCATTTACTCACCATCATGTCGTTCTCAAACCCATAATATTTTTGTTCATCTTCGGAACAGAAATGAAGATATTTTTAAAATCGCTCTCATTACTTTTGTCCTTCCATTGAAAATCAATGCAACCAAAATCCTCAAGCTTCAAGAGATTACAAAAGTAATCCATATGAATCGACCAACTTAATCCAAATCTTCTAAAGAGGCATGATTGATAAACATATAATAAACAGATTTAATTTATGCTTTTCTTCACATATAAACACTGATTAACGCACATACATAGAGCACATCAAAAATGGTAAACAGAAGCTCAACCATACTTGCTTGACACGTGAAACTCATTGGTTCTTATGCACCACGCAAACACATTTGAGCTTCTGAATTAATTTTTTGGGTGAACTAACCCCTTTAAAGGGTTAACTAAACTTGCTATGTACATATTTCCCAGTGCATATAATTTAAAATCAGTCAGCATTGCTCAGTGTATACTGCATTCCTATCTGTATGTTTTGCAGTATGCTGACATGGCCTGCACATGGTGCATAATGATGGCTGATGTGTGAGGGGAATGTGAGCACCATTGTTCTGCTTTGGAGGTGAAGAGTGAATGTGGCTTTATCCAGAACAGATTCCTGAGACACACATCTGTGTGGCTGTCCTGCTGTTACCATAGTGACACACGAAACGCCGGTCCCCTCAGACAGCACGCATCATTCTCCTCTCTCAGGGAGAGATATGCAGCCATCGAAGGGATTACTTTTATCAGAGCATCCATAAAATGTGCTTTATCTAATCTCTCGACACCACTGCCGCACAACAAAGGTACGAACACGGGCAAATAGAGCCAACTCACAAAATGGCCGCCAGCTAAAATTCCAGCGTGACTCTCCTGCCGCTGCAATGGACAACCTTCAATAAAATGAAGTTACCTTTGTAACTGAATGATTTTATGATTAAAACACTCATTCAAAGTGAAAGAGCAAAATGTTCCCAGAAAAAGTCGATGTAGACTGAGTCTGTATTACAAACTGATGAGCTGCGCAAAGGGCACGTTACAAACAGACTGGCACGGCTTTAGTGACTTGGCAGACAGCCTGTTTTGGGGCACTGGGTTACATTTGTGTGTCCCGTTTTTAGGGTTTTAAAAGGCATGAAGGTCTTTTTACTTACTAGACTAAAGTAAAAGCTGACTGCACTGTAAATAGACCTTGTTAACAGCTGAAATGGAGTTTGGGATACATTAATGAGTAAAGTGCTTGCCAAACTTTCAGCCAACAGTGAATTTACTGGACTATGAACGCCTTTGTGTGTGGAAGTCCATGAAAGCCTAAGTACTTCTCAGAAACATTATGAAATCATGGCGGACACAATGCAGTCTTATTTTTTTAGTTTGCAGCTGCTTCTGGCCAATAAGCATCCACTGAGACAGGAAGAAACTAAGCATGTGAAGTAACAGACCAGTTTTACATCCAGTTCAGGGGCGGGGCTTCAGGAGGTTTAAATAGTTGATACCACAATGATAGAAAATCATATAATTGCACAACTGCATCAATTTACAATCAGCTATATAGAAAACACTGACAAAAATGTGTGTAGATTTTATGTTTCTGTCAATCGAAAAGTATCCATTAAGAACCAAGAATGATAACCATAAAGATAATTAGAATGATATATTAGCATCCACTCCAATTGACAGTAATGTTCTGGGGCTGGATTCACAAAAATCTTGAAAAAGTGAAGATGCTTAATGAGATAAACTAGATATGGGCAATTCTTGAAAGATTTTAAGTTCTCAAATATTTTCTTAGAAACATCTTATTTTTTTTCCTAATTAGAAAATGGCACACTTTGATGTTATTTATGGAAGCTTGTTTCCGCCACAGAATTAAAAAAAAAAAAAAAAGGTAATTGCAACTTTTTATTTCCCAATTCTGACTTTTTTTTCTTGCAATTGCGAATTTATATCTCACATTTCTTACTTTTTTTTATATCTCACAATTCAGACTTTATATAGCAATTGCAAGTTTATACCTCACAATTCTGAGAGTTAGAAACTAGAAATTGTGAGTTATAAAATCAGGCAGAATTGCGAGATAAAAAGTCACAATTAACTTTTTTAATTGCGAGTTTACATCTCTCAGTATTTAATTGTATAATTATTACGATATAATTTGGAATTTATTTCTCGCAATTGCGAGTTTCTATCTTACAATTCTGAGAAATAAACTCAGTCAGCATTATATCAATGATAATAAAGTTAAAAATGATTGACTTGTTTTTGTAGAGTTATCACTGCAAGTACGACTTGAGCAGAATGTTTCACAGTGGTAAGTAGTCTTTGTATATAGCCTGGGTTGTACTCTCCCAGGTTCAGGAAGCTGTCCTCTGTAAAATGCTCTGTGCACAGGCAAACTATTGGGTTGTACTGCTCAGGAACAGTGTTGGACAAGCTACTTGGAAAATGTAGTGAGCTAAGCTAGCAGATACTCTACATTAAATGAATCTTTACTATAAGCTTCCCCTAGGAAATGTAGCAAGCTAAGCTACAGTAACATGGCAAAAGCAGTTTACTACATCTAAGCTATTTTTTTTTTTTCCTCAGAATATAACAAATAGTACAAATAACAAAAAATAATAGAAGTAGAAAATGAGAGGCCTAGTCATTATATGTTTGAAGACATTTCAGGTGTCGGATCCCACACAATCCCATTAGATTTGCTGAAATACGACAACACAAAACAGAACAGAATAAAATCAAATGTATTTTTAGTGTAGCAAACCTATTCAAGATGAATAATTCACATCATGTATGATAAGCCAAAACAAATAGCCCTTAAAAATGATTAGCATGCTAATTTCATCAAATGCAGGCTATGTAAAGCTGCTACCATATGTAAAACTTCCTTTTCACCGAATTTGGCAGAGTATGCTTAGCTCCGCTTATGCTTTACGTGATGACTCATTCATACATTACTCTTACTGCTAAATGTTCCTCTCATTAAGATGCATTTTCTCTGCTTGGTACCTTCCGCTAAATGTGTAGCCATGAAATCTTATCATCTGAGAGTTAGTTGGACGAGTGCGAATTAAGTGCGTGAGTCATCCATAGGAATGTAGTTCCTGGCTGTAGGATCCTGACAGATGCATTCAAACACCACAAGGCTTGATGCTTCTCCAAAATGGAGTGTGTCATGGGCTCCTCAGCACACGGTTAACCAAGTGTCATCTCACACAAATTTTTTTTTTTTAATATACAGTCACTTAGTGCTCTCACACATTTAGTTTATGGACCACTACAGGCCCAAGGCATTTCTGGAATGAATACTGCTCATAATCCTACTGTGCTACAGCCGCATTGCCACCTACTAACGAAATCTGAAATGGCTTTGCTATAAAACCAACCCAGAGGGTTTGGGGATTTTCACATTACTTCAAATGTAGTCAGCCGATGTTCTTTTAAAGGGCTTACATTATACTTTTTTATCAGTTAAGTTTTTTTTCCCTAAGGTCCACTTATAATTTTAAATTAAGGGTTTTATATCAGAAACATTCCTAACTTCAGCCCAGTCTCATGAAAAAAAAAGTGCCTGTGGTGACATTTGTGCAAAATATTACTTTATTGCATGTTTCGTGGCACTTTCAATGTGAAATGTCCAATTAGTAGCACTAAAAACAAGATTTTTTTTTTTTTTTATAAATGATTTTATTACATTGGTTGTTGTATGTATTGCAGCAGATTGGAAATGAAATGTCCATTGAGTGGCACTATTATTAATGCTCTATTGCAGGGGTGTCCAATCCTGCTCCTGGAGAGCTCCAACTAGCTCCAACACACTTGCCTGGATGTTTCTAGTGAGTCTGAAGACCTTGATTAGCTGGTTTCAGGTGTGTTTTTAGGCTTGGAGTTAAACTCTGCAGGACAGTGGCCCTCCAGGAGCAGGTTTGGACACCCCTGCTCTATTGTGTTTGAAAATAAAGTACCACCTACACTAAACCCAACTGATAGTGTTAACAGAAGAAATGTGAGATAAAAATGCATTTGCTGAAGCACCCATGCCATTTTATGTTGCTTATCTTGATTCTTGCCGAGTGTCGAGACTCTGCATTTTTCGCTGTAGGTCTGTTTGAACTAACAATGCATTAAAGGTGCAGTAAGTGATTTCTGATAAACGTTGTTGAAAGTAGATCGGACAGAGCACCACAACAAACCTGTAGCCAATCAGCAGTAGGGGGCGTGTCCACTCATGATGGAGGAAGAGAGAGTGAGCGAGAGGGAGATTTGAAGAAAGACTGTAGAAAGAGAGATGACTGAGAGACATTACAATAGAGATAAGGTCAGAGGAATATCACTGGAAAAAGAAGGGTTATGAACAGGAAAGAGCTTTAGGACCCAAATTAACATTAGAAAAGCTTTCCAGTGCTGGAGACACCTAAGTGGGAAGTAGGGCTGGTAAAAAAAAAAAAAAAAAACATTTAAAAAAAAAAAAAAAAGTGTTTGGCCGATTCTATCTTGATTCTATTTCGATTCTCAAAAGCCACAAATCAATCTTTTTTCCATATCTATTTCCGCAAACACTGAACATAATATCTGATTGATGTTAATCTTATTACTAGTCTTCTCCACTAGATGTCATCCTCTTATTTACCTTGCGCAATGTTACAGCGGGGACCCTGTCATTCATTCAGGGTTTAACATAGCAGATGCGCCCTTCAGCGTTAAAGACGTTCAGGACAGTTGAAGGAACTATCAGTGTCCCGATCGGGCCAGTACTGCATGGTCATTAAAGTTTATAATTTGCACGCATTTTCAAGCCTTGCCAATTTAAGAATTCAAGCGAAAGAATTCGCGAGCACTTTGTGAGAATGCCCGCGTTTGCGAGCATCCAAGTAAACGTAGTCGGTTATGGCTTAAGTAAACAGTAGAGAAAGAACGCATGTATATCATTATATTGGATCCGTGCATTAGTCTTAAAGTGACAGCAGCCTAATATTCCTGCTGGTGTCTGTGTTTTTAATGTCAATCAAATAAAAGACAAATAAATCAATCCCTGCTCTTCACTGAATAACGCTTTTGTAACTTTAATAAGGATGAACCTTTATTTAATTTGTACAGTGAAGATTATTTGCAGTGTTATTTTACATGATTACTTTATTCAATTTCTGTACTTGGAAACTACTGTTAGACCTACCCGAAAAACCTTAAAAGCACTATTGTATTTATTTATTTGTGTTATTGCTTGTTCTTTTTTATTAATGACTGTTTACTTGTCTTTAATAATCTTTGAAATGTTTATTAGTAGTTTTAGCTTTCGAAATTGGAATCGAAAATTGTTAAATTTCACTGACATCTAAAATTTTGGGTGTCATAACCTTATTTATTACAATACAAGGATACATGGGTCAAAAACAACAAAAACAATAACTTTTATTAATTTATTACTTTTTTGTGGTGGGGCCGGTGAAAATAGAATCATTGAATTAACTGAATCGAACCGAAAATTAAGAATTGAATCGAATTGAGATCTTGTGAATCGATATTGAATCATATCGGGACACTTGTATCGATACCCAGCCCTAGCAGAAAGGCCTGAAAACAGATGCCAAGGTTGCGTTGTTTTTTTGTTCTTTGTTGTCGTTCGTTCGTCATCTTCACTTTATTTTTCGCAAAGCTTTATTTTGCTTCACTTCTGCTATGATAAAGAGCATTTTGGGGGGCAGAGCAATGAAAGGGAGGGGTGTGTTTGTTTGGATGGATTTCAAATATCAACAGTGTTCAACAATGATTCTCAGAAATCACTAACTGCACCTTTAATCAAACTCACCTGCTGGGAAAAAAAGGAAAAGCTACCCTTTAAGATGCTTTACTTATGTCCCTGAAAGGAAACAATAACCAAGTAAATTGTTGGTTAATTTTTCAGCATTATTTACTTGATTTAAGAATAATTTTTAATGGGAAGACTTAATGGAGTCAGGTTAGATAAGCAGAATTTTGGTTAAGCAGAACTCTGTGAAGCTTGAAATAAGGGCCAACAGAAGAAAAAAATATTTAAATGAATTCACCAAGCACCTAGTTCAAATGATCAGAGCATTCCCAGGATGTGAGGGACTTTATACAAAGATTTGAGGAGAGAAAGCAAAACCATGTACAAAACCATGTAAGTTTCATTAACTTGTGCTGAAAACTAGCTTATTACTGGATTCAATACTGGATAAAGCTTTGCAAGTCATACAACTTTCCTCTGAAATGCAAAGAGCAAAGTTCATGGCTGCATTTCAAGTTTTACTGGCTCCTGGAGCTGATGTGATTGAAACTGCTGCTCTTTATTTTCGCATGAAGTTCATAGCGCCCTTGATGCTTCTGAAGGAGCGACAGGGCAGATGAGAATGTGAAGAGTGTAATGTCACTGGTATAAAGTGACCAGGGTAAATTTCTACACAGTAACAAGACAGCACATACCTCAGCGTCTAGGAGTCAAAGGACAAGGCCAGGCAATGAAACCGTCACAGACCTTTGTCTTTGGACGCCTCTCACCGCATCAGAACAAATAAAGCCAGCCAACCCACGCAGAGCCGCGCCGACTCTAAACAATCTCCGCTTCAGACTGAATGAACGCTGAAAGAAATGCTGTCTCTTTTCAAAAGATGCTGATTTCATAGATTCATTACATGATTGGCTTTCTGTGTGGGGGCTGTTTTTCTGCACTTGATTGAAAAGCCATTCACCTGCCACAATGGACAACATCTCTTCATTATTTCTCAGTGCCGCACCAGCAACCTTGGGAATTATATGTTGAGTGAAAAACAGCCTTCTAAGCAATAGACTTTTGGTAAAACTTGGTCTGAGTCTTTGGATGTGACATTAAAGTAAGAAAGTTTGATATTGAGTTACACTCAGTTGCACTTGAAGCCAAAAAGTGCACAAAGTGTGTTCCCTACTTGCCTAAGTTTTCTCAATACCACACAGTTTCTTTTTTTTTTATTTTTTTTTTTTTTTTATCTGCGGTCACAATATGATAAAGGGAAAAGGCACAGGTCAATGAAAACACAGTATTTCATGCAGGTATTACAGACATGTATGAGTTCTTTCATGACATTTTAATTTCATTTCATAGTTTTTAGATAATTCACTCATTCACAATAAGCCACTAAAGCATTTTCTGATTTGGTTAACTAGTGTCTGTCTTTTTCTGTTTATTTTGTTATGGTAGAACATTCACTACCGTTTAAAAGTTTAGAGTTGGTAAGATTTTATTTTTTTATGTATTTGAAACATTTTATGCTCATCAAGACTGCATTTATTTGATCAAAAATACAGTAAAAACACCAATATTGTGAAATATTATTACAAAAATGATATCAAAAATAAGATGTATTGCTGATAAAACAAGATATCATTACATTTTGACAAGGAATCAGTTTATATTGCAGCACATCATATCATGAACGATTATCAATGCCTGAATCAAATTCACAATATGAAAAGCATTTGTGACTTGGTTTCTCACGCATAATTTTTTATAGTAATTATAATTTTATAATTATATCCCTGTTTGTGAGCAGAGACATCATACAGAACAAGGAAATTGCTCACGTGAACATGAACTTCTCCTCTGTGTACGCTGCACTAAAGTATTAATAACAAACACATGACCTCCAAAATCTTCACTCCCAGTTGGTGCTCATTTGCATAATACTAAACTTTTGTTGCTGGACACCCCCACATCGCTTCGACAATAGCCACTGTAGCTGAAAGGCGTCCTTGATTATGATTTCACTTTTTTAACTTTAGTTAGTGTGTAATGTTGCTGTTAGAGCATAAACAACATCTGCAAAGTGACGACGCTCAAAGTTCAATGCAAAGGGAGATTTTTTTTTTTTTTTTTACAGTAATTGCTTTTTAAGGACTACAACAAACAGCTGGTAGGGACTACAACGAGGTTCTTCCATGGTTGGTGACATCACAAACCCCAAAATTTACATAAACCCTGCCCCCGAGAACATGCAATAAAGGGGGCGAGTCCATGTTGGGCTGCTTCAGAGAAGAGGAAGAGTTGCTGTGGTAGAGTATTGCCATTGTAATTTTACGCCGGACTGCTTCACAAATGAGGGTCAATTCAACGCTGAATTTGCATAAAAGATTGACATGACGACACATGCTAGTCAATGAGTTGAATCAACTCCACAGCAACTACATAAATTTATCCACTAACTGTTCAGAAATGTCAAGATGCATTCTAAAATTTGTAACTTCTTCCTGAGTCTCTCCATCAGTGTCCGACTCCGGTTTGAACAATGTAAGGCTGAACACCGTTACTGACAATCCTCCCTTTGGCTGCGTGAGATTCTCCAGCTTTGTTGTTGTTGAGCAACCAAAGCGCAAGCTGTTAAAGCTCCGCCCTCTTCTGGAAAAGGGGCTGGGAGCAGCAGCTCATTTGCATTTAAAGGGACACACACAAAAACTGCGTGTTTTTGCTCACACCCAAATAGGGGCAAATTTGACAAGCTATAATAAATGATCTGTGGGGTATTTTGAGCTGAAACTTCACAGACACATTCTGGGGACACCAGAAACTTATATTACATCTAGTGAAAACGGGCATAATAGGTCCACTTTAATGTTGTCACCCTAATTGAGATTCATTCATTCAAAAATCCAAACAGATGGGAACATTTAAAAACCTTGTGACACCAAAATGGTGTGATATAATTCCAGGCTGCATCACAAGTCAGATTGTGGATTGGTATCATTCAGAATATTCATCCAGTTCCTTCTGCTTGAAGATTAGCTAATAAATACTATAATATTATTTAAGCAATACTAAAATTGTGCTGAAAATGGCAACCCTACCAACACTGCAATACACCAGCACTGATCATTCACAGGGGCTGTTCACACAGAACGCGTTTTTGCTTAAGATGCAGGCAGTCGAATGGGGAAAAAACGCAAAGTATTGAGATGTGTTTTTAAAAAGTTGTTATGTTTTAAAAGTTTTTAGAACACCGTCATGCACGAGACACAGCAAAAGACACGAGATGCACATGTAATAATCAAAGACGTAGGGAAAAAAAATGGAAAAGTGGTGCAATGGAATGGAAAAACGTGTTCTGAACCGGCACATAATAAAGGCAAAAGATCACAAAAATCACAGCAGTATCCATTGTGACAAAAAGCAAAATGCTCCAGAGGAGCATGTAAACATGGTAGTTCTGTCATTTAGCACAGTGAGTCATTGTTTTTATTTCAGTCTCATTTTGGGGTCAAAGTGAGAGGCGAGACTGAAGTGGGGCAGCCTGATGAGAGAAATCGGGTGAACTGATTAGCCCGAGAGCTCTGTTTCACAACCCTCCATCACAGGCAAATCAGTGTGACTGAGCTCTCCGTCCAAAAACCTGATGGCCTGAACACCTCGCTTAATTCTGATTGGAGCGCTGTTGGCAGGGCTGAGAGGGGACAGGAGGAGTGGCCGG
This sequence comes from Mylopharyngodon piceus, assembly GCA_039654765.1. NCBI lineage: Eukaryota > Metazoa > Chordata > Actinopteri > Cypriniformes > Xenocyprididae > Mylopharyngodon > Mylopharyngodon piceus. The sequence goes on along the minus strand of CM077443.1, from coordinate 35,164,574 downwards.
TTACCGTAGCAATGGGCACGATCTGGAGTGGCTTTCTCATATGAATTGTACCTTTGGGTACATTGCAGCACGCAAAGTGTATAGAAACGGGAGGGAGAGAAAGCGGAGAGGTGATTACAGACGGCCCTTGTCTTTTAATTAAGTTAAATATTCCTGTTATTTGCTTTATCAGCTAGTGGCTGCTTTGAGGGCCATCTGTGACCCTCCATTCCCTACAACGAGACATTGTTTCCTTTTACCTGTGAGGAGGAAAATAATTACTTGAACTAATTACTCTAACAATTGGATCAGCCAATTGTTACTTTTATTGAAGGTGGGTTTTGAAAAAATACCTATGCTATTTTAGCAACTTCAGAATCCATCATGGGGGAGCTACATTTAACCCTCGATACATGAAATAGAAGCCCATAAGTCAATAATTCCTGGGGAGCATTATCAAAAGTAGAAGAACAGGCGACAGGAATTCAGAACAGCTATTGACTAAAGGTCAGCACAGTCGGCAGGACCAACATTCGACAGACCGATTCCTCTACGCTTATGGTGGAGACCAACATCATGAATTCAGACAAGCAAACAACTCTTTACTCTCTCACTGCAGAACTTCATTTTGACAAATGATTGTTTGTCCTTGGAATAATGTGCACTGATGAATTGTTAAAATGCCCCTATTATGCTGTTTTAAAGGTTCCTAATTTTGTTTTGCAGGTCTAAACCCCTCCTTTTCTGAGAGCCTACTCTGCTCTGATTGGTCAGATGGCTCAGTCTGTTGTGATTGGTCTACCGCTTACAGCGTGTGTCGGAAATGAAACACCCATTACCATATCTGAACTTCATCTCCAGAGGCTTCCACAGCACTTGATACACAGTGAAATGAACAGTAGCGATGGTGGCAGTTTTACAGTGTCCAATAATGAAACATTGGAAGAAGTAACTAATCATCCCGAACCACCATCACAAGCAAGACTTGAGCAGGTTTCTAAGTGGTAAGTTTTTATTTAGTTTGTCATACATTGCAGATGAGATTTGAAGACCATAGGCGAACATTATGCAAATTTGTTACAAACTTACAGTTCATGCAGGAATAACTGATGACTCATTTCAGGCAGTTCAGAATCGGTTCTTTCTTTTGGGAGACAATAACTCCATTTGTCCTGCACTTTGATTTCTGAAAATATATACCCATATATATACCCATAATATATTTATACCCACAAACAGCTATATTACATTGCAATTAAGGTAATATTAGAAAAAGCATAATAGGGGCCCTTTAACAATAAAACCAGGAGTGAAAAATGAGAAAGTAAAGAGGTTATATATTGATTTAATGTTTATTTTAAAGTCCCCATCTCTTTGGCGTTTAGTATGAATATGTCAGCCTTCAGGTCATATATAAGTGTGCTCCAAAACAGTGACACAATTCGCATTTAGGAGATTTAAGGATTCAAAATTTACAATCTCTCTCTACCACCAATACTGATCAACAATTTTCCTGACATCCTGCACTTCAGCTTCTCATCAGATTTTCTGTCCAATCAAATTCTATCACTAGAATCTGAATCTGCCCTACCCAATGCGATAAGACGACGCTAAAGCTGCATCTGAAATCAGTCATTTGTTTACACATTTGCTATTTTCCATATGGCGAATGGCACATAAAGCACTAAAATAAAGTTGTTGTTTTTTTTTATTGGCATTAATGGTTCCATGAAACCTTTCCATTATTCCATTAAAATGTTTTTCACACTAAGAAAAAATGGTTCTTTTAAGAAAAGGTTCTTTGGGGTACCAAAAATGGTTATTCTACAGTATGGCATTGCTGCAAAAAAAACAACAACAAAAAAAACTTTTGGAACCTTTATTATTAAGAGTGTAGAGCATAGTGAATGATTCAGACAGTGTTAATGTGCTTTCAATTGCTCAAAATTTCAATTTTGTGCCGGTGTCATGTGAACCGCTGCACTTCGCACATAGTGTGATCTGCTCTACACACACAACCGCACAGAGCAGATTGTATGCGCAAGTCGGTGCAAACCACAAAACATATCCGATCCATTTGAATTCTCCTCGTCATTATAAACAGCACTGACACAAACTGTCAAATGCAGCTGTGACATAAAACAAAACATTACTGGCTTTTTTTTTTTTTAAAAAAGGGGATAACGCTGAATAATGCTGGGAATTTCAAGGCACTTCATTGGGACTTAAACAGAAAAAGTGATTGTATATGATGTCTAAAGACAGGAACACTAAGGGAAGACATTTAAAAAAATCTAAATTCCACATCCCTGCGATATCGGATTCATGTTACACAGAAGAAAATCAAATCACAGCTCAAAACAACAATCTCACATCAAAGAGACATCTATTTGAACAATAAGGCTCTTTTCCTCTGTCTATTCCCTAATTCCTTGTCATGGAGAAAGAACTGGAAAAAGTGTTCATCAAACAGCTAATCTGATTGTTTCCTAAAGCTCAGAAGAAGTTTGGAAAGCTTTAATCTCCACAACAAGGTCTCAAGCAGGATTTACTGGCTCCTGGAAGCACCCCACCTGGGCCTGTGATGTTGTTTGATTCCTGGGTTCAACAGGCCGGGCAAGAACACTAAAGCCGAACCCACTCAGGGGACACACTGATCTGAGGCTCTTCATAGGCAATGTTATATGAAAATAAACAACAGGAAGACATCTAACATGAAAGACACAGATATGACAGTCATTTCAATCAATCAGTAAATAAATAAACAAATAAAAACAATAAATAAAATAAAACAAAACAATAAATAAAAAAAAACAACAAATAACAACAATAACAATGTATATAATAATAATAATAATAATAATAATATTAAATATTATTAATATTATTATTATTAACCTTTTTGGTAGCTCCCCCTTATGGCAGTACAAATCTACTGATATTATAATCTTTGGATAATAAAATTATCTCTTTTTAATTTTTTTGTGACTTTTAAGGGTACGTTTACACGTTTAGTTGTCTATGTTACAATTTGGCGTATGTAAATAATGCGTCTCCGCTGCTCGTAGTAGTGGTGCAGGAAATCTACACATTGCTGGAGAAGCATTAATAAACTCAGGAAATACACAGTCCTGCAGTCCGCCATTGTTGTTTTGGCTGTCAAGTACTCGCGCATGCTTATAGACTGAACACGTAATACGCATGCACATAACGTCACTGTTTTCACAAATTTGTTTTTTGTTTTTTTTTTTGTTTGTTTTTTTTACACGGAAATTGCACTTTGAAACCCGTTTTCAAAAGTTTGCGTTTTCAGGTTCCCAAAACGCTGTTGTCGTGTAAATGAACTGGCAAAACATAAAAAGTTTTCCGTTTTTAGTTGAAAGCAGTGATGTAGCCTATAGAATGCAGTTATATGCCCCTAAAATTCAAGATATTGGGGCAAAAATGTCCCTGTATGAGTTTTTGTCTCATATTTATATCATATGATATAGGTATGCATTATCACACGAGCAACAAGTGCAATACCCCACGAGTGCTGTTTTTGTCCTGCTTAGCACGAGTGCAAATGTGATACTGATTTTATACAACAGTTCAATAAATAAAAAGTATTATATTTTAGACACAATATTGTCTGTTTTCGTTACCTATAAAGTCATAGCAAAAAGATGTGCCTCACAGCAGTTTCTGAATGAATTTGCGTTTGAACGAATCGGTTGAACCAATGATTCAATGGCTCATTCATAATGAGAGCCATTTACTTCATTCCTGAATGAATCAGCCATTTGAAGGATTCGAATGAATGAATGAATGACTCACTGACTGACTTATTTAGACATTTATCGCCACCTACTGGCAGTTTCAGTTTCTTATTTAGAGTATTATTTTATTTAAAAAAATAATTATCCATATTAATAAAAAAACCATTAAAGGTATAGTTCACCCAAAAATGAAAATTCTGTCATCATTTACTCACCCTCATGGCCGTTGCAGCCTAAAAGTTTGTGTAATAAATTCTATGTTGAATCAAATATAATATATCTTTCTAAAGCTACTTTTTGTAATATCTATTTGAACAAATGATTTCCGTCTTCTTTCTACTTTTAAAAAGTGGCCAAAACAAGATAAATACACAGAAATTGCTCCACTTTCTTTCACATACAGCTAACACAAACACATGTCCACACCACACACGGTTTGTGAGGTCTGACTCAACTCAGCCTCCTAAAACTCAGGCCTGTGGCTTTCAGCAGCAGCTGAACTTTGCTCACAACACCTCCTGCAGTGGTCACAGGTCACTATGACTCATCTGTGGTGACTCTGGTTCTTACTGTGTGGGTCACAGTAGGGTCCCGTCTGTCCTGGAGGCCTGCCGCCAGTTATCACTTTTCATCAGTGAGGCACAGGTCCTCGGGTACACGCCTGCACATGGTCTACAAGTACTGCTGAGAGATCCTCTCACGGCTTCAGTCCTGCTGGTGCCCCCACCAGTATGCAATTAACAAATGACTCATCAAACTAGGTGAGAAAAACAGCCTGTTTTACAAACACAGCAAAGATAAAGTTTCAACGAGCGAATCTGCAGTAAATGGACTTAATTTGAATCACAGCCATGTGACCCTTGTTTATAATTGGCTAAACAATATGGTAACTGTACAATGGAATACAGGGAAATTTATTCAATTCCAGGAATATGATGTTTTGGATAATTACATGTACATGTAAACTGCAGTTAATGTCTTAAATCAGTGGAGTACCACCAGCCCTGCACATTTTGTATGTCTCCCTTATCTATCACACCTGATTCAACTCATGAGCTCATTAGTAGAGACTGCTAGACTTGAAATTGGTGTTTCAGATATAGGGAGACATACAAAATGTGCAGGGCTGGTGGTACTCCAGGACAGGTTTATAAACCACTGTCTTAATTCATTAGGGGCTTTCGCACCTAGTTTTCGAACTTAGTTATAGGAACCAGTCACCAAGGCGGTTCCAGAGAACTAAATGTTCCCCTAGGGCCATTTTCCTTGTTGCATTCGCACCGCCAGAACGAACTCTGCACAACTGAAGTGGCATAAGCCGTGGTTGTTCTTGTGACTTATTTTGATGGCACGGAGGACATTTATTTTGACGGTGCTGAGAACGGCAGAGCCTGAGCACACAGCACTCCCATTCTCCGTCTTTATTAGTTTACAATCTGTTTAACAGTCCTGTCTAATATGTTGTTAGATAGAACTGTTATACAAAGAAAGTAAACGGTGTATGAAAAAGTATTAGCGTTTGCTGTGTGGTTGATGCCCAATGTGGCTAGCTAAACAGAAATACATAATCATGTTTCGCTTGGTCCCCTAAAAGTTGCGTTGGATTTTCTCCTTAATGTAAAGGTTGAGAGGTCCATCTATCACTGTTTTCCATGTTCCAGAGTTAGTTTGTAGAGTAAATATATAGGCTATAAACTGTGTGTGTGTACATAGCTTTTTAAAAATGGCCGGTGCCAGTGTTTCGCGTGCGTTCGGCCAATCAATGTACACTTACGTCATTGGTAGTTCTTATTGTGCTGGGTTAGACCCTACTCTGAAGTAGGAGCTAATTTAGTACAAAAGGCTTTCCTAGAACTAAAACCGTTCTTGTGGTGCGAACACGCCAAAAATGCGGTTACTTCCGCCATTAGTATTAGGAACTATGAAACTATGACTGAACAGATTCTAAAAATGCCATTTCATGCATCTTCTAAGAAAAAAAAAAATACATAACCACTGTAATACACTGCCTAAAATGGCCTATTATTTTTATAAACCAGCAGAAGCACACACCTTTTTTTAAATGTATTCATATTTATAATTAAAATAAAAATTTTCCACCAAGTAATGTACAGTGTTCACAGCTGCTAACTCAGCCAACTGACTGAAGAAAATGTCTGAAATATCTTTAAAATTCTCATTACAAATTTGGAAGATGGTTGGCACATGCTACATTTTCACATGCACATGACTGCATAATACTTTCATGTTTAATGGGTTATTCCAATTTTTGGAGTGATAAAGTGTTACGAGCTCTTTAATTCATAACATTTAATTAAAATGAAAACCAAATGAATTCATTAAAACTAAATCCATAAAAAATATCCCATTACCCATGGGATTTCTGCTGTCAGTAGTTAAACTTACATTGTTACAATTCACCCTATCTAACAACCAACCCAAAAAAATCTCCCCTATAGAATATTTCCTTAGAAAGAACTGACCCAAATGATCTAAGTGATTTGTGTTGCATGGTCTCAGACAGCAAAATAATACCTCCACTCTTGAAATGAAGCAAGTCATCCATCATTTAATCCTAGATTGACTACAATCATTTGAATGTCTGGCATTTCTCTGCGTGTTCTCTTGTGTGTGATTTTTCTGACCATGTTTGATAGGACTCTGTGTGATTTATAGAGGTCTAGTTGCTCAGATGGTTCTAAATGGTTCCATATGAAGTGCCTGACAGAACGCTTTAAGGTTCAATATAGAACCTTTTCTTCTAAGGCGGTGTATCCACCAAAGCGTTTTTAGCCCGCTGAAAACGCCAGGTGCTCTTCTGAAAACACCTTTCTATGGGAGCTCGAGAGTGCTTTTGTTTTCAGTTGAAACTCTTTGGCTGCTATGACATGGAATATCCGCGGACGTGTTACTAGTAGGGGTGGGAATCTTTAGTCAGCAAATACAGAAATTGTACAGAGGAATTGGAAGCAAGCAAAATACGGGTGTTTCTAAAGCACACTCAGCGTCATCGCGATCTCGTTAAAAACTATAAGTTCAGAATCGATTCTGAAATTCTCAGGCTCCCAATGAAAACAATTCGAAAAAATTGTCTTGGAAAAAAAAAAAAAAACACTTTGTTGGACACATGGCCTTAAGAGTGAGTTTAAATTTAAAGCTGCAGTCTGTAAATTTTTGGTTAAAAATGGTCCAAAATCAATTTTTGAGCAAGTACATAACCAGCCATCTCCTTACCTTAGCCTGATTCACAACGGTAAGCTTGTAATAATGTTTTAAAATAAAATCGGTACTGGTGGGTTTCTGTGGGAAATTTGGAGCATGCAGCTGTTCGTCTTTGCGTCATTACGCCACGTCTGTTTACATAAAGGAGTCCCAGCTAGTAGGCTATATGGCATGTGAGGATGCTGCTGGTAGCGTATCATTTATAGCCTTTTCTCACAGCATCTGGAACAATTAAACTTATTATTTTGATGGCGGATTGTAATCCAGAAAAGTCCAAATGACAATCATCAGTGACAACTGGAGATTCACCCGTAGTCAAAAGCAAAAGACTGCAGAATGGCTACAGAAATTGAAATCTACAGGTAACGCTAAAACACACTAAATACACAGTCATGCAATGCTGATGTTGTTAACATTAACAGTTTGACAACAAAGTATAACAATAATAATAATTTGCAAGGTTTGACGTGATCCGAGCTAAGCGATCATTAGATTTAATCACCATTGGCAGCGCAATTTATTGTAGGCCTAATGCTTTTTTTCCTCAGTTGGTCAGATGACATTTTCCGGTGAAAATTCTTATTTTTGTCATACTTCCAAGATGTAGAATCTGTGATTCCGAAGTACAGTATCCACACCGATGTGACTGACAGCAAACATTCATCCGCGCCGAGGAGCCGTGCCGATGCACAGCCCACGTAAAGATGATAATTCTGCAAATAACTGCAATTGCAGGTTTCAAACAAAGATGGCGACAAAGAGGCAAAACTTACGGACTCCAGCTTTAACCCACAATATTGCTTTAATTAATTATTTTTTAAATCATTGTCTTTAGAAATGACAGCTAGCACAGCACTGTGATAAAAGCTTTTGCTCATAACCAAACCTGCTGGTCTGTCTCCGTGGGTCACAAGTGACTGCAAATCTGATTGATGTCTCTGGTGTGGCTGAACACATCCAGAACCCAATGAGATTAATTCTGCTGTTTGTGTCATAATGTCCCATTCATTAAATGCAGTTAATCACAGACAGGACCTGAGGGAAACCTCCATTACAGGTCTCTAAGCAACTAGACCCCAATAAATCACACAGAGTCATATCAAACATGGTCAGAAAAATCACATTTGACAAAAACATTACAAAAGAAGGGGCGATATTATCACTGTTCACACATAATGAGCTCTTTGCTTGAGGTTAGGCACGATTCAAGATGAGAACCCAGAGAAATGCCAGACATTCAAATGATTGTAGTCAATCTAGGAATAAATAATGGATGACTTGCTTCATTTCAAGAGTGAAGGTATTATTCTGCTGTCTGAGACCATGCAACACAAATCACTTAGATCATTTGGGTCAGTTCTTTCTAAGGAAATATTCTATAGGGGAGATTTTTTTGGGTTGGTTGTTAGGGTGAATTGTAACAATGTCAGTTTAACCACTGACAGCAGAAATCAGGTACAGTCTGAGCCACGGCCTTAAGGACAACGATCCAACATATCACAGAGTAACGCTTCAGGCGACCTGAGTTCAAGTCCAAACTCAAGATCATTTCCTGATCCAGTTCCCTTCTTTCCATTTCTATCACTTGTTCTCTCTCAGTGTTGAGCAGTAATGCCTTTTACTGTAATGCATTACAGGAATAATATTACTTTTTGCAGTAACTAGTAGTGTAACTAATTTCTAATAAGATTTCAGTAATAATATTACAGTTACCATCCATAAAATGGAAGCCAACCAGATCACATAATTCAGTGGAAAATAAATAGAAATTACGATTCTGTCTAAAGAAATACAAACTAAACATTTTATATATACCCTAACATTCACAAAGAGGCACATATGCCAATTCAGAATTTTGAGGAGAAAATAGACATTTACCATATCTGTGGGGTGTAACAGAAAAGTAAAGTATATATATATCAAAACAAAAATACCGACTTCATTTAATAATTTGAACTGTTGTCATATGCAATTGACGTAGTGAACGCTGTGCAGGCTTCCGTGTTTACGTCAGAATGCCAGCTCATTATTGGCTGGCTCCTGCGTCAGCGTCACACCTACAGTATGTGTCATGGTGCTCACGTGTACAGCGTTGGCCAATACTGAGCTGGCGTTCGGATGTAAACACGGAAGCCTCCACTGCGTTCACTACGTCAACTGCGTATGACAACAGTTCAATTTGGTAAATAAAGTCGTTATTTTTGTTTTGTTTTTGCCCACAAGAAGTATTCTCGTCGCTTCATAACATTAAGGTTGAACCACTGTAGTCACGTTGACTATTTTAACGATGTCTTTAATACCTTTCTGGACCTCAAAAGGTGCAATGACGTTGCTGCCTATGTGTGGTTCAGAAACCTTTGGATTTCATAAAAAATATCTTACGGGTGTTACGGGTTTAGAACGACATGAGGGTAAGTATTTGCCGTGTGTCCACCAAAGCGTTTTTTCCAGCGGCTAGCATACTTTTCCAATTGTTTTCAATGGGAGCGGCGCTAAGTGTCTTTTTCACGCTCAAGCTCTGAGCGCTCAGCGTTTTTTACCGGTCGCCTCGAGTTGAAGAATGTTCAACTTTGAGTAAAACGCTGCGCTCATCACTGTCACTTTTTAGCCAGCCGCCCAATCAGAGTGGAGGAGGGGCGGGACAAATACAACACTGTCACAACATTCTTGCTGTACAACGAGATCAACAAGCAGAGAACGGAACAAAATGGATGAGAAATTAATATTGCTGGTCTCCAAACATAGCAAGTACTCTACATTGTGTCGACATTTTTAGTCTGAAACAAATTATCTGCAAAATCAGTTACAAGTAACAGTGTATTCCGGATATTCCGGATCATAGCAACAAAGTGTCTCAACTGAAATGCTCTGTCAAGCGCTCACAGATAGGCATTTTCAGCTGGTTAAAACGCTTTGGTGGACACGAGGCTTTAATGACAGAAATTCCATTTTTGGGTGAATTAACCCTTTAATGGATGTTAAATGACATTACGTCTGCCATCTAAATCAGCAGATTCTAAATGTTTAGATGTCTCACTTGTGGACTTTCTGCTTGAGGGCACCCTCCAGCTATGAGTATGAATGACATCTGTGTACTCACTCACTAATGCTCACAACACCATATTTTGGTAAAAATAGAAAAAAAATATTACTTCTCTCTTAAGAAATTTGAAGTAAACATACTGTATGTGAATCCATAAGTTTTTCTCCAGTGTAGAGAAGTGTACAGGAGTTTTTTTTTTTCCTCCTCTCAGTGGATACATAAGATTTCCTGACAAAAATTAAGAAATTACCGTCCCAGATTTTGTGTCCTGTACGGAACATTAACGTCCTCTGTCAGTCACATTCCTGTTTAAGTGATGAACTGCACGCTTATAGATAGATAATAGACATTTTATTCTTGTCCTACAAATGTGTAGCCTGTGCTACAAAACCTCTGTAGCACCAGTGCTATGTGCAAAATAGTTGACGTACAGCCCTGCACATATGACAAGCTGTTTTTTCAATGATGTTAATTTCTTTCCACACACAGAGCAACAACCTTGAAACGGTTAGAGATCAAACAAACACTATCTGTTATTAGAGAATCCTCACAAGGTGAAAACGGCAACACACACACACTCCTACATGCACGTACACACACAATCCTAAATCTCTTTTGTGTTGACAGCTGTACTGATGAAAGGAGTACTGGGAGCGTTCGTCAGTCATCCACTGTCCAGGACGACAGATTTCCTCAAGATGTCAATATCCCTAGCTACTGACAACAGCAACCATCCGTCATAGTGAGCATTTATCCACTCCTGCTGTCAAACACACCTAAAGCTACTCAAGACATGAAAACAAGGACAAGAACAATATCGACTTCACTCTGTTTATTCAGTAGCATACTGTATGTGAATCTGAGGACCCTGTGTAGATCAAAAATGTCCTGACAGCTACTACGGATATGATATACATACAGCTGGATGAATAATCCTATTTCTTAGGAAGGCCATTTCACATTTCTTGATTCTACCTCAAAAGGTAATAAATCAGGATTTATAAAAGCAGAAAATTTTTGCATTTGCATTTTTATGCTAATGCACCAGTATGTTGAATGATTTTCTGGTGACTTTTAATGTATGAAAAAATGAGAGACTGACTGAAATGAAGTGAATGAGTGACCATGTTTATACTACTGTACCGTTCAAAAGATTTTTTTTTTTTAAAGAAATTACTTTTATTGAGCAAGGATGCATTAAATTGATCAAAAGAAACAGTGAAGACGCTTATAAAAGTTTTTTAATTCAAATAAATGCTGTCCTTTTGAACTTGAAAAAAATGCATCAGGTTTTCCACAAAAAAATAAATAAATAAATGAATAAATAAATAAAAAAAATAAGCAGCACATAGTTTTCAACATAAGAAGAAATATTTGAGCAGCAAATCAGCATATTAGAATGATTTCTGAAGGATCATGTGACACTGAAGACTGGAGTAATGATGCTGAAAACTCAGCTTTGCATCAGAGGAATATATGACATTTTAAAATATATTGAAATAGAAAAAGGTTATTTTAATTTGTAATAATATTTCACAACAATATAATAATACCACTGTTTTTACTGTACGTTTGATCAAACAAATACAGCATAAAATACTTATTTCAAAAAAGTTCTAAAAATCTTACCAACCCCAAATGGTAGCGTACAGTATTTGGTCATATTTTGAACAAGTAATTGCCTTGCTTTAAATATCCACTGTAATATTTATTTTATCTGTGTGTGACCATAAAAAGCCTGAAAACTCTTGCAATGTGTCAAACACACATTTCTGGAGTGAGGAGGACAGGAAATTATTTACAACCCTTAAAAGAAATGAACATAAATCAATATACAGACAGGCGAAAGCACGGCAACACTGTCACAGTTAAAATGGTTCCTGGCCTACATTTTTCAATTCATCCTTCAGCTTCTCATCTGCTGCTGTTGAGGACATAATAGTCAGAGAACTCATAATAGACGGAGAACTGGGAATAGAAAGACTTAGTTTATTCAGAATATGATTTCCATGTATACTGGAATATTCAAATAGCTGTGCACTCTATGAATCAAGTGGACCTCTTACTGGAATGAAGACTTAACGAGAAAAAGGACCTGGTCAATGAATGAATCTTACATTGATTGTGAAAATCAACCACTAATTAGGTTAATGAGGGCAAGAAATGGTAAAGAGCCAATGACATCACCATCTGTACATTATTAACATTCATTATTATAATAATAATCATCATCATCACATTCATAATAATCAGTTAATAGTCCATCTATTATCTCAATTAAAATGTGAAGAATTTTTCTCCTTGTCTTTTGTTAAGTAAAGGAAGCAAGAAAGCTTTCTTGGCATATTTTTAGAAATAGATTCCATTTACACTAAGTGCAAAAACTATAGCAAAAAAAAAACCTAAATAGTGATAGATGCTATTTATACATTATAGTGCAAATAGTCACAGATACTTGCACCTCAGTGTATTATAGTATATTATAAAATGGTATGCAATAATACCAACAAATTCAGTATATATGATTATATTTATTAAAATCATAAATTGATGCTGCTTTATTGGGACATTACTTGTCCCTGTCCCTAAAGCCCTCACCTACACCTAACCCTACCTTTTTAACACTTAATTCCCACTATTAAATATCCGTTGGGCAATTTATTTCCTCTTTTCCAATATTTTCTTAATTTTTATTTAACATAAACACCTCTCCGAGCTGATTTGTGTTGGGAAAAGAGAGCAAAATGAGTTCGGAAAAAGGTGGATTCAAACTCAGATCGTTCGTGTCAAAAGCTACCACCACCCGCCTTACTCTCCATGCCACTGATCCTGTTATCAGCGGAATTTCTTTTGTAATTTTGTCTGGCCCAATCAGACAATAATGGGCGGAGTTAGTGTAAATAGCCTCTGCCAACAATGCAGGCTATTTGCACTTGGTGAAAACAGACACTTCGTTTTAGATATGTTAGGAAGGCAATCATGGCAATTACACACCAAGATCATCTTCAGTCAGCTTTAGTCACTTTCTCTGAATGTGTGATGGTAAATGTAACTGTTAAAGGTGCACTATGTAACATTGACAGCTAGCGGTTAAACTGGGTACTGCAGTCCAAATTCAAAATACTGGAGAGAGATTTTTTGCCCGCCCCCTCCTGTTTAAGACCTGATGCTCATGCGGGTTGCCAGATTGCAGATACGCAACAGAAACAAGCGTAATTGACCACGGAAAGCAATGAGCCTTACAATATAAGTTGACCAATTAATGTATATGTTTGCAATGTTTTTAATGCTGAGGCTTTTTAGGTTGGGTAAAATTTGCGATCTTTGACCAAATTCGTTTGCTGGCTTCCATCGCTATGTTTTCTGCAAACTGGGAACCTGGGGTGTCAAAATACTATTGGGTAAATTTGCAGTGGGAGGGATCAAACAGACCAAAACAAAAACAGACATTCCGACAAGAAATGCACATTTCAAAGTAGAATAACTGGCTCCAGCATTGTTTTTCAGAGAAACAAGTATGTGGACTTAGCATGCTTCCTACATCTCTGCAAACATATTATGGTATTTTTATTCTTTAGTACAATAATAAAGTAGTAGTTTTGTTTTTGGATGCACTAATGTGCATGTAAACTGACATTTTCACCGGACTGCAGCATTTAGGCTAAGATGTGTCAGTTGTGTCTTGGAAACAGTATTCACTACCCACCTGCCTCCCTGAATAAACATCTCTATTACACAGTGACGCCTCAAACTGTACGCATTGTATACGTTCCATACCCAATTTACAGTTACCTCAAATGTAAAAAACTGACCCAATTTACCTGAATCCACCCAATTAAATTAAGCATTTCTACTCAAAATAGCAGCGGTGGGGTAAAGTGTGCCAGATGCTTTCAGGGTAAAATGTCACTTAGCTCTACTAATACCGAAAGTGAACTTTACCTCCAAATGCAGGAAATACTATTACTACAAGAAATAATTGCTTCAATGCATTCAAATATTCACTACATTCAAATATTCCACAAACATACAGTATTAAGCAGCACAGCCATTTTCAAACATTAAGATTGGAATAGTAAGAAACGTTTCTTGAGCAGCAAATCAGCATGATTTCTGAAGGATCATGTGACACTGAAGACTGGAGTAATGATGCTGAAAATTCAGCTTTATCATCACAGAAATAAATTACATTTTTAAATATATTAAAATAGAAAACAGTTATTTTGCATTGTAATAATATTTCACAATATTACTATTTTTACTGTATTTTTAATCAAATAAATGCAGCCTTGGTGAGCATAAGAGACTTTTCAAAAAAAGTTTTATCGACATCAAACTTTTGAATGGTAGTGTATATTCATATTTGTATTTAAAATTAATATAATTTGAGTATTCCAAAGGATTTAAAGACCGCATGTGGTGAAAATAATGTTTTTAATGTTGTTTTTATGTCTATGTGGTGTTTTTAATATGCTTTCAGACAAACCATGTGCAAATTCATAAGTCAACACCATTGCTGAGTATTTTCTCCTTAAAACTGCAGTGAAAAAAGACAGTCTCAAAAATGCAGTTTGAAATCGCCAGTGTTTCTTATGTCACAAACTACCTTGTAACCAATCACGTCAACGTGGGGGCGGGCTTTAGCATATCATTACTATGCTCTGAAGCAGGAAGAGAGCTATGCTCTCAAGAGGAACCACATTATGTATATGATGTATATTACAATGTTATGATGAACTAAATGCCTTTCTCCAATGACATTCTAAGTTGTTCAAAGCGTTTCTACGGATGCTGATTTTTAGAAGGTAGACTGAGATGGCGAACTGGAACATGGTTTGTGTAACATTAGCAACACATTATTAGCTGTTTGATAATGTAGTCAAGCAAAAGACTAATCATATATATATTACTGTTATGTGTCCAACATTGTTGCGATTGATACATAAAACTAGGGGTGGAACAATATATCGCAATACAAAAATGCAACAATATGTATTGTGTATAGTTCACCCAAAATGAAAATTACTGTGTGAGGAAAAAAAATCAGGTTTACAGGGTTTTAGTGTCAGTACTACATTAAACTACTTTATATAATGTTGAATATAATGTATAATAATGCAATGGTGGAATATTTGTGGGTCCTGATAATGCCAAATGTCTTATGTTACCAGTAAAAAGTGGCTTACATTATTTTAAATATATCTAGTCAGTGACAGTGTGCAAGCATATTTGTCTAAAATAATTCTGTATTTTCAGCTTCAGAATTATATATTAATATCAATATTTTTATTCTGGTGTCACCATTATCCTGTGCATTGGGTTACCAGCACCAAATCCAAGCCTATTCATTTCCACCCCCAATATAATACAGAATTTAGCATTTTAACCAACAGTACATTTTTTGTTAACCATTTACCATGTCTTCGAGTATCACAATAATATTGTATCGCAAGTTCAGTATCGTGATATGTATCGAATCGTGACATGAGGGTATCGTTACACAAACATAAAACGCATTACCATTCTGATAAATCGACTTGTATACGAGCCAGTATAATTCGCTCTTCCTCTTCTTCTTTTGAATCAGTTTCTGGTTCAAACATATACGGCTGAATTAAACCAGTATTTCCACTTGTCATTGTGCAGTGTTTACTACAATAAAAAAAGTTGGCCGAGTGGATCAGGTATTCTGAGCTAGTGTGAGTGAGTGGAGGCGGGGTTAATTTGCATAGTCATGGATCCGTGTATACTAAATGAAGCAAGGGTGTAGAGTTACATTCAAGCTATTTTAAGGCATGAATAATAATAAAAAAAAATCTCCACAGGAAAAAATGTTTAAATATGGCATTTTGGTGATCAAACATGGGTTTTAAGGGATAAAATTATTGACTACAGGGGGACTTTAACTTCATACTTTTCATGGCACAGCTTACCACTAACGTGGCAACTGGACTGAATTGAATTAAAATCTCTTAAAATCTGTGCATGTAAACTTAAGGTGAGGATTATCTCGAATACAAATTTAATCAAAATAAAGAATGACCCAGCTGTCCTTGAACAAAATCCCCGAGCGTTACACATATTATCAGATGAGGTGCATCCGGTTGGGTACCACTGCATCATAGGCCACATGATTGGTCAGGACTTGTGCTCTCAGGGCCAATTGATATCAGATAAGCAGCCTTACATCTGCTTTCTTCAGTTCATGAATAACATAACCCCTCTTGACTAAGTGTTAGGTCTATGAGCCTTACAAAAAAATGTGTGAAGCAATCTAAAGCGCAAGCATTCAAATCCCATGATAAACCCTCACAGCAAATGGATACATCTATACAGCAATACATCTCTCTAATTGCAAAAGTGAATTCACAGCCTATGCAAGAAATTTCTTGCAAATGCAATTGACTTAATATTTGCATTGCAAATAAAAGTATGAGAGTTTAAATAAGACCTACTGAACATACCATGATACTCCATGTTGACGAGATCTTTGCAGATGGACCTGGTATCTCATAAAAGATTAAATGACGAAGATATGCACTCCACACTGACCTTGCAACTGCCTTATTTATAGCTATTGAAATTCAGAAATATGAAGATGCAATCTAAATAAGTTATAGTTGCTGAATGGCACCCGACAGCCTCGCTCATAGAGATTAATTAGTGTTCTGAGTGATATCAATTGTAGATGGATGTGTTACCAGCTACCTGGTTGGTTAAAAGAATAAAAAGGCTTTTAAACAAAAGCTCCACCAGCTGCACCTTATACAGTGTATGATGCAATAACAGAACAATTATGAACACCTGCAAAGCTGGTCAGAGAAAATTTACTGACAGAATTGATAGATGGTCTGTTCAGGTTTATTGTTTGGATGTTTTGACCAACGCTTATTCTTTGTGAGTTATTCTTACTTTGAGTATCATAAACAGTCTGTAATGAATCCCCTCCAGCAACTTCACCAGATAAACGATGGAAATTATTTGTATTTTATTTCTCTAGAACATGATATATGAGTTGAAAAGAGGCCTGGTGGGTAGCTCATGTTTTCCAACATGTTGCACGGCACCACTTACATGCGGGTGACCAGAGTTTGAAATCGGGTCATTGGATGAATACCATCTCCCCATTGTTTTATGACAGTTCATCACTACTGTCTGAATGAAGGCAAAAAAACAAACAACAAAAAAAAGACCTTTCCAAAACAATAATAATAATAATAAATTATTTTGTTTTTAACTAATGCTAATTACTATTTTTTAAATAATTAAATCACTCATTTTTGTGATTAATCACATTAATAATTAACTAAAATATTACATTTTGTATTCATCCATTTACTTATACATTAAATCCTCAAAAAAAAAATATATATATATATATATATATATATATATATATATATATATATAATTATCATCAATGAACATTTAAATATATTTTTTTTCCTAAGGATAAAATTAATGACAATTATAGCTAATTGAATTATATTTGAAAGCATAATTAAGATTTAATAGGCCTGAACTGTAAATTTTCAGAAATCTGTTCATCATTTAACAACAACAATACATAATATGATTCAATAACTTTTAAATAAACTTTAATGTATATAACCATTGTCACATGAACCCATTCTAATGTCACATATACTATAGCTTTGCCTTTATTTACTGTGAGAGGTCTCTGTCTCTGCTCTGTTTAGGTTTGTTTACTTTTTCACTTCACAGCTTTTTTACACTTTTTACATCTTTCACTAATTTTTATATGAAACAAATTAACAATTAACAATTACTAAACATACTTAATATGAAAGTTTGTATGTGAGAATCAATCCTCTCAATGCAACATCAGTAGCAAAAGTAATGCATGATCTGTCGGAGCCATAGCCTTGCGGGCAGTGCTCCTACATATAGTGCAACAGCGCTTCGGGCGACCCGAGTTCTTGTCACGGCTCGTGGTCCTTTCCTGATCCTGTGTCCCTCTCTCCTGCCCTATCGCTTCCTGTCTCTTCTTGACTGTCCTATCCAATAAAGGCAAAAATGTCCTGACGAATATGACGCTTGGCAACAACTCATTGCGTGATAAAGCCTATAGAATGCAGCTAGAATGTCCCTAAAATTCAATATGGGGGCAAAAATATTCTTGTCTCATATTTACATCATATGATATAGTTAAGCGCAATATCACACAAGTGTTATTCTGTCTTGAATAGCATGAGTGCAAATGTGACACTGATTTTATACAACAGTTCAATAAATAAGAAGTTAATATTGTGTTATTTTAGACACAATATTGTCTATTTTGCTCAATTTTGCCAACAAAAATATAGAGACAAAGCACTGTTTGTCTCCGAGCAACACTCAGCAGTGTTTCATTTCTGAATCCACGTTTTGAACGAATCTGGTGAACCAATGATTCATTGGACCATTTATAAAGAGAACCATTTACTTCACTCCTAAATTAATCAGCCATTTGAATGAATCGAACAAATGAATGAATCGAACAAATGAATGAATGAATGAATCAATCAATCAATCAATCAATCAATCAATCATTAAGACATTCAAAAGAGTATGTGTAATAAATTCTATGTTGAATCAAATAAAATATTTCTTGCTGAAACTACTTTCTGTGATGTATATTTGATGCTTTACACAATAATGACTTTAAATTATCTTTTGGGAGTAATTTCCCTGCCAAATTTTATGTGTGATTAATTTGCAATTAATTAGATTAATTAATCGCCACATCATGTAATTAATTAGATTAAAAATTGTAATTGCCTGACAGTATATTTAGTATAATTGTTGTTGTTTTAGCAATGGTATAATGACCATATATAATTATTTCTCAGTGTCTTTATTTGTATGCAGTATTAAAAAAAAAAAAAAAAAAAAATATATATATATATATATATATATATATATATATATAAATAAACATATATATATATATATATATATATATATATATATATATATATGGTAACACTTTAGTATAGGGAACACATATAAACTATTAACTATGAATTTTCCCTCAATAAACTCCTAATTTATTGCTTATTAATAGTTAATAAGGTACTGGTTAAGTTTAGGTATTGGGTAGGATTAAGAATGTAGAATAAGGTCATGCAGAATAAGGCATTAATATGGGCTTAATAAGTACTAATAAATAGCCAATATTATATTAATATGCATGCTAATAAGCAACTAGTTAAAAGACCCTAAAATAAAGTGTTACCATATATATATATAATAACAATAATAATAATAATAATAACAATAATAATAATATTTATTTATTTATTTATTTATTGATTTATTGATTTATTGATTGATTGATTGATTGATTTGGGGTGTGCCCGAATACTAAATGCGTATTCGGAAAGGCATGGGGGACAAAAAATGCAGTCTACGGCACCCTGAAAGGGACATGGTTAGTCGTTTGCTAGCAGGAGCCTGTTACTTTGTAGTACAACAGATTTCACTTACCACGTAAAGAGAGTAAGGAGAGATGGCTGATAGGACAATGGTGAATGGTTTGCAGTTCCTAAGAGTCACTGACAAATATCTAATCTTGTGAAATGTGTAATAAGTAGCTAACGCTCCCTATAGTATACACACAGCACGTGTGATTGCAAATCTCGAAAGTGAAAGTAAAAGCGCACGTGTATTCAAAAGCGATTTCAATACTCCGCATATTAACATGCTGGCAAATTATTTACATTATAATTACCCAACTATATATTTGTGAGAGAAAGCATATATATAGAAAGAAATACATTTTTTCCTCCCATCTCATGTGTTTTCCCTTTAGGGGCTCTGTAGTACATGTCATTTCCTTTCCGAATATGGTATTCGGCTTCAGGCACATCCCTAATATATATATTGCATGATCTGCCCACCCTTACTGATTTGATTCCATGAGCCATTCACAGTTTCACTGTACCATGTGTTCTTACACCTGTGTAGCTTAATCTTAGTCTCTGATATAAAAGCACATGGCAGGATCAACCAAGCAGCCAGATGGAGACTGTAATGCAATCTAATAGAACTCTAAAATAATAATAATAAATCACAGTTCTCCTTCACTAACCCCTAGAAAAACTCAACACCTCCCCCCCAAGAGAATAACAAATATGAAGCGGTGTCACTTCATTTCCCTCTGCACACCATTCCAGCTAAATGACTGGTCTGGGCCTCTCCCATCACAATAATGTAGTGGGATCAAAGGATCCTCAAGCAGCCCCTCATCACCAGAGAGAGCGACACATAAAAAGCTGTGGGTCGGGGGTTAAGCATCCTGTCTCTCGTTAGCATTTTATCCAGCCTGATCGTTGACAAGCCACTTCCCCTGATGATATTTAATAGAAGAAAATATTGGCTGTGAATGTTTTTCATTTAAAAACCGGCATGATAAAAATGCATTTACTGGGTACTATGTGGATTAAAGTCGATATATTGAAGAGTCAGAACCCTGGGAGATGATAGTAATCTTCCTCAGATTTGGTGTATTAAAAGGGTGATGATATGAGAAATCAAATGTTCCTTGATCTTTTGAGATAAAAGTGTGCATGAAAACATGCTGTAACTTTTAGAACTCTTTGGATATAATGTAAATAATGCTCATGTAAACTGGTATTTTCAACGGAGAACAGATTTTAGGGTGGAGAGAGTGGGGTAAGATGTGTCACCCCCACATAAACATATTTGGAAAGGGCTCATTATATACAGCTATCTGTGATAAGCATTTAATCTAAAAACAGCCTTATTTTATTAAATATTATTAAAATATTAATTATGTCTTAAAATGAATTGTCAAAGCAAACTTAATCAGGTTTAACAATATGCTACACAAAGAGCACATCATTGATGCATATAATGCCAGGTCTGAGCAGAAGATTTTGCTGCATTAGGTAAAGCAGTGGTTATGATTTATTATTCATGTTGGTTGCCATGCTAATGGCAAAACAATTCACGCATATGCATGCATATATTCTTGCTCTTGAGTATCTTACATAACTATCAACATGACATGAGTAATAGCATGTGATTGTAGCCATGTAAATTACCAATAATAGCAAATAATCATATTCTGAAGAAACTGACAGGTGCTTGCTATGGAGGGACTCAATGGTACAATGCCACAATCTTATAATTTTCCCCATTTACTATGTACGGCAAATGGGCCTCAATATGCTGCCCCAAGTCAAACCATGTAACTGTGGCTGGGTCATGTAACTATATGGTTGCTAGGGTGCTTTGGATAGTTGCTAGGGTGTGACTAGGCAGTTAGAAGTGTGATACTTAATAGCTGCTTGTTAGCCCGAATCAAAGGAGCCTAATCCCTTGTCTCTAAGATGTTCTGACCCTGAGACCTCCATTTGATCCCTTTTCTATGTAAGGTTGCTAGGGTGCTCTAAAAAAAGAAGACGAAGAGGATGAGGAGAAAGGAGTAAGGAGAAAAATTGGTAACACTTTATTTTAGGGTCTTTTAACTAGTTGCTTATTAGCATGCATATTAATAGAACATTGTCTGTTTATTAGTACTTATTAAGCACATATTAATGCCTTATTCTGCATGACCTTATTCTACATTCTTAATCCTACCCAATACCTGAACTTAACAACTACCTTATTAACTATTAATAAGCAGTAAATTAGGAGTTTATTGAGGGAAAAGTCGTAGTTAATAGTTTATGTGTGTTCCCTATACTAAAGTGTTACCGAAAAATTAGAAGGAGAATAAAGAGAAAGAAAAAAAAGGAGAAGAAGGAGGGGGAGGAGAATGAGAAGATGATGATGATTATGAAGGAGAAGAATAATGAAGAAAAGGAGGATAAGAAGGACGATAAGAATGAGGAGGAGGAGGAGGAGAAGAGGAGGAGGAAAAAGAACAAAAGGGGGCAGGGGAGAAGGAGGATGATGAGGAGAAGAAGAAGAGGAGGAGAATGAAGGAGAAGAGGAGAATGAGGAGGAGAAGGTGGTGAAGAAGAATAAGAGAAAGAAGAATAAGAGAAAGAAGAATGAAGAAAAGGAGGAGAATAAGGAGGAGACGGAGGAGGAGGAAGGAGGAGGAGAAGAGAGGAGCTGGAGAACAAAGAATGAAGAAGAGGAGGAGGGGGAGAAGGCAGGAGAAGATAAGAAGAAGAGAAGAATGAGAAGAGGAGAAGAAGTGGAGGAGGAGAAGAAGAATATGGAGAAGGAGAATAATAAGACGACAAAGAAGAAAAGGAGGAGAAAGAAGAATGAAGAGGAGAATAAGGAGGAGGAAGGAGAAAGAGAGGAAGGAGAAAGAAGAAAGATGAAGGAGAAGAACAATGAAGATGAGGAGGATAAGAAGGAAGAGAAGAAGTATAAGGAGGAGGAGAAGAAGGATAAGAAGGAAGAGAATAAGGAGGAGGAGGAGGAGGAGAGGGAGGAGAAGAGGAGAAAGAAGATGACAATGATGGAGAAGAACAATAAACAACAGGAGGATATGAAGAAGGAGGGGGAGGAAGAAGAAGAGGAGAAGAGGAGTAGAAGAGGAGGAGATGGAGAAGAGGAGGAGGAGAAGAAAAAGAATGAAGAAGAGGAGAAGGAGGAGGAGAAAAAGAAGAGGAAGAAGAAGAAGAAGAAAAAGAAGGAGGAGGATAAGAAGAAGGAGGATAAGGAAGAGGATAAGGAGGAGGATAAAAATAAGAAGACGAAGAAGAGGAGGAGGAGGAGGAAAAGAAGGAAGGTGGAGAATGAAGAGGAGGAGAAGAAGACAATAAGGAGGAAAAAGAAGAAGAATGAAGAGGAGGAGGAAAAGTAGGAGAAGGAGGAGGAGAAAAGAAGAAGATGGAGAAAAACAATAAAGAACAGGAGGATATGAAGAAGGAGGGGGAGGAAGAAGAAGAGAAGGAGAAAAGAAGGAGGAGGGGGAGAAGGAGAAAAAGTAGAATGAGGAAGAGGAGAAGAGGGGAAGGAGAAGAGGAGGAGGAGGAGGAGGAGAAGGAGAAGAAGAAGAAGAAGAAGATGAAGAATTTAACATGTAATGCTTTCTCTGTGAAGAGGCTGTTCTTGAAGTATGAGGCAGTATGAGGCAAACTATACTGCGGTGATAAATGCTCATCTCATGTATGAAGGAACAACAGCAGAAACAGAATGTTCAATTCTAAGGGCCAGAGAGACGGTGGAAAATGGTCATTAAAAAATATATATATATGACACCGACAACTTTTGCCATTAAAATTTCAACATTATAAGATACTTTAGATATGGATGGATAAAAAAATAAAATGACCACTTTAAAGTCAGAAAGCATGTTAACGGATTTGTTCAATTTCTCATTACGGTACAAACTAATTTATAGCAAATATTTTAATTACATTACAGTAGACATGCTAATGCACCAAGGAGACCTATTATTAATGTAAAACACTGCCTGACAGGGCGTATCTGAGGGTATTTCAGGTGACAACTGATTCAGCTCAGCCTGATTTAATGAGTGTTTAGGTTCAGCCTGTTTGCAGCCATCAAAGACATGTTGCTTATAGCAGGTTAGAGCTAAACTTCCTCTCTCCCGCTGAGGGCGAAGACGACACCGGATCCACCCCAGTCACCTCCTCATCCAGCATGCACGGCCCGTCTGCAGCTAATCAGAAGAGACTAGAGTCATTAATTATGGGCGCAGAATGAAACTTCCCCCTTCCCTTTCTCCCTTAACAAAATGACAGTAGTTTCCCACTGATCAGATGCTTTACGGTTATATTAGCTGCCTGTCTAGTTATCTCCCCGTTGTGTTCTTGTACTCTGAATGGATTGTGGGCGTTGTTGCGGGATTGTTAGTGGGGTCCTGATGAGACAGCGCGGCAGTGCCGGCCTGTCATGGCTTTGAAAGGAGGGAATGATTTAATTGATCCGATTTTTAATGCATGAATCATGCGGATGAGTCTCACGCAGGGGGCAGTCTTTCTGAGCAGCCTGGTTTTGCAGGAGAATCATTCATCTTGCTTAGAGTGTCATGAAGCCCCTCATCTCAGCATAGGTCAGTTCTTATCACAGTTTTGAAAAATGCGAAACAAGTCGGTGTAGAACATGTCAGAGTGGAGGGAGGTTAGGGATGATGGGTAGGGTAAGAACAATTATAAACCTTATTAGCATGGCTCATGAATATTAATCAGGGGTCATAATGTTTGCCCAGTTATCAGGTGATATATTTACCTCTTCTCTGTTTTTTAAAAAAAAAAAAACTTTGGATTTGTTAATCTAAATAAAGGTTCTAGCATGTTACAATTTACAACTGTGCAAGTATTACATTTATTTATTGTATTATATTAAATTGTATTATATATATAAGCGATACATGGAACAGTTTTGACTATATTGATTGTTTATGTCACTAAGGGTGGTTGCTAAGGTAGTGATATACAGATCTGTGAAGCAGTCAACCATGCTTTATCATAAATAAAACACGGATATTGACCAGCATCAAAGACTGGAACCATCCGTTTTATAAATTATTATATTATACCATAATATACATTATACTTTTTAATAAATTTAATGACTCTTGTAAGATCACAATACAATACAAATAAACATTTTATCTATAGTTTAAGGCACAAATACATGCTGAGCCGTTTGAAGATGTATTTATTGCATTATATTATTATATCATATTGTATGACATTTTTATTACATTATACATTTACTATATATTATACCTTTTAATAAACTTAATGCATCTTGCAAGATCACAAAACATTACAAATACACGTATTTTTTATCTGTAATTTAATGCATAAATATTCTGAGCTTTTTGCATTTGTAAAAATCACTCTTAGAAAAAAAAAAAAAAAGAAAGGTACGGTACATCTTTAAGTAAGGTACATCTTTGTACCTTTTCTTAGCCCTAAATGGTATGTATTAGTACGTTAAAGTTACATATTAATACTTTAAAAATGCATTTTAGTACCTTAAAAGGTACATATTAGTACCTTTTCACTTTTGTACTTTAGGATACTGCCCCAGTGACAATCACCGTACCTTTTTTTTTTTTCTGACAGTGATGTATATTCAAAAAATATTGCATTTTTAATAATTTGAGATTGCTTTTCCACAATGATGATTCACAAATATAAGTTGATCAATTTGCTACCACGCTCAAAGTAAGGATGGATGAATGGGAGTTTACGTGCAAGACAATTAGTGTCATGCCAAACGATCCTGTCATGATCTCCATAAATCAAGAAACCAATTTGTTGCACACAAATATTTAAAAGGTTTTTGTCACTGATTGAAAGGCTGCTGCTCTATCAGCATCAGGGAAGACATGCAACATCTTACTATTTGTTTTTTTACCTTGTAGATGAACACCAACTACCCATGTTTCAAGGAATCAACTCACTGTTTGAACCATCTGCCTTAGGAAAAGGTCACAAGGTGTCATGAATAATTATGAGACAGCGTCTTCTCATACGTTATGAATAATTACAAAACATAGCTGACGTATACTAGAGCTATATTGGATGAAAACATCCCTTCCTGATCCAACATCACATCAATGCTGAAGACAAAAAGAGTTCAAAAATACTGCCTTTAAAATTCTGTTATGTTAAAAATAACATGCTAGTGTCTAATGTCGGTCACACTTTAGTTTAGGGTCCAGTTCTCACTATTAACTAACTATTAACTTCAACTTTTCCCTCAATAAACTCCTAATTACTGCTTATGAATGGTTAGTAAGGTAGTTGTTAAGTTTAGGTATTGGATAGGATTAAGGGATGTAGAATATGGTAATGCAGAATAAGGCATTAATATGTGCTTTATAAGTACTAATAAACAGCCAATATCCTAGTAATATGCATGCTAATAAGCAACTAGTTAATAGTGAGAATTGGACCCTAAACTAAAGTGGTACCCTAATGTCTTTTAAGCAAGACAAGGGAGCATCTCAAGCTGCTGCCTGAAAGCTCTGGAAGGCGGCAGGTATCTTTGGCAGCAAGATGTGCCATCACATGCTTCTGGAGGCCAAAATTTGCTAAGATAACCTCAGACCTTGTGTTGGTATCAGAAATAGTGAAAAGAAAACATTACACAAGAGTTAGTTCCAACTAAAGATGCTCTGTTCCAGACACGATGTCAGTTTGATGCTTTGGCTTCTTTTGGAACCATTTTCATCGCCGGAGAATAAACATACAAGCTAACTGGCCAATTTTTGTCTTAAACATAAGTTATTCAAAATTAACCTCTTGTTTATTGCACTTTTATATAAAAGCCATATCCTCACAGTCTGTGTTGTTGGTCTAAATATCAGCATGGCCCAAGGCCGAATCACAGCCTACAAGTGGATGACCTAGTTAGTGACTAACACAGTCAAGGCTGGAGAGGAAGGTTCTTGGCACTGGAAGTGGGATGCAGAAGCTTCGCAGGACAATCCCTTTGTAGAGCTTTGGTGGAATTCGGCATTACAGGAGAGAAGAGGAGAAGAGCCATCCACAGCACTACAGAGGATCCAGCAAGAGCATCTAGATGGCTCTGGATCAAGACAGCAGATCTGTGGAGTATTACTGCTAGAGCACAATCGCAGACTTATCATCCTCAACTGGGTGCCCCACATATCTGTTTTATCCCCCATGTCAAAGCAATACTAAAACAAAGAAATGTGAAGTGGATTGGGATGTATTGTGAATTAAAGGATTAGTTCACTTCAGAATTAAAATTTCCTGATAATTTACTCACCCCCATATCAGATGTTCGTCTTTATTTCTTCAGTCAAAAAGAAATTAAGGTTTTTGAGGAAAACAATCCAGAATTTTTTCATATAGTGGACTTCACTGGGGTTCAACGGGTTGAAGGCCAAAATTGCATTTTCAATGCAGCTTCAAAGGGCTCTACATGATCCCAGCCAAGGAATATTGGTCTTATCTAGCAAAACAATCGGTCACTTTATAAAAAAAAAAAAAGAATTCATATACTTTTTAACCGGAAATGCTCATTTTGCACTGCGATGCGATGCGCCACACATTACATAATCATGTTGGAAAGGTCACATGTGACTTGGGCAAAAGTACCGATCCAGTATCTACAAAGCGAACATGCAAAGACTAAGTCAAACTCCCTTTACAAAAAAAAAAACAAACAAACAAAAAAAAAGGTAAAACAACGATGTCGGACGATTTTGAAGTTGCAGGAGAAAATGAGATTTTTTCGCCATACCGCGGTACTTCCACCTACTTTCCAACATGATTACGTAATGTGCGATGTATCGCAGAGCAGTGCAAGAACAGCATTTGTGGTTAAAAAGTATATACATTTTTTTTTTTTTTTTTTAGAAAATGAATTCGCTAGATAAGACCCTTATTCCTCGTCTGGGATCGTGTAGAGCTCTTTGAAGCTGCACTGAAACTGCAATTTGGACCTTCAACCCGTTGTACCCCAGTGAAGTCCACTATATGGAGAAAAATCCTGGAATGTTTTCCTCAAAAACCTTAATTACTTTTTGACTGAAGATAGAAAGACAAACATCTTGGCTGACATGGGGGTGAGTAAATTATCAGGAAATTTTAATTCTGAAGTGAACTAATCCTTTAAAACACAGGAAAAAAGGAATTGCAAAATGAAACTCAACAGTGTCAGCCAAAATTTTTATATTCTTTTTCTTTAAGCTGTCAACATTTGTATTTGCATACCTCCTCACACCCTGCTTGCGCAGACATCACACGTCATCAGCGCATCCCATAAGGACATGCAGAATTGTAGACACAGTCACTGAGCGCCACAAACAAACAGCAGCCAACTTTTACAGTTCCTCCTGAACCAAAACAACGAGCTTATGCTGTGTTTACACCATGTATTAATTACCGTAATTACGAGATGGCAATCTATGATGTTCTACCCGGAGCTGTTCACGTCCTCGGACTTGGAATTATGCATTTCTCTGGCAACACTATCAACGCAGAAATTAATCTGCAGCAGTCAGGTTGTACAAGTAAAAGATCCTTAGGTTGTGTACATTCATTATTATTGTAATGTTATGTGCTTTGAGACATGAGTTAATTCAACACTGACACTTTGTAGACTCTGCTCTGGCTATGCGCATTCATATCTTTAGGAGGAGGTGTGGCTTTGGAGAGTACTCTGAAGGGAGAGTAGGATCTTATACTAATGTATGAACGCTGGGAGACAGAAATTCACTTCTTACTGGCAAGCTGAGCTCAAACAGCCACCAGCCAGAGAAAGAATGCACGAGAGTCAAGTGAGTTAGAAACTGAAGAGAAAAATCACTCAAGGTTTGACAACATGGATCAAAAAAAGTATAATTTTCATAAAACTCTGAGTGCAATGTTTAGCCATGCAGAAATTAATGTTTCCCTTTCACCATGAATTCCACTGATCATTCATCATTTTTTTAAATTCACATTCACTGCCAATACACATAGTTCTTTTGTGCATCTACATAGAAATAATAGAAAGAGATGACTCTCAATTGAGCCAAGGATGATGAACCCAGATGAACGCAAGCAGCTAAGTGGGAAGGAAAATGAAAAGAATCAAATGCAGAAATGTCAAGGTAGACTAAATGAAGTGACATGATGGGTGGGCGGTGAAGAATGGCTTTGCATGTCAGAGCAGATGAAGAGTTATTGAGGCCGTTTCAAAACTAAGATAAACTCAATCAAGAACTCAATGCCACAGCTATACGTGCTTCTTTGAATGGCTACATTCACACAGTGTTTGGGACTGATCACCTTATTTACTCCTGAATCGCCCGGTTCATACAGAAGCAGATCAGTAAATCATGGCAACTTATGTTTTTATATTACTTTAACTCACTTGTTAAGTTGAATATACTTAAAAATGTAAGGCACCAACTGAACTTACAGGGTTAGTTCACTCGAAGATGAAAATTCTGTCATTTATTACTCACCCTAATGTCGTTCCACAACCGCAAGACCTTCGTTCATCTTCGGAACACAAATTAAGATATTTTTGATAAAATCCGATGGCTCAGTGAGGACTCCATTGCCAGCAAGATAATTAACACTTTCAGATGCCCAGAAAGCTACTAAAGACATATTTAAAACAGTTCATGTGACTACAGTGGTTCAACCTTAATGTTATGAAGTGATGAGAATGCTTTTTGTGCGCCAAAAAAACAAAATAACGACTTTATTCAACAATATCTAGAGATGGGTGATTTCAAAACACTGCTTCATGAAGCTTCGAAGCTTTATGAATCTTTTGTTTCGAATCAGTGGTTTGGAGCTTGTATCAAACTGCCAAAATCATGTGATTTCAGTAAACAAGGCTTTGCTGCATCATAAGTGTTTTGAGATTTCAATGGTTCACCACTGGGGGGCGTGACTTTGGCAGCTTGATACACGCTCCGAACCACTGATTCGAAACAAAAGATTCGTAAAGCTTTGAAGCTTCATGAAACAGTGTTTTAAAACCGCCCATCACTAGATATTGTTGAATAAAGTTGTTATTTTGTTTTTTTGGCGCAAAAAAAGTATTCTCGTTGCTTCATAACATTAAGGTTGAACCACTGTAGTCACATGAACTTTTAAATATGTCTTTAGTAGCTTTCTAGGCATTAATTATCTTGCTGGAAATGGAGGCCTCGGTCATCGGATTTCATCAAAAATATCTTAATTTATGTTCCGAAGATGAACAAAGGTCTTACGGGTTTGGAACGACATGAGGGTGAGTAATTAATGACAGAATTTTCATTTTGGGGTGAACTAAACCTTTAAGATTTTAAGTTCAAATAGTTGGACATTTTTTACAGTGTGGTCTGTAAAAGCGCATCAAGAAACCGAAGTCAAGCTTCTTTTCTATCCTTGTGATACACATTAACCCCTGTAACCATAGTGATGGTGACAAGTAGCTGACATGTGTGAGTGCAGTGTATAGTTGCTACTGCACTGTATGATATCAAATAATACAATTACGAGTCCTAAAAATTTAAGGGTGTCAGTTCACTTATAGAATGTGGTGTCAATCTTATTTATGAACAAACTGCAAAAATTAGGAAAAACATGGAAGCTTGTTTCCTCCATGGAATAAAAAAAATAAAATAAAAAAAAGGTTATTGCGACTTTTTCCATCTCACAATTTCAACTTTGTTTCGACTTTTTTCCCTCAAAATTACAAGTTTACATCTTGCGATTTTGACTTTATATCTCGTAATTCCGAATTTACAACTCGCAATTCTGACTTTTTTCTCAGAATTGTAAGATATAAATTCACAACTGCGAGTTATAAAGTCTGAATTTTTTTTTTTTTTATTCCGTAGCAGAAACAAGGTTCCTTGGAAAAACAATTAAATGGAAAAAATAAAAAGTTTAAAGCTTTAAATTATAGGAAACCATAGAATATTACAATCTATCCTTTAAAACCGCAAAGCCTGGGTTTCTAAGAAAAAGTATCCTAATGCACAGAAACATTAATTACCACATGCAGAATAATAAAATGATACTACGTGATACCGTAAGACCCTACATGGGGCAACAAAGTTGTGCACCGGTAATTTAGATTGAGGTTCATACGAGCTCCCTTTTCACCATTTATGTCAACAATTATGAAGAGTATCTTTGAACCTGAAAAAATTAAATTCCTATTATTATATCTTGATGAGGGAGAAATTATGTGGTATCATTTCATTTGTGTGCTTTTCCTGTTCAATCCATATTTTACACTAAAATATGCTGCTTGTGGAAACCAGAAGAATGCATTGGCAAAATTAACTACTTTACAAAATAACGTGTGGCATCGTTGTTTAAATAATGTGCACTGTGTACATATCTGTGAACATCTCAAAAAAATGTATTTGATGTTTTCATGACCCTTAAACAAGCAGAAAATCATCTGAATTATGTCTGGTTAATACACCCACTTAAAAATGGTGTGTATGAATGGTGTATTTAACTGGCATTTAAAACACAATATCTGAGTCGCTGAGATGTTGAGAACTAATATTTATACTTATTGTTCAGCGGACCATCTTGTCATAGCGCCTATAAAAATGTGCATGTTGTGACAATTACATCAGCAGATAATTACATCACAGCTATTCTGAGAGAGATGTAATTTGCCCATTCGCAAGAAAAAAAAAAAATCTGAAACTATATTCTCAATAAACCTTTAAATATCATATCTATCTTTCTTGAATTTACAACCGTTTTCAAGACACAGTGATGTTATGAAGATAATCGAAACAAAACAAATCAGCCCAGAGGGAAATAGACTGGACACACGGCACATTAGCAGAGAGCTGGAAAAAATAGAGAGAAGAGGGGATTGGGGTCATTTCTGTCATCTCACTGCCTCTATTACAATGTGTTGCTGGTGCTTGTTTACAGAGAGCTTTTACATGTCAGAGGAGAACAGAGGAATTGGCCATCCAATTATGAGCCAGTGTAAATCATTTGACATTTCAGATTTATCATGCGTTGTGATAAAAGCTGTTAGATCCTAAAATACTGGGGGCTGTTTGAAGAAAGCATCAACAATTTTAGAAATACATTTATTATGGGAGTTAAAGGGATAGTTCACCCAAAAATGAAAATTTGATGTTTATCTGCTTACCCCCAGGGCATTCAAGATGTAGGTGACTTTGTTTCTTCAGTAGAACACAAATGATGATTTTTAACTCCAACCGTTGCAGTCTGTCAGTCGTATAATGCATGTCAAAGGCAACATAATCTATAAGAGTCAAAAAAACACGCACAGACAAATCCAAATTAAACCCTGCGGCTCGTGACGACACATTGATGTCTTAAGACACGAAACGATCGGTTTGCGCCAGAAACCGAACAGTATTTATATCATTTTTTACCTCTAAAACACCACTATGTCCAACTGCGTTGCGCATCCGGTTAGTGAGGTCTGAACGTGCTCTGACAACGGAAGTGATGCCGCGCACTCATTGAAGTATACACGCGAGACATCACTTCCGTCATCAGAACGCGTTCAGACCTCACCAACCGGATGCGCAACGCAGTTGGACATAGTGGTGTTTTAGAGGTAAAAAAATTATATAAATACTGTTCGGTTTCTCGCACAAACCGATCGTTTCGTGTCTTAGGACATCAATGTGTCGTCACGAGCCGCAGGGTTTAATTTGGATTTGTCTGTGCGTGTTTTTTTGACTCTTATAGATTGTGTTCCCATTGACATGTATTATACGACTGACAGACGGCAACGGTTGGAGTCAAAAATCATCATTTGTGTTCTACTGAAGAAACAAAGTCACCTACATCTTGAATGCCCTGGGGGTAAGCAGATAAACATCAAATTTTCATTTTTGGGTGAACTATCCCTTTAATGTGTCACCAATCAAGAGAATAGTTTTTGAAAGTCTCTGCTCACTAAGGATGCGTTTATTATATCGAAAATACAGTAAAACAGTGAAAATAACTTTTTTTTTTTAATATATTTTAAAATGTAATTTATTCCTGTGATGGCAAAGCTGAATTGCCATTTCATTAGCATCATTAATCCAGTCTTCATTGTCACACGATCATTCAGAAATCATTCTAGATTTTCCGCTCAAGAACATTTCTTATTATCAATGATAATCAATAAGAAGGTTCAAACCAGTGTTAAATTCGTTAATAATTTATCATTATTTTCGTCAACAACATTTTTTCACACACGAAAACGAGATAACTAAATAAAAAACAGCTTTGAATGACAACAACTATGATGAAAATCTATTGACATTTTCATCAACGAATAAAAACTAGACGAAAATGTTAGCGAGAGACGATTTGGAAGAGAAAGTGATCCAGTCAGAATGATGACCTGCGCTATAGATGCGCACATTTGAAGCGTAATGCGCTGATCTACCCGGCGGGACATAAGTTGGCATACACTTTCTGCATGTCTCATAATATGTTAAAAAAAGTAAATGTTTGGGAGAAAGAGAAGAGCAGACATATGGATAGATCTGAAAAAGCGTGACGACATAAAAGAGAGCTCTATATTTGGTAGGGTTTTCTGTGCGCACACACCCGAAGCGTGCAGCCATGCACACAGAAAGCCACCTCTCAGACAGCGTACGAGTTCTGAATTGAGCTCTCAATTTAATTCGTTGCTTGATCGACTGTTAATCTATTTAATGGCTGAATGCATTGAGCACTGCTATATCACAACACTCTCCAACACCATAATGTTACTTTTAATTCTTTTAAGCCTATGATATGAAGAATGATATCTTAGTTTATATATCACTTGTGATTGCATTTTCTATAGATATGGCCAGACGTGCAGCCTACCAATAACATTAGAGCGACAGCACTAGGAACGCCCACAAGCGACTTCACAGTACAGAGACTATAGCGACATATAGCGACATAACATGAACAGGGCTTAAAACTAAATGGCATTTTAGTCAAAAGTCACTTACGGTGTTGAGGACTTACAATGGCTGTCACATGTGCGAGACCGTAGAGTGTCCCATTTGTCATTTTAGGTTTCAGAAGTGTGCTCACAAGCGCCCCCTTTGCGGTCCATATGCGCCCTCGATGCGCACTTTTGCTGAGCATGCACTGAAGGGAGCTTCGCAGCAGACTTCTTCCTGACAGTCAAAGCGGCATTACATCACGAAAGTGCGGACTCGTAGGAAGACCATGAGTGTTTAGGGTGCCAATTGGGACAGGGCCTATGACTAAAACTAAAACAACATTTGCTGTCAAAACACTGGTTCAAACAAAAAACACACAGGCCTGACCTTGGATGAGAGAACACACTGGTTTAAATACGAAATTTTGAAGTAGAACACTCAAATAGAAATTTATTTATTTATTTATTTTACCATGTGTATGACTTACTTTCTTCTCTGAAACACAAAAGAAGATATTTTGAAGAATGTTGCTAACCAAACATTTCTAGTGACCATTGAAGTCTATTGTATGGACAAAACAACATTGACACATTTATTCACAGAGACTGAAAACTGAAAACTGATATGGAACAGCAGTGAGTAAATGATGACAGAATTTTCTTTTTTTAAATTGAATTTTTTTAAATAACTTTTGTGAGACTTACACTGTGTTAAAACCAGACGCAAAGCGATTCCAGATTGCAGCAACAAGCAATTTGTCAGTCCACACCAGACTCAACTACGAGACGCAACAAAATCCATCAAAAATCACAGCCAATCAGAAGAGCGTGTGGGCAGTCTCTCTTTGCAAGAGATTTGCAATTTAATCAAATTCATAAATATTACACCATTTTAAAATACATACTGAGAGACTGAAACAATCTTTGTCATAGAATAGACTTGTCGGATTAGACTGAGTTCGCAGTTTCAACATTCCTCTTTCCTTTAATTAATCTGAGGTGAATTTTCCATTGTCGCTTTCAGTACTGCTATAAAGATCACGATGATATTCAAACTCACATTAGGCACTTTTAACCTTAAATAAAGCACACAAACAGTACCTGAGATTATCATTGTCATACCTAGTTTGTTGTTGTTCCAGCCGCGACATTGCAGAAAAATGGAAATCATTTCTAAAACAGAATCATCACGTATTACCATTGTGTCTGGTTAGGAAAAAAATTCTGATTAACACGAAAAAGATACCTTTTATCGCATATTGTGGCGTCACGTCTGGTTAGGGCAGGGTGTTAGTCTGAACATCATGTGAAAATCGTGTTTTACAGACTGCACAAGGAGGAGAAATAAAAACACCCATTCTCACCAACTCAAGAGGAAGAGAGAAAGAAAAAGAAGGATTTTGCTTTTAAACCAAATGGTTTAAAAGTTTGAAGCAAAAGAAAAATTCTGGGGACTGCCACAGACTCCTAGCCAGAAGAATAATAAAAAAAAGAATGGCAACAAAAATAGCAGGGACACACAACTTCAGTGCTTGGCCCATAACTAAGACAGTAAAAGGCTTTAATTTTGTTTCCTTTATATTGCGCAATGACATTTGTACATTTTATCATTAACACAGAGGGCAGAAAGAAAGATGCTATGCTTGCAGAAACCTGTGAAGAGGCAACATAGGGAAGAGTTCTTATCTCTGAAAGTGAGCAGTACAAATTGGAGAGTGCTCGAGCAAGTCCCACAATATCATTGGAATAATGAGGGCTATTCGTTTTGGGGTTTTTTTTATACCAGTGAAAATGGGAATTTAGTTTCCTTTAGGAGACAGAGAACAGAGATACAGAGGTGGACAATGAAAGCAGCTAATAATGACAGATCTAACCTGAAAAACACAAGGGTCATACTATGGGCAAATAAGAGTGACAGAGGATTACTAAACATCTTAGAAAGACCATTAAGTTGCCATCTTAAAACATAATACATAAAAACTCCTTTTAGGGGCTTCCCAGTTGTAAAAAAATAAAGTTTTTTTTTTTTTTTAAATGCAGAAAATTTTGTTACAGTTAAGGCGGGCGTACACTGTGTGAGTTTGGACACTCAGGAGGTCCTGAGGCACTGCACACATTACGAGTCAGTTAACCTGATAAACGTGTCAAAGCAGCTGGTACACGGCACTGTACTGCACGGCGAACTGGAGGCAATCGCATGAGGTTTCGAGCTAAACACAGAGACCGGAGCTTTCAATGTTGCTCCTATAGCTTCGGATAGAAAAAAGAAAGAAAATAAAGGACAAGTGTGCAAATGATTTGGTGAAAAGCAGAAAACAACATTACTATCAACAGAAACAACTAGGGAATGTATTTGTGTGTGTGTGACAGTGTATGTGCACGCTGTAGGGTTGCAGCCACTGGGTTATAATAATATTCATAGATCTATCCTATGTGACATGGCTGTGTATGATTTGGCAATAGGGGAACAGCCTATACACTGGTCAAAATCGGGCTGACTTCCATGAATTTTTTAAAGATGTTAAAAAAATAGAAGTCTATGGAACATCCCCATTTAGATAGCCAAGTAAATGTGTGTGTGTGTGTGTGTGTGGCCACTCACTTGGTAAGGGTCGACTATGGTCCATAGGGTCTTCCTCCAGGCCCGGGTTGAAACTGCTGCTGCTTCGCTCGCTAACCAAGTTGGAAGGGCTTTCCATGTGAAAGCTGGTTGGAGTTGAACTGGTAATGCTGGACTGCAGGGGTGTTTGCACTTGGCCTCCACTCGATTCTGAGTGCAAAGACTTTCTCAATTAAAAACATTCTTCTAAATTCAAAATCAAAAGAAAATCTAAATTCAAAGTTTAAGCTTTTTTTTTTTTGGAAAATTTATATGGAAATTTATATTTTTTTTACAATCCACACTAGTATTGGGGCACTAGTAGCACAGAAATTACACAAAGCAGTTATAAAGGCAAGCCTTTGTTCAACTGGGCTTTTATTCCAAAAAAAAATAATAATAATAAAGTGTATATTGTGTATCAAGCTGTAAAACAATACTGAGCTTTAGGGGGTTTGCGTTTTCTGTGAAACATGGTAGATCTGACAGATGGAGTTGTTTAAGTTTGTACAAGTTTGTGTGGGTGGGAGAGTTTGTGTGTATTTGCCAGTGAATTTACAGGAAGTGTGTATTACCAGAATCTCTTCTTTGATCGGTCTCAGACGTGAAGGTCTTCTTGTCACTGCTGCATTCACTGAGCTCGCCATCACTGCCATCGCTTTCACTTACGTAAACTTTAAAGAGAGAGAGAGAGAGAGAGACAGAAAGACAAAATGTGAGAAAGTTAATAAGACGAGTAAAAAGCAACAGAGGGTGATGCAGGATAAAAGGCATAGCGTTGTACATACACAGGAATACACAGAGGTCTGTATGAATATTAATAGGAGTAGTAGTCAAAGATAAAAATTCTTTCATCATTTACTCACCCTGAAGTTGTTTCAAACCTATAAGAATTTCTATCTTCTGCTGAACACAAAAGATATTTTGAAGAATATGGGTAACCAAACAGTTGATGGACCCCATTGACTTCCATAGTATGGAAAAAAAATGTCAATGGGGTCCATCAACTGTTTAGTTATCGACATTCTTCAAAATAACTTCTTTTGTGTTCAACAGAAGAAAGAAATTCATTCAGGTTTGGAACAACTTGAGGGTGTGTAAATGACGACAGAATTTTCATTTTTTGGGTGAACTATTCCTTTAAACACAGACCAAAGGACACTGTCTAACACTGATGAATAAATAGTATAAGGTAAGGCTATTAAACAGCAGTCCCAAACTAGTTTTTGTTAATACAATAAAGTTAGTAAGATGGTATGAGCCACCACAGTCATCACAAATATAGAAAATAACACAAAGTGAAAATAAAGTGGTGTTTTGGGTTAAGCTTACAAAAACTACTTCTACCATCGTAAATAACAATACTAACACGATCTGTTAATGAAACATATGGACACTGATCCTGATGAATGAACATGCAAATCCTTCCCATCACACACGACTTACTAGTTATGTAATTTATTGGTACTTTTATGGTAATTTCATGACTTACTAATTGACAACATAACTACAAAGTTGCATACTCTTAATTTCATTTATTCCTGCATATTTGCAAGGGCAATTGAAGATTGAGTGCTGCGAGCGCAGTATAACATCTGACAGGACAGGAAAGTTTGTTTTCTGAGGTGAGAGACTTTTTATTTCGTAACAATTTACAAAATGTCAGAATAATGACACTGATATATAGGCTGACAGCATCTCATCTGACCACAGATACTGATTCAGGACAAAATGTTTTTCTCAGACACAGTTTACTTAAATTGCATCCGATAGAAGTCTCAACAGCATTCACGTATCTTTCAAAATAAAAGTCTTGCATCAGAAGAACATTTAGGTCACTCCGCGACCCACCACTTGAGAAACACTGTTCTACAGCACAGTAACATCAAATACATTAATGCATTCATTCCCAACCAATCTGTAAAACGGTTCAGGGCAACGCAAGAAGGTAAATTGGAAAAATAAAAAGTAGAACAGAAGCATGGGGACAGAGAGACAAAAAATGAGTGTGCCTCTACAATACTGTCATTCACTTCTTCATTCCACTGTTTCTCCTTTCATTTTCTGAACAGAGGCAGGTAAGGATACTGTAAGGAACTTCTGAGTGGCTTCAAGTGGACATGGACCTTTTGGCTGTCTTTCCAAAGCCTTCATCATCTCAGCAGAACACGCTTGCCCCCGATCAGCGACTTGAGCCCAAGCTGAAAATTAATATTTTTATCGGAGAGAGAAAAGGCAAGCTTCGGATCAGCACCGTTCTGCCTTCCAATTTGCTGCACCCCATCTGCCATGGTTTCAATCAGAGAAAGTAGGATGGAGGTGCAGTGTTGTGGTGTGTGTGAGCAAGTCAGAGAGAGAGAGAGAGAGAGAGAGACCTGTCTCCTGTCCTGTCACAGACTCACTCTCTCATTCTCTATACCACCCGTCTGATACCACCCACCTCTCCAATCTGGCTTGATGAAAACAGCTATAGAGCAGCAAATTCTGTCGTCATGCTGAATCATTGTTACACACACGGGTTGGTTTGCCCTGATCTACTGTATGAACCATCAAAACACTTTTCATGTGTTTATAGTGTGTATGTACGTGCATTTTCATGTTTTCCAAGAAACAAAATGTGTGTGAGACATGGAAAAGAGGCTAAATATATTTTACAAAAGAGTGCGCCGGAAGGGCCTCCGCTTTTGCATAGTTTGGGCTTGCCGTTTAATACTCATTTGAAACTTAGCAAACTGGCAGATCCAGTATAACTCTGTCATGGAAACTAGCATGTATAAACCTTAATTAAACAATTTAATAATCAATTAAAAAGGAATTTATACCTGTATGATATTACGCTGTACCCACATTGGACCAGCGGTTTGGAAATTGGATGGATGGATGATTCAGGGAATTCATTCAACACGAACCTCACAGTGCATTATGGGTATTCTCTAGCTGTTGAGTGTACATCAGTTGCACACTCTTTATTGAGGTGAATTATGGGACCGAACGAGTGAATGAGCGGATAACTTCCACTATGGTTTCAGACACCACTACAAATGGCTGTCCCCTCACATAGTGCCCTATTTAAGGGTATAGGGGGCGATTTTGGACACAGCCTATGTTTTTTTTTTTTTTTTTTTAAACGTCTTCTGGGTCAAAACTAACCCGAATGCAATTGGGAGGTTTTCTAGAAACAATAAATTAAGATACTTTAAATAACTGGTTCTTAACTGGTTTTGATTAAGGACCCAGATTTTGCACTGGACATGTAGTGTCAAATCCAATAACAGAACTGTTTATTGTACTATAAAAATGTCTATGAAATCAAAAAAATGTCAAATTTCAGTTAAAGATTTTCAATTATTAAAAAAACTAAACATGCTAGTCTTTTTGTCATGAAATCGTGGGTTGTCATCCACTATGAGACACTATACGAGATGAAACGATCGATTTTTGTGTCCCGACGCTCATTGTCATTTATGAATCAACATGACTCTCTACATCAAACGGTAGTCTGAACCTGGCATAAGAGTGCTGTGCTCTTCAAAAATCCCTTGGTGCAGGAAACTAAACATCTTAAACCGTAAGAACCAGACTAAGGTGATTGCTTGTTTAAAGTCGGCATGAAACAGAAGTTGTGATAGTCTCTTCTTTTAAATTGTGACGTATATCCAAGTGAAATGGCTTCTCGAACAAGAAAAAAAAAATGTAAGGTGGGACTTGATTTTGTCTATCAGGAATTGATTGGATGGTTGTGGTTTGCTATTTGCTGTGATGTCATGTGAGTGACAGGTTGCCCCGCCCTCATGCCAATAAACACATCATCAGAGAAGAGAAGAGAGAAGAGGGAGGTGAAGTTATTTTAAATAAACAATACGAGGGCACATGAATTTAAAAAAAAATAATAATAATGACGTGCATTTAATTTATAGATAGATAGATAATTTATAAAAAAAAAAAAAAAAAAACAACAACACTGCAATATTTCATACAAAAATAAGAATACTTCATTTTGATTTCATGGTGACTTTAAGCTGCCTGCATATGGTGTTTTTAATCAGTCTGTCTGAAAACAAAGTTGTGTTTATAAGATATCGGGTTGACACAGCAAGTGCTTATGAGGATATCACTTTACATGTCAGCCAATTTGCTCTTCCTGCCTTCAGAATAAACTGCAATACGGACTAAACCTTGAGGTCCATTCAAAGGTCTGGCTACACAAGACTTGAATAACAGTAAGTTGGTTTAGTGGGTCAGCTAAGTGATCTCCCACCCTGACCAGCTAAGATGTGGAAAAAAGAACAAATTATCCTGTTGATGAATCAATTATATTATACCATAATATAGTTTCGCGTAGCCAGACCTTCAGACTGAAGGTCTGGACTCCAGCAGCTTTCATTAGCCAAGAAACCGCCTAAAGGCCATCTGACTGACATGTAGTTAGGAGTGTGAAAATGTAACATAGATGTCCCTACAATAAAACTCTTGGGAGGTATTCTATAGTCTATGCTGTAAATTTCACATACTTCATATATTTTTGAAAATCCAGCGTTTAGTTGATTCTAATAAGCGCTCACTATCACAGTTGTAAACGCAACAGCTTTCTTTTTCCATGAGGGGGTTTGGCATCACCCCAGCTGTTTCCAGGCAGACTGTTAAAGAACTCAACACACAAGTCTCTCGGAAATCCTGTAGAATTCAACTAATCAGATGATGACTGAAACTCCTGAAGTGTTTCCAATTTTGCGTGCCAACTTTACTTAACATCCACTAGAGTTTCCTGGCAATTATTCAGATAATAGCAAAGAAAAAAAACACACCACCAACCTAATTTGTAAACTGAAATCTGTGAAAATGTTGAAATTGAGTTCTGACTTCTTGGATATTTCTAGAACCATCAAAATTTAAATAAAATAGCATAGTACTATTATCTCTACCTAGACACCATCTGTAACTGACCCGTACAGATGATTGTAATTTTCCTCAGTCTGTTATTTACAGTTGCTCCTGATATTCAGAAACGTTCAGTCACATTACCAGCAATGACAGCAGAGGCCATACAACAGAATGAAGAAAAACTAACCTCTGCTAGGGCCAGAGTACTTCAGCTGACTGTACTTCAGCAGCCAACTGAAATGTCACTAGACTTACAGTTAAAGGTCTCTGCAAATATGAAGTGATTGTTTACTTTTGGTCAAACAGAGAGAGGCATCCACAGGGCTTCAGTCATGAAGCAGATGTGTGGAGCAGATCAAATTAATGTGGAATTGCTGTATGTATCCTTATCATTAACAAATGGTTTACAGACACCATTTGATTAGGGATACCTTTTTTTGTTCTTGCAGTGTTTATACTTGTCGCACCACTGGACCATTAAGTTTTTGGGTCAGTGACATAAAAAGACATCCAATATCATTATAAAAAAAAAATCTAGACACATGTGCCAAGTTAAAAATGTAATTCTGTTTATGTCGGATTTGTACATTTTTATTTGTACATCATGTTATGATACAATAAAAAAAAGATTTACACACCACATATAAAATATTACATAATCTAAAAAGTATTTCCAAAAAATGATGTTGTCTTGGGATTATACCATTAAACATATTAAACTATCCTTACCGTGTCATAAAAAGATTTTATTTTAAAGAGATCTGACCTTGACACACATGATCTATAAGAGTCCTCTCTGTAATATAAATTTCCATTTTATGGTTTTCTTGTCACATGACAACAAATTGGCTTCCTGCATATTAGTTACATGAATAGTTTCTACATTGGATCATAAATACAGCGTGTAAGTAAATCATATAAGTGCCCTGATGACACTGAAAAGCTTGCAGAGATTTACAACAGCCAGTGACATTTGTCGGAGACAACAGAAATGATTGCATAGTGCCGTAAATGAAATACCTGTTTTTGAGCCAACCATGCAACCACATTTCCCTAGGGAGACTTTAGGTGCGTCCCAGTTTGAGTACTTATGCACTATTCTATGCCGTTTTGTAGTATAAATAATGCAAGTAGTGCATTCACACCGAAAATTACAAATAAAAAAAGTACACTTTAAATGCCCGGATGATGCAGTACCGAAAAAATGAAGTGTGGAATGTTGGACGTTTCACACACTCAACTGTCACAGGAGGAGGGGCTATCAGTCTCCGATGTTGAATGATAAAATAAGCTTATAAATTTATACAATACATGGTTGTGTGCATAGTGTATAGTGCGTCATTTGGGGCTCAACTTTTTGATTGGCTAGACATAATCAACGCTAGTCAAAATGTCTGTTGTCAGCTCTATCAATAAGCTAGAATATTTACCAAAAACTTTTGTTCCGCAATGACAAAAAGTGTATTAACTACATGTAAATGCTCACCTTTGTACAAGCTGCTCACAGAAACAATGACCAGCTCCAAGGTTAACCTGCTTGAGCCTAAGGTACAAACCATCACGATGACCTTTTGAACTTAGTGTATAAATATTCTTAAAGCCAAACAATGCATCAATAACAGCTGAATCATCTGAACTTTGAATCATAAGTTTGAAAATTCTTAAGGTTTGAATTTTTGTTGTTGTTGTTGTTTTTTTTCCCCCTGTAAGGTTAAACATTCTCACCCCCACATGCCCTCAGGTTGAGGTTTCAGTATATACTGAAGAGCACTATATACTCTCAGCAAAAACTGTGTATCTTATTTAACCATAAGGGGTGCAGATTAGACATATGCACTACCATTCAGAGGTTTGGGATTTGTAAGATTTTTTTTCATGTTTTTGAAAGAAGTCTCTTGTGCTCACTAAGGCTGCATTTATTTGATCAAAAATACAGTAAAACAGTAATATTGTGAAATATTATTATAACTGTTTATATTTTAAAATTAAAATTTAAAATTCCTGTGATATCAAAGCTGAATACTCAGCAGCTATTAATTCAGTTTTCAGTGTCACGTGATCCTTTACCTTCCGAAATTATTCTAATATGCTGATTTGCTGCTCAAGAAACATTTCTTATAATTATCATTGTTGAAAACAATTGTGCTGCTTAAAGTGCCCCATTATGCTTTTTCAGAAACAGTGTGTAATATAGCTGTTTGTGAATGTAAAAGGTCTAACAAAGTTTTAAAGATCAAAGTGCACGACAAATAGAGTTATTGTTTGACAAAACACTTACTGACTGTTAAAAAAACACTTACTGACCCCAAACTTTTGAACGGTAGTGTTAGTACATGTACTGCCATGGTAGATGTTGTGCCATTTTTCGGAGAGTGTATAGTCTATTGTTTTAACACATGTCGCGCACCTCCGCACAGGAAATAAAAAGGCATTACAGATACACATAAATGTGACAGTACTGATATATGAGGAAGCAGGAAACAAGAGGCTTCTTTTGAACTGATTTAGGGGAATAATTTAATTCTCTGATTTGGTAGAATTAAATTCAATTCTAGAATCAATATGTGCTTAAGTGAAGAACAGTGTGCTTCTATAGTGTGACTAAAGTATTTACAGCCTTAAAC
This sequence comes from Mylopharyngodon piceus, assembly GCA_039654765.1. Taxonomy (NCBI): domain Eukaryota; kingdom Metazoa; phylum Chordata; class Actinopteri; order Cypriniformes; family Xenocyprididae; genus Mylopharyngodon; species Mylopharyngodon piceus. The sequence continues at coordinate 35,121,155 of CM077443.1, read as the reverse complement.
ACTTCACGACAAGACACTGGACCAAAATATATGCTTACAAGCAATAATCCTTTTGCTATGATGAGAAGAACTTGTTAATAAACTAAAAGATAATAAATTCTGACCTCCCCAAAGGCCTGACCCAATAATACCCAGCATGCAACAGTGTTCTGGACAATTTCTAATATCATCTGAAGAATATCTGTAATAATGATTCCTTTTTAGGTCTTTTATTTCTAAAAAGCAGAAAAATAATCTACTCCATATCTTACTGGAGCCATCTTTTGCTTGATTGCAGCTTTTCACTAACAGGTGTTACCTCCCAACAAAGAAACCAAAAATTAGGGATGGGTCACGTTGGTCGACAAGTCTATTAATGTGGTTGACTACAGTACTTTATCTAAATTTTGTGTTGTTGAATTGATAAATTTAGCAATGATTATTTAATTATTGTGCTAACAGAATGCTGTTTTAGACTTTCAGCATGGTAAAAACAAAAAGTTGTTTTTTTTGTTCTCAAGAACCCTGCATTTTGTTCCATTGCACACAACGTGTTTTATAAAAACACCCTCTGAAAATGCATCCAATCAGGTTCAACTGATCCTGAAACCAGGCAAATTATACAGGATCTCAGTTATTCAGGCAACCATATGACTAGCTGATTTTGAGAATATTTAGTTTTTTGCATCCATATAAAATATTCAAAAAACATTCACATGAGCTAAATATATTTACTCTTTTTCAAATTCTAAGTTACCAACATAAACGTTACTAGAAACACATTCATGGGAAACTCTCAGAGACAATCAATTCAAGACGTGCCTCAAAGTTTTATTCTTCTCAGACAAAATGGGATTCACCGCTGTCAAAGACTCCCTCGTGATCAGACATTCTAAAAAAGAGCTCATTACCCATCCGACCAGCGCATTATCATCCCAAATCTGTTATGGCTGCCAGATGCTGGATTTTCATGAAATTCCAATGAGTTGTGTTTTACAAATTTACATACGTTTAGCCTGATTAACCCACTGGCATTAATTCATGAGTATACAGAAATGACTCTGGCTGGCAGAGTCTAGAGAAGCATCAATGAGCACGTTTACAGGCACACCAGCACGCTGATAACTCACAAAAATCAGCTTACTGAAATAACCTGTTGTCTGGGTTTACATGCAAACCAGTAGCCCGACAACGCAAGCAAACTGCGTTTACAAGACTTTATTAATAAATCAGGTTATTTCCCAGTAGTGACGTCAAAACAATAATTTGCATATCTGACTCTGTGTATTTCATTTATGTCATGTCGGTTGTGATGTTAAATAAAGGATTAAAAACCGAAGAAGAGTATTGCAACATGTCAGCGGGAAACTCATATATTTTATTCTCTCATGCAGTTACAGATGCAGCATTTTGACTGTACCACTTCTACTTCTGCTGCATGAGATGAGAACACATTTTTATAATTCTTTGGGTCAAGAAAGTGTCTGAGTTTGCGATATTTCCTCTGGATGCGTTTAAATCTGCAATAAGGACGCGTTCCTGTCACATATCACACATGTGCACTTCAATAAGCCGACAGAAAGCAGGTTAATGGGTTTACATGCTGGGCGAAATAGGCGTAAGGTGCAAAAATCTAGCTGCTACTATTGGTTTATGCTTAAGCTGTTTATGACCTTACTCCAATAAAGGAAAACAGGTAAATGCATTTACATGATCACACTCATTTTCGGCTTAATAAACATAATCGGGTTAAGAACGTGCATGTTAATGCACTCAATTTTGATGGAGAAGTAAGCAGCTGAAGTTGTAGATGTAGATGTGTTAACTGAATTTTCGGCAGTAGTTTATGTAGCACTTAGCGTGTTTAATCATTTAAGGTTTCTGGCAGATAAGATATAAAGTGCTTCTGTTGCCAGAGTAATTATTGGAAGAATATTTGTCAAATCAAGTCACCTTTATTTATATAGTGCTTTATATGATACAGGTTGCTTCAAAGCAGCTTTAATAAACAGGAAAATAACATTTCAAATTTGTACTAAAATGGTCCTGTAAAACAACTTTACCAAGTTTAATTTGTGAAATCACTGTTTAAATCTGAAAGCAGCTGAGCAGAATGTTTAGATAATCATCATTCTCCTTTCTGTCGTGTCCCCCAGAGCATCTGGGACGGGAAGAGCTTCACCTGCATGTCCAATCACATCAGAGTGAGTGAAACTGTATCCAGTCTAACCATCAGAGGAACAGAAAGATTTTCAGTCGAAGGTGTATCTGTATCGCTCTGTCACAGTTATTGAGATGTGATGATTTTGACCTGTCAACATTAAAAGATGTTCCAGAGAAAATACAAGTTAAGCTCTATCGACAGCATCTGTAGCGAGCTGACGGATCCCCAGAGGGTTTAACTGGAGAAATCTCAAGCTTGCATTTTGTTAAATCACTTTTCTTAATTCTAATCCAATGTTTTCCCATGCACTTACAAACTGAGGGATGAGTGAGAATAATATTGTGGTATTTAATTTACAGTAAGCCAGAGATGATGACTTTAATTAAACCTGTAACATTTCTTTAAATCAATTCTTCTCTGTCTCTGCATTTTTTTTGTAATACCCTCTGAAAACAAGTTTTTCAACTACTGGCTTCAAAATACCAGAGCAAACATGCTCCGTTTAATCATATTTCAACTTGATCAATACAGGTTTATTATTATTTTATCAACATTATTGCGCTTGTTCACAAAAAGCCTTGGAAACGTTTACTCTCAGCTTGCTGAGTCAATACTACAACCCCTGGCAAAAATTATGAAATCACCACACTTAGAGGATGTTCACTCAGATTTTTTACTTTATAGCAAATAAACAAATCACAGATATGACACAAAAAAGGTTTTGTTCAATGGCTTAACATTCTGGCTTCAGGAAACATACCTCAAACAAATCCACTTTTGTTATTATTATTAATGGCATGTCTTTTTCCAGAGCAAGTAGAGGAAAAAAGTATGGAATCACTCAGTGTTGAGGAAAAAAATATGGAATCATCTGTTAATTTCCATTTTAAACAAATACTGGGACAAGTCTAAAAATGCTAATTAGTCAGTTGTTAAAAGGGAGTGCTTGTACCTTAATGGGTTGTTTGACTTGGCTAATTGAAATGAAATATGGCCCCAAGAAGAGAGTTCTCAGCTGAAACAATGGAAAGGATTATAAAACTCCTTCAACAAGGAATTTCAATACGGAGTATGGCCAAAGAAGTTGGTTGCTCCCAGTCAGCTGTGTCTAAAATTTGGTGCAAGTATAAACTAAATGGGAAGGTTATAAAGCAAGACATACGGGCAGACCAAGGAAGACGTCAAAGCGTCAAGATAGAAATCTCAAAGCAATATGCCTTTACAATAGAAAACGCACAACAAAAGAAAAACAGACAGAATCAGGAGCCAATTTTTTGGACAGAACTGTAAAAAACCAGCTTGAACTCACATATAGAGCTCACTGAGCTTACATATAGAAAAGCCAAATGAAAATGAGTACTAACACTTAAACAAAAGAAAACAAGATTACAGTGGGCTAAAGAGAAGCAATCATGGATTCTGGATGATTGAATGAAAGTGTTATTCAGTGAAGAATCGCGAATCTGCATTAGCCAAGGAGATTACGCTGGAACTTTTGTCAGGTGCCGTTCTAATGAAACATATAAGGATGACTGCTTGAAGAAAACAATCAAATTTCCCAACTGATTTATGATATGGGGGTGCATGTCAGGTAAAGGACCAGGGGAGATGACAATCATTACCTCAACAGTAAATGCACTGGTGTACATTGAAATTGTGGACACTTTTCTCATTCCATTGATAGAAAATAGGTTTGGTGATGATGAAATAATTTTTCAGGATGATAATGCATCTTGCCACAGAGCAAAGAGTGTTAAAGCTTTTCTTCAGGAAAGGCATATCAACTCAAAGACATGGCCAGCAAACAGTCCAGATCTCAATCCAATTGAAAATTTATGGTGGAAATTATAAACACTGGTCCATGACAAGGCTCCACCCTGCAAAGCTGATCTGTCAAACGCTATTTGAGAAAGTTGAAACCAGCTTGATGGGGAATATTGTTTTTCATTAATGAAGTCCATGCCTCAAAGAATTTAGGCTGTCAAAAGCCAGAGGAGGAGCAACAATTGTTTTTTTGTTGATGATTCCATATTTTTTTCCTCAACATTGAGTGATTCCATACTTTTTTTCCTCTACTTGCTCTGGAAAAAGACATGTCATTAATAAAAAAAAATGTAAGTGGATTTGTTTGTTTCCTGAAGCCAGAATGTTAAGCTATTGAACAAAATCTTTTTTGTGTCATATCTGTGATTTGTTTGTTTGCTATAAAGTAAAAAACCTGGGTGAACATCCTCTAAGTGTGGTGATTCCATAATTTTTGCCAGGGGTTATACTAAAAATAGACAGATGATGTATAAAATGAAATAACTGCACACATTTAGGGATTATTTTTGTCTTTTCATTATTCCACAAAGAAGTTCCACAAAGTTTTATTATAGATAATATATATAGTTAACATCTATGTGCTGCAGATTTAACCCTTCTCTTCTGTGGATCTTCTGAAGATGGCTACACAGGCCACGCCACAAGCCTAAGAGCCACAATCTGCTGACAATGACAGTAAAGCATTTTATATTCACATTTTCAAATCATATCTGTGGAAGATGTTTCAGGTTGAAAACCCGTGTTAAAGGAATAGCTTGCTCTGTCATTTACTCACCCTCACACTACACTCCAAGTTTCTAAACCATATGAAAGTTTGTGTGATAATATTTAAATAATTATTCATAGAATATATTCCCCTCCAATTAGATGTTGTAACCGTCTTAGTCAGTGAGCTGGATTTGGGAACCGAATGGTTCAGATTAGTGAACGAATCCTTCTAACCAATTTTGCACACTGCATCAGCTGATTCATTGAAAAACCTGACTCAAAAGAATGATTTGTTCACTGCTTCTCTCATGAACGCAGTAGGGCAGATGTAAAGATTTTCAGAACAATTACTTAAGTTTTACACAAAGTTTCACACAAAGCTATATGACTTCAGAAACCTGGAGTACACTACATGACATGAACATAAAACACTAGGCAACATCCACAGACAAAAATAGGTATCATACACTAATTGACTGAGGATCACACATCACCAGACTTTGAAACTGGCAACAGTTACAGCCCAAAATCTGCAGACTGGCTCTGACTCCTCCAGACTGAAAGACGAGTGAAAAAAAATGTTGTAGTGTATTCCAGCATTTGCAATAAAGTACATGATTCTTAGGCCCTGTTTACTTTTGCTACGGTCAGGGGCGTAGCAGCCGCGGGGGACGTGGGAGACACGTCCCCTGCACTGTTAGAAACAGGTGATTCTGTCCCCCGCACTTTTTTTTGACCCACCGCCAATATTTCCGCCTGTGTTCTCTGATTTATTACTTAGATTTGAGTGAACTAACATTCAGCCAATCACAAGGCGAATCATCTATTGGGGGCGTCTGCCATGAGCTTCAAATCTCTTGTTGCTCTCGTGATTTCTTTCATTCATTCACTTCTTTGCTCTTTGGCAGTCTGGGGTAAAATGCACCCCAGAAAAAAGCAGAGGACGATTACGTCCTTTTTTTCAAACACACACTGTAAGTATGTGTTATGTCGCGATCTTCACGAAATTTCCATGTTATAATTTAACCTACTGTAACGTTGCGTCTAGACTGGATGTGAGCGATGCGATCATGCAACGTGACAAAAGACAATAGAACCCATTAAGAACCTCGTCACATTGGGCCGGATCCAGTGTGTGTTAAATGCTCTCCTACTTGTCGCTTTGGATAAAAGCGTCTGCTAAATGAGACAAAACTGACTATTCTGCTGTCTTTTGTCGCGTCATGCTGCTCGCGTCCGGAGTAGTAATATTCTTTTCCAATAAAGCAAAGTTGTTTTCCCCCGAAATCTTATCTTATCTTATCTTATCTTAATTTAGTACTTTAATTCATTACCGCTATGTCCTAAACTTTAACTGGTCTGTAGGAAAGGCAGGCTGTCACGTCACTGACAGAGGGGAGGACAGTTGCTCGACCTCTCCAGAATGTATACAGATGAGATTTGTCTGGAAAAAAAAAAGAAAAAAAAAGCTTGACTATTTTAAGGCAGTGTTTTCTATTTAGAATTTATTATATGAGCATGAATGTACTTACTTTGTACATTATGTACATAATTTGTTTGCCTTTGAGAGTCACATCACCTGACAGCTGTCCCCCTCACTTTTAAAATGGCTGCTACGCCCCAGGCTATGGTTATGCCTGCCGTCTATATGTTTTTAGTTTGAAAACTCAGGGATTGCATTTCAGTGTAAATGGACCAAAACGGAGACTTTGGAAAACATAGGCATGGCTGCCCACATTACACTATCAGAACACAACAATAACAGACCAGAGCCGTCTCTCTCAATGGCTCTGTAACAGACCAGCCTCAACGGCCGTGTAAACAATAACATGGAGATGGAACAGCAAGTTTTGCAGACTTGTTGTCCTTTTTAGCAGACACTGTGCAGTTACACTCTGCATTTTATAATACTGCAGCTCCACGAACATGGAAAACAGCAATAACAATCTTTACAGGGGACCGCCCCGGTGGCTAGTTCCTATAACTAAGTTCCTACAACAAGGGCTTAAAAACGGAAAAAAAAATTCAATCGTTTCACTCCGAGCAGAATCGGTATTTCCAGCGTTCCTTCTGTATTATTAACGTTCCGAAACCGGTTTGTTTAGAAAAAATAATGGTTAATAATGTTATTTTTTTATTTTTTTACTTTTTTTTGTTTGCATGTAGCCTAATACTTATTAATAATAATAATAATAATAATAATAATAATAATAATAATAATAATACGTAGCCTATACAGCATTTGATTTATTAAAAAACAAAGAATATTTGCCGTCTTAGCCCCATATAGGCCTACAATTATCTTTTATAAGATTCTGTCCAAATGTAAACCTATTAAACGAAAGGAAAAACTATCAACGGTTTATAAAGTATTTTTTCAAGATATTTTAAAATGTTTGCTGCATGGTTAAAAATACCGACGCTATTCCTGAGAGGAAAAAGATATGTCGCGTATACGTCGCATTTTATTATTACATTCAGAAATAATGTAATTTATCGGTAAATAAAATAAAATGTTTACAAATAGCCTAGCCTATATAGCTTTGTTTATAATGTTTGTAAACATAAATTATGAACAAAACTGCCCTATTTTATTCTACCACAAAACCTCTAAAGTTAACAGCCTATTCAGGCTATATACGTCAAGCCAAAACAAATAAAAAAAAAAATAAAAAAAAATCTATTTTCTTTTTTAACGCCATTCCAGCTTCCATTGCTATATTCAAGGCGAGAAACAGGTTTATTTATTAGAAATAAAACTAAATAAGATGCTAAACGAATTAATTTAAAGTGAATCTGAAGCCTACCTTTCTTTCGAATACTGAACTATTATTTATTGTAATCTTTGTACTTTACTCGCATTATTGACATCATCCTTCACATAACAGCACAGTCAGGCGGTGGTCACGGGTGGTAAACGGCAGATTGATTTACAGAATTGAATTGAGTAGATTTATGTTTGGTTGATTGTATTTTATTTTAATTATTTAACAGGCTGTGATATCAAGTAAGCAATGCAAGAATTTTTGTGCGCGTGTGTGAGGTGCCGGCGCGACCACTGGATTTTTTTTTTTTCCTTCTAAGACAGTAAACTGTACTCCGTAATTTATGGTCATACAGGTAAAAGCAAGACATAATTCATACATTTACAAAAGACACTTAAATAACGAAAACAAGCAGAATGTCTGTTTCCTTTCCTAGATCTTTGGAGTGCGCCACTGAACCACTTTCGTTTTGTTAATCTGTAGACCTAATTATTTAAGTGAAATATTTTGCGTAGCCTATAGGTCTAAATATTCCCTTTTATTTTATGTGTTATGTAGGCCTATAGTTTTATTCTGTTTTCTCAGTTCACAGAGGCACTGCATGTGCGTGAGGTGACGTTGTGTGAACTTACGTTCTACTATCCTGCAATTTTCGCTGGTTTCAAAACGCACAACAAGCTATTAGCCTACTTGACATTCATTTTCACTTAAATGTAGGCCTAATGCTTGACAGTTGGTGACATATATCATCGGAAAATCTAATGCCAGGGCATTGCCATTGTGACTTACCTAACCTATGATGACTTGACAGCCTCTGTGCGTCAGCGCGGGCATTTCACTCACTGTAGAGCCTGAGCGCGGGCATTTCACTCACGTTGGATGCGTTAGCGTCACATTTGCATAGGCTGTATTTGAATTCGTGATTGGTTGACTGCCAAATAAAAATATTAAACAGAAAGATAAAATAACGTTATTAACCGGTTAATGGCCATTTCAAATTAGCGTTTCTGTTCAGAATGATTAAATTTGATTTCGTTTCCGTTTCTGGTTACGTTCCGGTCAAAATTTCGTTCGTTTCCGTTTTTCGTTTTCGTTCCTTGAACCGGTTCAGAGCCCTGCACTTCTGTATGACAGCGAGCTGTGTGTGTTGTCAAGTCCGCGATTTTCCCGCAGAATTGGGTTACTTTTTCACTGTTGCCGTGGGTTGTTTGATACTCCGTGGGTTGAAGCGACTGCACTAACACGATATTTAACCCCCGGAACGAGATTGGGCTAGTTTTGTACTAGTTTTGAGAAACAATTGAGTGGATTTTGTGGTAAAAACCTGGCAACCCCGCTTGTATCGTTCTTTTGCGCATGCAGGTCAGTTCAGAACCATGATCTGTTCACACTGGAAATCTGATATTGGCCACATTTAAAACAATAATTTGAACAGCTATACAAAAAAAAAAAAAAAAATCAGGAATTGAGCATTAAGGCTCGCAGTGTGAACGTAGCCTGATTGAATGATTGAATGGACTTAACTTATTCAAGCTATATAGGCATAACTAAAAATCACTGTTTCTATTTAGGCTGTATGGTATTCAGCCAGCTGAAAACGGCAGGTGCTCTTCTGAAAACACCTAGCTGCGGGGGGGTTGAGAGCACTTAAGCAGCACAGCGTTTTGTTTTGTTTTTTTCCAGACGCTTTGGTAGTTATGATACAGAATATCCGTGGAAGTCTTACCAGTACCTGTTTTAACAAATAGTTTGTTTCTGAATATAAAAATATTGACAATATTTGAAGTACTTGCTCTGGTCCTTGTTTTAAATGATTTTGTTGTCATCTGTTGTACAAGCAGAATGTGATAGTTGGTTAGTGTGGTATTTGTCCCGCCCCTCCTCTACTGTGATTGGATGGCTGGTTAAGCAACAGAGAGCAAAAGAGTGCGGCATTTTACTTAAAGTTAAACATTTTTCAACACACAGCATGAAATACACGTTCAGCGCCTCATCACGCTGCTGGCGTTTTTAAATCTGTGGCGCTCCCATTGAAAACAATTGAAAAAATATACTGGCCTAAGGAAAAACACTTTGGTGGACACACGGTGAATAAGGTCTGGAATAACATGAACGTGAGTAAACATTGTAAAAATTTTGTTTTAGGTTCACTTCAGAGTATGAACTGGGTCAAAATGACCAGCAACAGTATAGAGAACCCATAAACCAATTCGCTAACATAAAGAACATAAACAGTTATGAACCGTAATTATTACAATATAAACCTTTAAATTATACGGTTTTGAACTGTAAAATCTAAGTGCTGTCCTGCAAAACCTAAAACGTTGCTACCGTATTTTTTACGGTAAAGTTCTGGCAACCACAGCTGCCGTTTTTTTACCGTAAATTTTAAAGGTTTTTTTTTTTTTTTTTACAGTGTACAGTGTAATAAAGACATTTTTAATCTGCAAGGTGCATATAACCAAGTCAAGAACTCTACATAGCCAAATATGGTTCTTGATGAGAACAAAATCCTTTGTTGAGCCTAAAATGCTACAAAAACCTCTGAAGAACCCTTGTAAGAGTGTATGTTATCGAAGGGTCAGGAAGGGGAAATTCCTAAATCAATGTGCACATGCTTTATTCAGCAACAGCCACTGATTTGCTCATGCATTATAGCAGCAGGTGGTATGGAGGAGTTATCTATGTCAGTCCCACCACAAGCCTTTCAGACCTCATTTATTCAATCATCCTTTAAAAGGATACAGTCAGAAAAGGTGTCCACCCCTACGACACTAATGCACCTCATACACCTCTTACTCTCAAGCATGTGTGGATGGTACCAAGCCACATTTGTTACTCTAAGGCTGGTTTAACAAAAAAGGAAAAGACAAATTGTATGTCAACCACATATGAATTGCAGTCTAGGAACATATGAACAGATGTGCTCCTGCCAATGTGAACCATTCCATCGATACATCTTCGTAAGGCTATAAAGAAGCCCCATATGTGGAATTGATGAACGTTCCTGAACATCTTATTTGCATGTCAGAGATAATAAAATGCATGAGAAACCGTGTGACTGTAAACTCTGATGGGCCACAAGCTTTATTATACGTAATAAAATGATGATATATTGGTCCTTGGAGTGTCTTTACTGAGAGACGCCACAGGGCTTGAGGGCCGTTGGTTCACATGCTGTAGAACTGCCTAATTCTTCTGATAAGTAAGCTTATCACACACTGCAGATGGGTCCATTTAATTCATGCCATGGCGAGTTTATTTTTACATATATTTCACTTTTCATCCTGCCTTAAATGCATTTCTGCAAGGTTAAGCAGAACTGTGCCTAGAAGCTAGAAGCGTTTTAGCCTGAAATGGATGTGAGAGTGAATGTTTATTTGGAGAAGGGTTAAATGGGGTCACCTTAAGATGGCTGAGCTCATTAATAGCACCACTGGTAGAGAATGGGACGTCCCATCTAAAGTACAGAAATGACTAAGGGGTGTATTAATAAGCTAACTGACCTTTAGATCTATAGCGTCACCAGTATAATTAGATAACTGCTATAATAACCTAATTACAGACAAAATCAAGTAAAGTGTGGATATAATAGCAAAGTATATATAACGTTTTACCATTTTAAACGTAACAAACTTCTTTTACTGAACTGGTTTGGTTGAAAAGTGTGGTTGTGCTACCTTGGTTATCTAATGCAATGGCATTTATATATTTATATGTCCAAAAAAATGTCCAAATGTTGCAAGTTCAATTCTAATTAAGCTAATTGACAGCAATTTTGATGACTCCATTTTCTCAAAAAAAACAAACAAACAAAAAAACATTGGAATTAAACGGGGCCAATTGTTGGAGGATTTTAAAGCAGAAATGTATTCTTCTGTTCGTTGTGTACATTTATTGTTCTGTTCGTTGTGTATTATTCACAATTTTTATGGTCATTTTAGGGTTTTAGGTGTTTCATTATCTGGCAATGAAGTTATAAAATTGGATATAAATTCAATACAACTAACACAGAAACGATAAGTGATTTCCTCACACTAAAATCACATTAATATACATTGTCTACGTCTTACGTCTATTGAAATGATGAGTATTGCCTTTTTTTAAAGAAAAGGAGGGACAAGTGGAAATTATTTTTTGTAATAAAGTTTGACAAAAATTATGTTGAATGAGCTTAACTTGTATTGGACACAGAATATTCCTTTAAGGCCATTGTTTTTTTTGTTTTTGTTTAAATCAATATTTTGTTTTGATCTTTGCCTTTAATTTTAGGGAAAGTGAAGTCCAGACAGAAAAGTAATGGGAGAAAGAAGGGGAATGGAATATGACACAGATCCCCCTTGAGCACAACAGACTTTTTTTATGGCCCAAGTATAAGAATTTCAGTTTTTAAAGCTCTGTGCATTTAGCTTAGCATAGCATAGCATAGTATAGTATAGTATAGTATAGCATAGCATAGCATAGCATAGAATAGTATAGCATAGCATAGCATAGCATAGAATAGAATAGAATAGAATAGAATAGAATCATTAGCAACTAACCTTTGCTTTGAGCCCATGTGTAGGTGATTGGTGCACTCCTGGCCACTGGCAGCTGCTCTCCTCTTTCTATTACTGACTTCCTGTTATCTAGAATTGAATCCTTAATGGGACGAATATGCTTCGGCAGGGCTTTGTAGAACCAGGCTCCAGAGCGTTTCCACACCTTTGAAGAGCAGGGAAAGAAAAACAAATTAAGCACAGCTCAGTATGGAGTGATTAGAGCAGGTACTCAAAGGAATAAAGTAACCTCATGTGGCCAAAGACATGGAGTTATAACAAAACGCTCATCTGGAGAGAATCGAGCACTGCTTTTAAACTACAACTTACATTTAACCCAAAACATTACAGCTGTCTGTCCAGCTAGCCAGCATGCTCTCAAAACCTGAAGTGTGTAATGTTTATAATGTTAAAATACTGTTAAAAATCTCCTATTATATCATATAAGCAATATCACAGGACAAGCCGTGCGATGTCACTCTTTATACAACAGTTCGTTCCGGTTCTCGAATCTGATTGGCTGAAAGGTCTTTCCAGCCATGCGATATTCTACCAGTATTGGCACGGGAACCGTTTCATCATTTGAATCTCTACGCTTTCAGCATTCTCACAGCGAGTGTCATAACAGACGAGCAAACCCACCATATTTTTATAGATACTACTGTTATTTTGTAACAGAATGTAGTTTTAATAGCTTTTTAGGCAAAAATGTAGTTGTGTAGACCTCAGATATGCGATTTATATGTAAACATAACGCCTATTTGAAAATTTGTTTAGACAGTTTCAGAGATGCGAGCTCCAGGCCATCAGCGCTCATGTACCTACAGAGAACAGCTTCATCTTGGCCAGTCCTTCGGGAATTTGCCGCTGGCTCTAATGTAGATAGTGTTTAAACATGAGGTATAATTCATTTTGTGTATATCAAACGGGCAATCTCTGGTCTTAGTAATCTATTACTTGTTCCAGAGCTAATAGATTTGGCTTAAGGGCTATATTAAGTTTCATAACTTTATATTTGCATTGAAATTAAATCCTGTACTAACTAGAGCGCTGCTTTTGTACGTTTAGCTAAACTGTTTGCTGGTGTTTATTTCCTATTGTACAAACTTCTTATACTGTTATAATGGCTATATTGTTCATTTAAATATTATTGTTCAATAATTAATATTTTATATAACTACGGCCAAATCACAGCCATGCTGATATAGAGCGATATCGCATGGCTACTTGTGTGATATTGGTTATATATCAGCATGGCTTTGATAAATAGAAAATAATAGGATAAACAGAAATCTTTACAAAAATAATAATAATGACAAAAGCACAAACAAAATTACTAAAACATAAATTAAAATGAAAAATGATAGTAAAAAAATAAAAGCTAATTCAAATACTATAAATAATACTAAAATAACACTGCTTGATATTACCTTTAGATACCTGAAAGAACTGCTGAAGGCACTGCTTATTTCATTTGTACCTTTGATATATTGTTTTTCTTCTACTGCAATTTTTCTTTGTTCTTTATCTTATTACTGACTGCCATTTTGAATAATTACTTGAAAGAAATATGTGAAGGCTACATGCCATTGTTTTAATGCCACTGCTTTCAAAAATTTAAACATGAATTGTTAAGTGTAGGAGTGGGCGATATGGCAAAAATATCATATCACGATTTTTATCACAATTCTTCATGTTGTTTTTACTATTTTGCAAGTGACTGAGCATTACAGCCAAACTAATTTCCCTATTTTAAAAACAAAGCCTTACAAAATAACAAAATATAAAATAAAATTAAAAATGGCAGACATTTAGGCCAAAGTGGCGAAGATAAAAATCTTTGTCATTATTTATCTTATTTGTTATTATTTGTTATTAATTTTATCTTTGTTATTAAAAAAGAAGAAAAACATAGGCTACACATTATACAAATAAAATTAATAAAATGATTTATTTTTTCAGCTACAGTAGATGTATTTAACAGTAGCATTCAAGTAAAAAATTAAATGAACAAATATAAAAATATAACACTAGACTTCACTGTATAAATTATACATTGATTCTTAATAAAGCTAATGTATTAAAGTTCTCAGTCAAGAGCAAAAAGTTATTTTGAAGAATGTGACCAGACAGTTGCTGGTCCATAGTGACTATGTTTTTCCTACCATGGTAGTCAATAGAGACCAGCAACTGTCCGGCTAACCCACATTCTCCAAAATATTTTATTTTGTGTTCTACACAAGAAAGAAATTAATACAGTTTTGAAACATTACAGTGAACTATCCCTTTAAGGACAAGCGACCGCATGGTTAATATTAGGCTGCTCTGTCACTTTAAAGACCTGCACGTATATCTAATACACAGCCACGCATCCAATTTTCTCTCAAATGTTTACTTTCACTTTAGACATAACCAACTGTGTTTATGTAAACTTTGTGCATATTTGACAGTATTAGAGCAATCGGACTCTAAAGATAACTTAGTAATCAGGCGCTGTTTGACAGGCTTTTAGTGCCTGTGCGCTTCGCGTGAACGCGCTCTGAAAAACGCATGTCAGAACAGCGCATCAGCACGCGAAAGAAAAGTTTAGGAAAAGCAAGGCACATGAAATAATGAACTTTTGTGGATTGAAGTGTCCCGCGAATATTACTCTACCGCTGCGTTAAAATGTGACGTGAATGTACGTCACGTTGAACAGTATGCTGAGACGGAGGCGCTGGAACTGCAACTGATAGAAAGCACTGTAGCACGATACTACGATATTTCTTCATAGGCAGATTGTGGAGACATTTTAATCGTCCACGATCAAAAATCGTTATATCGCACACCCCTAGTTAAGTGTGTTCATTTCTGTGGTACTGAATACAGGTACTGTTAACAACTACTGGAATTTTGCTCGGTCACAACACCACCAATCAGAACAATGGCCGACGGGGCCGAGCGGAGTGGGTGGAGTACATTTGGAATCTTTCACTATCTTGGTAATTCCATTTGGTGCTTTAATGAAGGTCTACTCAATACGGATGAAAAATGGTTATGCTCATTCATGTTCATATCATACCTCAGAACCCAGCAGACAAGCAACTGCAGAGCCATCATTTTCAAGGCAGTGGCACTTAATCAGTTCACACACAAAAAATTCAAACAGTTCTTTCAAAACACATTACTCCTCTGAAACAAGCACCGCAATGCTCTAGAGGTGTCCTGAGCACACTACAGTCTAGTGCCAGTCACTCTCATGGTGATATAACATCAAGAGACTGATGCTCGGCAGGCCAGGCCCCGCTGCAGCCAGGAAGACAATTAAGAAGTGACGGACAGCAGGCTCTGAAATGTCAGGACTGACAGCAGCTGCTGGAGTCTTGGCAAACACCATCTCCCAGCTGTACCTGCTCTGTTACAACTCCATTTGCACAAACACTGGCCAGACAAAATAATGCAAATCTAGCTTGCAGGGTCAAGTCTTGAATAGCCTTCCTTGTTTTGACTGGTCTTCACCCGAGACAGTTTTTGATGTGTGCGGGAATAAATGTTAAATATTCTTTGAGCTTAGATGATGGTTTTGTGTTTAGTGCAGAAGCCAAAGGCATGCAGGAAGCAACTTTATTGTATTCCACAGGGTACCAATTTCTGCTACCCAGCAAGAGGAAAAAGTACATTTTAAACTACTAGTGCAATCAGTTCATTCACAGTGAAAAAAAAATAACTTATACAATCATGAAAAAAGGGTGTGAATAGTAATTTTCCCAGAACTGAGTTTTATCAGTGGAAGATAATATGTAATTTAGAAAAACGATCCACTTTCAATGACATGAAAACCAGCCTGGAATGTCTGTTTTTGCCCCCTTATGAGTGTATAGCCCTCTATACTTTTTATAGTAGCCTACATAAGCAGAATCTTGTTGCTATGCTATCAGTGTATAGTCAGTTTCTGAGTGGAAAAAAATGCATTGATACATTTTATGCTTGGCAATAATCAGTGTTGGGTAAGTTACTCTAAATAAGCAATTAATTACTAGCTACTAATTACATCTTTAACAGTGTAACTAGATTACTGTACCAATTACTCTTTCTAAAAAGTATTGCATTACTTATTACTTTCTAAATCCAATATCAACCTTAAAGATGCAATAGGTGATTCTCTACAGAAACAGTTTTTGTTATACTGGTTGAAAGTCTCCTCATATCATGATAGCAATCATGATATGAGGATTTATCCGGATTTTAGTGCCGGTTTGATTCAGAAGCGTCGGCAGTTTGATGCTGTGAAAAAGATCCTCCGTGTTTCGGACATGAAATACTCTTTGCTTTATCCCTGCACATTAAGAGTGTTGGTGCATGGAAAGCCTCAATTATTCCGTTGCCAAAGGAAGCTGAGATTTTCTTTAAAGACCTCTTTGTCACTTCTCCATGATTGTTGTACCACTCTAAGTTGCGTAAGTGTTATTTTTTTTTGTTGTTGTTGTTGTTGTTGTTTTGTTTTTTTGGATCAGTGGATCAGTGATGGAGCTAAACTTTTCTGATTGTGTAAGATGTTTATATATATTTAAAGTTGTGTATTTAATTTTTTTTTGTTTTGTATTGTTTTCTTTGTTTTTTTGATTATATGAATGTTTTGGCCCTTTTCTTTTTTCTTTTCTTCAATATACTTTATTGCAGTTCGAATCTGACCTTGTAGATGTTAGCTTTATTTTGTGTGTGTGTTTGTGTGTGCTACATGTTTTGTTTATGTGGTGTGTTGTGTATTCGTTTTTTTTTTTTTTTTGTGTTTGCTCAACCTGTCTTTCCTTTCTCACCCTTATCATCTATTTTATATTTCTTACCCTTATCATCGATTTTATATTATTATTTGATTATTTTTTTGTTTTTGTTATTATGGAATTAGTTAAAGGTTTAAAGGTTGTTCACCTTAATATTACAAGTGTTGTTTCAAAAATTGTTGATTTAAGAGCCTGGGTTTTTTTTGTATAAACCCAACATTATTACTATTTCAGAAACATGGCTACATAGTAAAATCTCCGATGATGAAATTAAAATTGATGATTTTGTTTTGTATAGATCTGAGCTTCTAGAGGTGGTGGGGTGGCCACGTATGTTTCTGTAAACCTTGTTTCTGAATGTGTTATCCCTAATATTGAGCCTGTTAATTTTGAGTGCCTTTTTATTAAGGTTACTCTTCATACTAACAAAAAATTAATTATTGGTAATATTTATAGGCCACCCTCTGCTCCATCTGACTCCACAATGTGCATGCTGTCAACTATTAATTCTTTTGAGAAACATTTTGAATTAATTATTTTGGGAGATTTTAATAGTAATTGTCTAGATCGCTCTTCTGTTAATGACAGAAATGTATTTGGTAGTGTAAATCTCACTCAGTTAACTAAGCCCACTAGAGTTGACCATCGCTCATTGTCTTTGTTGGATTGGATACTTGTTACTAATCCTGAAAGGATAATTAATTCTGGCGTAATGTCAGATTGTCTAAGTGATCATTCGATTATATATTGTGTCTGGAAAATTAAAATTTTAAGTTCTCCTCCCAAATATATAAGTACAAGACAATGTAAAAATATGAATGTAGAGAGCTTTATTTATGATTTAATTGAGATAAACTGGGATAGGTTTCAGTTAATTCCTTTTGTTGAGGATGCATGGAGCTTTTTTTATTCTGAGGTTATGAATGTAATTAACAAACATGCTCCTATTAGAACTATTAGAGTCAAAGGCAGACATTTACCTTGGTTAAGTTCTGATCTTATTAAACTCTTCAAGCAAAGAGATAAAGCTTGGGCTAAATATCGGTTATCCAGGGATTCCTCAGATTGGGAAAACTACAGACGTTTAAGGTTAGGATGTAAGGTTAGAATTAGGAATGCCAAAGCTAATTATTTTAAGGATCGTTTCTTGCATGATTTTCATAATCCTAAACAGTTTTGGGATCAGTTGAATAAACTCTTTAATAAATCTAATAAAAATGTAATTAAAAAAATATTCAACTGAATAACGATTCTATTTCTGATCCTTTACTTATTTCTCAAGTCTTTAATCAGTATTTTTTCTCTATCTGCGGTTCTCAGCGTTTTGACTGTAATAGTATTACCTGTTCCTTAAATCCCACTACTTATTTTGGTTCATTTTCCTTTAAAAAAATTATGCCTGTTGATGTTTACTATGCTATATGTGATCTAAAAGCTAATAGTTCTGCGGGTCCTGATGGCTTGGAAGCCAAATTTGTTATATCTGCTGCTCATGTACTTATGTATCCTCTTGCTGATTTATTTAATTTGTCTTTGTCAACTTGTTCTGTTCCTTCTATATGGAAATGTGCTAGAGTTATTCCTTTGTTCAAAGGTGGTGAATCATCTGATATGAGCAATTACCGTCCAATTTCTATTATTTGTTCTGTTATGAAAATTTTGGAGAAACTTATATTTAATCAATTATCTTCCTATATGAGTTCACTGAATATTTTATCACCATTTCAGTCTGGTTTCAGACCTAATTTTTCTACTACTACTGCTCTTTTAAAATTTACAAATGATGTGTTCTCATCATTTGACAAAGGCCAAGCTAATGGTGCTATTGTCATTGATCTTTCAAAGGCTTTTGATATGGTTAATCATTATCTTCTTCTCGATAAATTGTCTTCTATTGGTTTAACTAGAAATGCTCTTCTTTGGTTTAATGCTTATTTGCATAACAGGTGTCAGTATGTTGCATTGCAAGGTTTTCAGTCCGATTATCTGATTGTTGATAAAGGTGTTCCACAAGGTTCCCCTTTGGGACCATTACTTTTTTCTATTTTTATTAATGAGTTCTCTCAAATATGTTTAAATTGCTCTATACATCTCTATGCCGATGATACTGTTATTTACACCACTAATTCTGATTTGTTGCAAATCCAGAACTCTTTGCAATCTGATTTTAATTTGGTCCAAAAATGGTTTCATATACGACAGTGTCGTTCGTTTCCTTTTGTTTTGAATATTACTTTTGATGATGGATTACTTATTGAAAATGTTGATTCATTAAAATATCTTGGTCTTTGGGTTGATCCTGAACTTACTTTTACGCCTCATATTGATTATATTGTTAACAGAATATACAGCTGTTTGCGTTTACTTTATCGTTTAATCAATTGTCTTACATGCCAAGTTAGGAAAAGAATTATTTCTCAGGTATTATTACCTCTTATAGATTATGCTGATATCATATATCAAAATACCTCTGATACTTATTTGAAGCCTCTTAACGTGGTTTATAATTCTTTGTGTAGATTTGTGTTAAGATGTCCATATCGTACTCATCACTGTTATATGTATGAAATGCTTAATTGGTTACACCCTAAATCAAGAAGACAATTTCATTGGTTTCTGTTTCTTTTTAAATGTGTTTATTTTGATTGTCCTTCATATCTGAAACAGTATCTGATTCCATATAGATCATCTTATTCACTAAGACATGAACAATTTCCTTTCTTTTTTGTCCCCAGAATTTTTAGTAAAACCGGACGAAGGTCTTTTCAGTATGAAGCCCCTTCTGATTGGAACAATCTCCCTCAGTCTTTGAGATCTGTTACTTCATTTTACTGCTTTAGGTCATCTCTATTTTCCCATCTTAAAATGGCTTGTGTATGTTTTTAAGTTCTCTTATGTTGATTAGATGATTGTGCATGTGTATCTTCATGCTTATATATGATATGATTGTTGTAATTTTGTTGTGGGTGTGAGGGTCTAGTTGAGCATGTTTGTTTGTTTGTTTTTGCATGTTTGTTTGTTTTTTGTTTAGGACCCCCCTCGAAAATGAGATGTCGCATCTCAAGGGGCTATCTTTCTAATAAATAAATACAAAATACAAATACAATCACTATGTTAAACAGTCTAAATGTATTATTATAAATATATATCATCTGTGGAAGGCGTAGGACCATAAAATGTTCATCCAATTATTATATCCGGTCCGAATGAAATAATACGATGTCCTACCTGCCTGTCAATGTATGTTTTTACATTCCCTCATGCCCCCTGTTCACGCAGACAACATATCAGCGCATTTTCATGCTATTCAGTTTATGTAGACAGACGTCAGTCACGGAGCACCGTAAACAAACAGCAGCCAACTTTTACAGTTCCTACCGAATCAAAACCATGAGCTTATGCTGCGTTCACACCATAACTACCGTAATTAAGAGATGGCAACCCGTGACGTTCTAACCGGAGCTGTTCTCAGACTCTGAGTTTCTATGTCAACAGTATCAACACCGAAATGAATCTGCAGCAGTCAGGTACAAGCTCTCTGTTGTTTACGTTCATTATTATTGTAATGTTATGTGCTTTGAGACATGAGGTAGTTTAACACCATCTCTTGTGATGCTTTGCCGAGAGCAGCTGTGTGTTTGTGTGCGTTCATGTGTTTTGGAGGAGGCGTGGCTTTGGACAGCAATTTCCACGAAGGGTGGGATCGTATGCTTTCAATGCTTCAATGCATTTCCCAGATTACCTACTGCACCTTTAACCAGTTGAACAACACAAGGATAGAAATGAAACTGCTCTTTTAATTATTTCAAATAAATAATATAAAATTGCATAAATTATTCTTGAACTGACTATTCTTGAAGTATTTAAATGGAGATGACGACATTAAAAGGTTAGTTCACACAAAATTGCAATTAATTACTCACCCTCATGTCGTTCCACATCCGTAAGACCTTCGTTCATCTTCAGAATACAAATTAAGATATTGTTGATGAAATCTGAATTTTTTTGTTTTTTTTTAATCCCCCATAGAAAGCAACATAATTACCACATTCAAGGTCCAGAAAGCAAATACATTGTTAAAATAGTTAATGTGATTACAGTGGTTCAACCTTAAATTTTATGAAGCAATGGGAATACTTTTTATTATTAAAAAAAAAAAAAAAAAAAAAAGGTGTACAGCATGTACAGCGTCAGCCAATACCGAGTCGGCATTCTGACGTAGAACATGAAAGCGCTGCACTGTCTATACAACGTAAACAGCATAGGAGAATGACAGGGGAGAGACAAAATTGTTGAATAAAGTCGTTATTTTTGTTTTGTTTTTGCGCACAAAAAGTATTCTCGTCGCTTCATAACATTACGGTTGAACCACTGTAGTCACGTTGACTATTTTAACGTCTTTACTATTTTTCTGGACCTTGAAGGTGGTAATTATGTTGCTTTCTATGGGGGATAAAAAAAAACCTCTTGGATTTCATCAAAAAAATCTTAATTTGTGTTCCGAAGATGAATGAAGGTCTTACAGGTTTGAAACGACATGAGGGTGAGTAATTAATGACAGAAATTGCATTTTTGGGTGAACTAACCCTTTAAACACATACATTTTAACATTAGACGTTAAATTTTGTTGTTAAATCCACTATTGGTTTATATTGGATTGTTATATAGTCTATACAGTATTTAATGCAATTACATCAGAACTATTTAAATTACAGAACAATTAAGAGTAATCCCTTACTTTACTTGTTCAAGGGAATTAAATTACAGTAATTAATTAACAATGCAATACATAAACCCTGTTGTAAATGCACCAGTAGGCTTCCTGTGAACAATTAAATAAAACTGACTAGACATTTGCCGGACTTCAATAAGAAAGATTTTATCTTCCAAACGACTATTTAAAAAAAAAAAAAAAAACGGATCTACCAGAGGAGTCAAGCGTATATTTTTTTGTTAAAATACTTGCTCCTTTTGCAGCCTAATGTGCAGAGACAACTGTGTCACTCCACAAAGACAGTGCCATTTGTGTCTGTTGTGTTTTTACTTATAAATAAATGAACAAACAAACAAATATAAATTACATACATATATAAAGTAAATCCATTAGTACATTGATTTCCACAAAAAGGCGGAACTCTGTGATAGTATAAAAACATTGCTTTGGTTTTTTCCCCAACAAGCCCAACATTTGCTCAACCAATTGTGCGAAGTTGGGGCGAGACTATCTGTTACAATAGCCAAATGGCAGATGCGGTAAGCAAATATTTGGGAAACAAATATTTTGTAGACTCTGTTTGGTGTCGCTAGAGGCCCAGAAATTACACACTTCAGATTTACATTTAAGCTCAAGTCCATTTAATGATGACGAACAAGCATTCAATTAAAAAGTATTGTATCTAATACAACTCTGCCACTTAAACCATTACATTAAGACAAATCATTTGGTGAACTGCAGTTCTTATTCCCAGAATTGGGGGGGGAGAAGCAGTGATTAAGGGAACATTTGGGAAATGTGTTGGTGTTATTTCAAGGTCAGTGAGGAGTAGGAGAAGATAAAATACAGAGGTAACCGTGTCTCTGTGTACATAAATATCTAGAGACTCATTATCTCCAGCCATTTACCACAGGGAATGAATCTCTCTTCATCAACAAACACACACAAAGCATTCCATCACACCATGTTCACCTAATGTAAACACACAGAGGTTTAAACATAATTTGTCACATTTTTCATTGGAACTTCTGTTGCATTTCTATTCCTATTTTCTCTATCACTCCATTTTAATAAACTCTTTTACAGCTGGGAATGGAACTTAAACCAGATTGAATCCATCCATACATCCACATTTAATTAAAAAACATAAACAGCATGTAAATCGATGTCTCCCAAGTTGTAGGTTCAATTTGTGATAGACAGCATGAGAAAGAAAACTAACCATCTAATCATGACTAGTTAGGATAGAAATATGCTTATCCATTTTTAAAGAGGTGAAGAAAACACTTCCCAAATCTTTTATGGTGGACACATGTATGTTATATCGAAGGGTCAATTACAAATAAGAGTGTCCAAGATGAAAAAATGATGAAAAATCTATTTAAAAAACCATGTCAAGGTTTGTTCAAGTGAGGGAAAAAAAAGAAAATCTAAAGAAATTAAAGATTAGATTCAACAATTTAATTTCTTAATGAGGCCTTTTTTGAATGTGCATTCAACTCATTGTATATATGAATTGGATTTTGAATGTATTTTTTGAACGAATTAATAGATCCAGACAAAAAAAAAAAGACCTATGAAACATAAAGCTTACAGTAGAACCTTTGGCAGACTCTTGGCAAACTATGCTTGCTATATAAATGACTGTTGCAGACCTTGAATGTGACAAAACAAATTACGTTGATAGAATGCACATGGGCTTTTATGGGAAATATAAAATTGTTTTGGTCACATGACTGTGCAACATGTTAATGTGCATGGCTATAAGAGGAAAGCAAATTGTCCTTGTCATACAACACAAATTATGGCACAGAGCTGGATCAGATCTAATCCCATTGGCTAGAATGAGGAACAGGGGTGTGGCTAGTAATAGCAACCCATACTGTATCTCTGCTCTTTTTATTCTGTACCACTGCATCAGAGCTCAGGGGTGTTAAATGACTGAACATCTCAAGACACACCTGATAAACATACTATTATCTTTAGCAATTATAGCAAGCATCACAATCCTCATCACACATCGCGCTAGCTAGCAATTTATTTATTTCAATATCTGACAAATTTGGGATATGATGAATGAAAGGCAAATCGCACTGAACAATTTCCTCTTGGCATTTTAATTAGTCTTGTGATAGCATCGCTAATTTGAATGGGGAGGCAGCGTCTCGTGAAATTAGTTTTTGTAGCTGGTGGGTGCGCAACCACTGGTGACCAAAAGCACCGTTTGAGCCCTGCGCCCCGGGACAAATCAGCCAGAACTTCATTAGGCCACCCAGAACCAGAAACTGTCATGTGGACAAAGGCTTGGGGCACAGAGATTTGGTGCTTGTGAATGTCAGTCAAAGCTGGGCCAGGTGTATTTGACCCCAGAAAAGTCCATTCCACCAAAACTTAAGCTTCAAAAAAGACATTGGTAAAAGTAATCCATATGAATCAAGCAGTTTAATCCAAGTCCTCTGAAGGACAATCATTTTATGATGAACAGATTTAATTTAGGGCTTTATTCACATCAAATATCGTCAACGGCAACTCAAATGTACTGGTTTGATGTGCAAAAAAAAAATAAAAAAAATTACTAGTTCTTGCTCAAAGATGCTTGCATGACATTCGAAAACAAACCTTAAAGGGGACCTATAAAGCCCCTTTTATAAGATGTAATGTAAGTCTCTAGTGTCCCCAGAATGTGTCTGAAGTTTCAGCTCAAAATACCCCACGGATCATTTATTATAGCTTGTCAAATTTGCCCCATTTGGGTGTGAGCAAAAACACACCGTTTTTGAGTGTGTCCCTTTAAATGCAAATGAGCTGCTACTCCCGGCCCACTTTCCAAAAGAGGGCGGAGCTTTAACAGCTCACGCTTCTGTTGCTCAACAACAACAAAGCTGGAGAATCTCACGCAGCCAAAATGATGATTGTCTGTAAAGGTGTTCAGCCTTACATTGTTCAAACCGGAGTCGGACACTGATGGAGAGACTCAGGAAGAATTACAACTTAGAATGCAACTGGACGTTTCTGAATGGTTAGTGGATAAATTTATGTAGTTGCTGTGGAGTTGATTTAACTCATTGTCTAGCATGTGCCGTCATGTTAATCTTTTGTGCAAATCCAGTGTTGAATTGACCCTCATTTGTGAAGCAGTCCGCCATAAAAAAAAAAAATGACGGCATGGCAACAACACTACTACAACAACTCTTCCTCTTCTCTAAAGCAGTCCAACATGGTCTCACCCCCTTTGTTGTGTGTTCTCGGGGGCAGGGTTTATGTAAATTTTAGGGTTAGTGATGTCACCAACCTGGGAACAAGCTTGTTGCAGTCCCAACCAGCCATTAGTTGTAGTCCTTAAACATCTAATTCTTTAAAAGAAAATATCTCCCTTTGCACTGAACTTTGAGTATCCTTGATGAATAAAAGTATTCATTTCTTTAAAGAAATCTTAATTAAATTTAATCACACTTTGTACTGTCCAGATTTTCAATAAATATCATCCACATTTCATCATGTTCCTCAAACACAAGCACAAAGACTTGGAATAGAGCATGATACCTGTGATACTTTCATGATTTTATTTTTGTCAGCACAAACCTCCATCTACTTTCATTATGGAAAAGAGTGGCCAGGACAGTCTTTTCTGAATTGCACCATTTTGTGTTACACATAATGTAAGAATGAAAGTCCTACAGGTTTGGAATGACATGAGGGCGAGTAAACATTAACAGAATTTTCAATTTTGAGCGAACAATCCCAAAAGAGGTGCATTTTAATTCTCAAAGCACCAGCACTTTTCCATTTTCCCTCTAACAGAGATTCAGTATCCTACAGAAATAAACCAGCTCTGTGTCCAAGCTTTGAGTATCTGAGCACCAGCATGAAGGAGTATATTATAAAAAAAATAAATAAAAAATAAAAAAGTGTGACAGTTTATGCCTCAGGCCCAGCTCTTCCGGGTCCACATCATAAGGTGTAAGTGCTGAGGATAGGAAGACATGCTCAAGCGGCGGCCAGCTGATAACACATTCTACTGTGACCACCGCTTGACTGACAGCTGCATCCTTAAGCCTTTTGTTAGTTCAGAGTTTCACCAGGAATATAGTTAACAAGGAGCTTCCAAAAGGTCAAACAAATTCTCCAACAGTTCAGTTCTCTAAAAATACAGTTCAGATAGAGTCACTGCTCATTATAATCGCTAAAATGGGTACTTGATGTACATTGTTCAGCAGTGTAATTTGGAGTAATGAATCATTTAATCGAATTCTTTCATAGTTAATTATAATCACTTTTGTTCAATGAATAACAACTTTCATTATTCATATTCAGTGTGATTTCTGAAACAAGTTTTGATTATAAACAAACAAAGCTTAAAAAAAATCCCATTCTGACATAAAATTATTGAGATAAGTCTGAATAATTGTGTATTAGTCATCATGAGCATGGCATTGTTGGGTTATTTCCGTAATAGCAGGTTACATGCCACCATGCAGATCATGAATGAAGGCAATTACTGAATTAATGATTTGTAAGACTCCATTTCAACACAGCAAGGCAGAGAGTAATTCTGCTACCTGTCAAATGGCTACAATAAGTACGATTACAGATACAGTCACAATGTTTTTTTCTATATATACTTTCAATACAAAGCGCTTTGAGATTACCATACTTCTGAGCTTGACTGGTTGATTCAAACTTCACTACCACGGTGTTGATGTCAAACAAACAAATACAAAATAAAAAAAAGAAATTCTTCTGACACCTATATGCAACAATTTTATTAGGAACTACAACATATGTGGATTGGATCTCAAAATATAGCAGACCATCAAGTTTTTCTTTTTTTTTTTTAAGATGCTCTACTAAAAGCTGTTGTAACTCAATATTTACCTCTTATGATTTTATCATAATATTTTTCTAAATATGTGAAATACTCCATTAAGTCATCAAAATAAAAATGTGAGGAAAAAATATATATAGTTTTTTTTTTAAAAGCCCCTTATATATTTTGTAATATATTGTATTCCTGTGATTGCAAAGCTGAATTTTCAACAGCCATTACTCCAGTCTTCAGTGTCACATGATCTTTCAGAAACAGTGAAACATTTTCTGGATTC
Organism: Mylopharyngodon piceus; assembly: GCA_039654765.1. Taxonomy (NCBI): domain Eukaryota; kingdom Metazoa; phylum Chordata; class Actinopteri; order Cypriniformes; family Xenocyprididae; genus Mylopharyngodon; species Mylopharyngodon piceus. The sequence continues at coordinate 35,094,601 of CM077443.1, read as the reverse complement.
TTTGATGAAAAGAAAGTTATTTGAACCAGAAATCTTTGGTAACATTATAAATGTTTTAATGTCAATTTTGATCAGTTTAATGCATCCTAGTATTACTTTTTAATAAAAACATTTTACTGAGCAGTTGTATAAATATGAAAAATAAAAGTAGTTTAAAATAAAATAGTTTAAAATAAAATAAAATATAAAAACGGCTAAAATTTAATCCTTTGGGATTAATCCATATAGGGACAAAATATATACAAAAAATAAAACAAAATACAGATTTACTAAATTTATATTTACTGGCCATTGGGAAGTGGGACACAAAGATCATATACATTTGACAGATGCTTTTATCCAAAGTCACTAAGACTGAATTCAAGGTACTGTAAACTTTTTACCATTTCCCTAGGAATCAAACCCATGACCTTTACGTTCGAGTCAAAAAAATGCCCCTGTATGAGTTTGTCTCATATTTATATCATATGATGTAGTTAAGCAATATCACACGAGTAACGAGCGCATTAACACACAAGTGCTGTTTTGGTCCTGAATAGCACAAGAGCAAATGTGATACTGATTTTATACAACAGTTCAATAAATAAGAAGTTAATATTGTGTTATTTTAGACACAATATTGTCTTTGTTACACATGCAGAACGATTGTGCGTCTCTGAGCAACACAGCGGTATTTCTGATTGAATTCGCATTTTGAACGAATCGGATGAATCAATGATTCAATGGCCCATTCATAAAGAGAGCCATTTACTTCATTACTTCATGAATCAGCCGTATGAACAAACTGATTGAACAAATGACAATGACTTACTCATTTAGACATTTACCGCCACCAACTGCCAGTTTTAGTTTCTTATTTAGAGTATTTAATTTAAAAAAAAAAAAAAAAAAATTAGATTTCATATTAAATAAAAAACCCATTAAAGGTATAGTTCACCCAAAAATGAAAATTCTGTCATCATTTACTCACCCTCATGGCCGTTGCAGCCTAAAAGTTTGTCTAATAAATATGTTGAATCGAATATAAAATTTCTTTCTAAAGATACTTTTTGTAATGTCTATTTGATGCTTTTCTCATTTAACACAATAATGACTTTAAATTATCTTTTGGGGGTAATTTCTCAGCCAAATTTGATGTGTGATTAATTTGCGTTTAATTCAATTAATTAATCGCCACATCATGTTATTAATTAAATTTAAAAATGTAATCGTTTGACAGACCTAATATTTTATTAATATTTATTTATTTATTTATTTATAAAAACACACACACACACACACACACACAATGCTAGCCTGCCCTACATGTGATGCCATATTGACAGATGTCCTCACTCAGGGCATTCACATTCGTACAACCCGATACTTCTACAGAGACTGTAAAAATAAGTGAACTCTGACAAATCTGCTCAGCACTTCTCCAACTGTCAGCCCCTTTTCTCTCTGGCACTGACTAATCAAATGAACTAAACTATTTGTTTCACTGGCATGAAGGATCCAGCCTCTGGGCAGTCTTTGTTCCCTGGAGACCTGAGCAGATCAATCCAATCCCACACTCAGTATAGATTTAGACGGCAGGAGATTTCAGGGCCTATTCTATCCGTTACCCAACAAGCCTGTTAATTTGCATGAGCACTTTCTGCACTTGGCAGCATTATGACTCCAACTGAAGTGATATTTCTCATCATATAGGACTACTTGCCAAGCAGAATTATTGGCTTTGAATCATACTGGTTGCAATTTGTGCTCCATTTCAGCACAGTGTATTACGGCAAGTTTAAAGCAGACATTGTGGATGATATAGGACCGCACTAATCTCTGCAAAGCAGCTCCTTCTGGCTAAAGAAAGAAAACGTGAAGTATTTAGTGTGGAACAGGGTTAAATTTATATATGAAGGTCTGGCAAAGACATTTAGAAAATTGTCAACAGTTTCTATGATAGAAATTTATAAATGTTTCAGCAAACTTGTTTCTTTGAATTATGACAAAAAAACATTTTCCTATGACACACTGGCTCTGTGAAACTGTGATAAGCATTATGATGTGGCACAGTTATCTTTTGTGCTTAGAAGTACATTATAGTATATCTAGATTCATCAGAAAATAATTTGCACTGCTTTAGTATCTCACCTTCCATCCAGTGAATTAAGACTTTATCAAAGGAATAAAAATATGCAGTTGAGATAAAATTCCTTAAAGGGATTGCTCAAATACTATCAACTCAGTCGCTTGCCATTTTAAACCTTTATGACTTGTGATTATTTTGTCAATGATATGATGCTCATCTGAACAAAACTCGAGTCAATCCTGCCTGACTCCTGCATGGAAATTATATTATCCTCCTGCATCCCTGTGTCCTTGTATGAGGACATTATATTTTAGTGAATTACTCTGACATCATACATGTCACAGTAACTCTGGATGTCCTGTAAAGAGCACATTCAGGGCTTTTCAGAGATACCAAATGTTTGGAGGTTTCACCAGGACAACAACTTCTTCTTGGTCTTTAAAAATGACTGAATGATCAAATTTAGCACTCTTATGGAAATATGATAATATTTTGTTAATCTGACTAATTTTCAAATTGTTTGTTATAAATCAACATCTCAGGAAAATGTTATGGGGTTTATAATCAAAATATGACTTTCTGTTACAAAACAGGGCATTGATTTCATACATGTCCTCAGTAGAGGACACCAGGACATGTTTATCAGGCATTTTAGGAGACACAACAAGTGAATAGGGAATTACATATCATTATTCTTATGAAATATTAGATATTATTATGAAAATGTTGCCAACTATTACTCCCATTATTACACTTCTTTTTTCATTACATGTTGCTCCAAGAACACATTAATATGCAAATAAATACAGTGTATAGATACATTGTATTGAATGGGAAAACCCATGTATGACCATTTTACCCACATATTGCATAAAGTGAAATGATATATTAATTCATTCCATTATATCTTTCATAACATAATTGAGAATCATCTTTAAACAAAGTTTGATTTAAAAAAAAAAAAAATCCTGAAACCTAAAAACTGATTGTTGTTTTTGCCTATACATGTCATTTCATGTCATTTTATTTTTTAAACAACTGAGTACTGGTGTCCACATACGAGGACATAGCATAACATATGAATAAAATATCTTTTTTCAAAAAAACATTTTTCCATGCGTTTCTTATGCTCTAAACTACGGAGCCCCTAAAGGGACATGGTGGTGGAAAAAATTTGGGATGGGAGGAAAAAAAATGTCTCTCAAATCTTTTGCGTTCCCTCGCAAAACTTTTGCGTTCCCTGGCACAGATATTTGCGTTCCCTCGCAAAACTTTTGCTTTCCCTTGCAAAGATAATTGCGTTCCCTCGCAAAGATATTATCGTTCCCTTGCAAAAACTGTTGTGAGCTCGGACAAACACATCCTGTTTAATGTCCCGCTGGCTGGCAGTAGTGTTTCAGTCAGCTCCGTACATTAATAATGCACACAAATAATGCGCGGTGTGCATTATTAACGTACGGAGCTGACTGTTTTCCACAATCGGAGCATGTTTCATGAAGTTACGAGCCAAAACGTGACATAAATGCTGCATCAGTTTATTACATATGGGTCTTTCAGGGCTTCACGTACAAAAACCTCGCTCAAGTTTAGTCAATGCCCAAAACAATTACACTCGTATTCTACTCCGTGAGACCTTTCAAAAGACATATAACATGATTATCTGAGCTGTATGATGCTTTTGACACATTGGAGTACATAGTACAAAAAAAAATTTCATAATTTTTTTTTTTTTTTTTTTTTAATTATTTTTCAGCAAATAACTCAGCAGTACTTAGGAGTTAATCAAAGTGCCTAAATTCATTGTAAAGATCAGACTCTAAGCTTTTAAATGACATCTATTTTGTGATAATCAAGGCAGGAGTTTTGAAAAATGAGATTATTAATTTTTTTGTAGCTATGTGGCGCCCGCGGGCGGTACACTCCGTTTTAGAGTTGAACAAAATGATTGGATGCATTAAAAAGCTGAGTTTCTAAGCTTTAAAATGATATCTATTTTGTGTTATTCCTGTCAGTGGTTGCTTAGTAATTTGATTATGAATTTTTTCGCTGGGGGTGGTGTCCCGGGCTTAAGGGGTTAAAGTTCTTGAAAATGATATAAACCAACATGAATTCACAGAGTGCATTAGATTTTTAAAAGATTTATTCATATCTTTATCATGGACACTCTTACAGGTCACTGACCCTCTTATTTTGAAGAACATTCACATACAGCTTAAGCGTATTTTGACCAGGGGCTATCTAGCTCCAAAAGGCATGAAAAAGACCATATTCCAAGTCTTCTGCAGCTATACGATAGTAATGTGTTCAAACTTGGCACATTTTAGGTAACTGAACTTTTGAAATGTATGCAGACATTAACAGCTACAGTAAGATGGAATGAAAGACACTAGTGTTTGTGCTGTGCAAGTACAACAAGTAACTGTGTGATAAAAGAATACTGTGTGATAAAGCCATCGTGTAGTTCAGGATGTCTTCAAAAGCATCAGAGCTCCTGAAACAAAGGCCTGGCTTATGAATATAAACCTCTGACTAGGGCTGTGTGGGCCGAACTCTGATTACATATTCTGAGTAGGAGCTCAATAATCAGCCCTGTGATTTTTTGACACATGATGGAAAAGAGAACATAAATCTGAGGGAGGGAGAAATTAAGTTTCTGTACAACAATGAATTCTAGTACACCTCTGCTATTTCAGAGTATACAAAAAGAAGAAAAAAAATTGAAAGGACTCATATTGAATATACACTACTGTTCAAAAGTCTGAGGCCAGTAAGATTTTTTTTTTTTTTTTTAATTTTATTCAGAATGGACACATTAAACTATGGAAGCTTGTTTCCACCATGAAATAAAAAAAGATTAAAAAAAAAGGTAATTGACTTTCTCACAATTCTGACTTTTATTTCCAGAATTGCAAGATATAAAGCCACAATTGCAAGTTATAAAGCCACAATTGCAAGTTATAAAGCCACAATTGCAAGTTATAAAGTCAGAATTGTGAGTTATAAAGTCAGAATTGTGAGATATAAATTCGTAATTGCGTGTTATAATGTCCAATTGCAAGGGAAAAAAAGACTGACATTTTTTTTTTCCTCAGAATTGCGAGTTTATAACACGCAATTCTGACTTTATAACACACAATTGAGAGTTTAAATCTAGAAAAAGTCAGAATTGTGAGATGCAGACTCGCAATTGCGAAAAAAAAAAAAAATTCACAATTGTGAGATAAAAAGTCCCAAATACCTTTATTTATTTATTTTTTTTTTTATTTAGTGGCGGAAACAAGCTTCCATTTTAAACGGATCAAATGTGACAGTAAAGACATTTATAATTATTTCTATTTCAATGCATCACGATTTTCACAAAAATATTAAGCAGCACAAACGTTTTCAACATTGATAATAATCAGAAATGTTTCTTGAGCACCAAATCATCATATTAGAATGATTTCTGAAGGATCATGTGACACTGAAGAAAAGATTAAGGGCTGGTTCACACAGAACACGTCTGTGTGGTTAAAAACGAGAGACAGATCAGTAGAACGAAAAAAACCCTGCAAGGTCTAGAGACGAGTCTTTAACTTCTTTTAACTTGAGCACCGCATTTTTAGAACACCATGTCATGCACGAGATGCTGCAAAAACCACGATCCAAACATGTCCGTCTAGCATGCGTTTACATAGAAAAACAATGGAAAAGTAGTGCAGTGGAATGTAAAACAGCCCCTTAATGGCTGCTGAAAATTCAGCTTTGCCATCACAGAAACAAATTACACTTTAAAATACATTAAACAGAAAACAGTTATTTTAAATTGTAATAATATTTCACAACATTACCGTTTTACTGTGTTTTCGATCAAATAAGTGCAGCTATGGTGAGCAAAAGATACTTCTTTCATAAAATTAGTTTAAAAAAAATCTTACTGACCCAAAACTTTTCAATTATGATGTAAAATATTTGAATGTCTCCTACTTTATCAATTAATACAATAACATTTCTATATAAATTAGGATAATAAGATAGGGCTGCATATCGAAATATGTGATATGCACATCGCAACGGCTTGCGATAACTGCATGATTTTAATACTCCAAAAGATTACAAAAAGTCCAAGTTTTAGGTCAACGCAGACAGCAGAGAGTAGACAGGACACATAACGGTTACATACGTGTGACATGCTTAATGTTAATAAATGCAATAAGTGAAGTAGGGCCTACTCACGTGCACAGGAAGCCGCCTCTCAGACAGTGCGTAATTCCAATTGTCAAAATACACGTCTGGAGTATTCACGTAAACACAGTTAGTTATGTCTTTAGCGGACTAAACAGTTAAGAAAGAAAGCACGTGTGTAACAATATATTGGATCCATGCAGCTCTTAAAGTGACAACAGCCTAATAAATAATGTTAATTATTATACAACAAAAGACAAAGAGAAAATCACTCACTGCTCCTGACTGAAAAACTTTTGTAGCTTTAATTAGAATATTTAATTCATACAGTGAAGACTAAACAGTGTTTTATTTTATTTTTTTTACATTTGATTATTTAGTTGCTGTTGTTATATAAACCTAATGCAGGCCTACCTGAAACACTAAACCTCGCTGGTTTACACTGATGTTAAAATAACACTTTTTATGTAATGCTACAGTAAAAATATGTTCACTTTCAGAAGATCTATGGATGCTTTCTTCTCACAAAAAGAATGTGAAACGTATGTTTGTTGTATCATTTTCAGTTTTTAAATAGAATTTACATTTATTTTACACACTTAAAGCATTATCATATCAAATATTGTATTATTTAACGAGTTATTGCATATTTCTTCAATATTGTGTAGTCATAATAGGATAAAAAAAATAAATAAAAAATCTCAGAAGAGTTCTACCTGAGAAAAATCTCAGGGGAGTGCTGTAAGCATATATGGATGTACTTATGACCGTACTTTTTAAATGTGGATAGTTTTTTTAAAAGGGTGTGAATGTTGCTTTCACATTTTGTGTCTTGAGAGAGATTCACAGCATGCTCCCTGTGTTGGTAAGCTATTTCCTGTTGATGAAAAAGCATTTCAAACAGAGCTGACTTGTAGTTCAGCCTCCTGGGACAGGTTCAGCGGGCCTCTAGCCATCTGTGTTTATTTGTTGCTGTATGTTTAACCTGAGAGGGCAGGGGCTGCACTGGCAGAGGGGCTGTGTAACACTGACGGTCTCTGATAAAACCGCAGGTCCTGAGAAGAGAGCAAGAAGTAATCTGATAGCAGCACAGGCCGAACGGATGGATGCAGAATTGATGCGGGGGATGCTCTGTGTGCCTTGTGCTTTCCAGATCAGAAGAAAGACTAAACTAGCATTTGTTCCCTCTAAAAAAAGCAGCTGAAGTCAATCCACGTTTTTGTTTTAATGCGTCTTGTGTTTAAGCAAACTTGTGTTTTTATTAGTATGTTCTGGCAAAAGAAGTTTTTACATGTTTATTACAGGTCAGTGAAAGTCTGAAAATCAGCCAATGGATTACTTATAGTAGTCTCTGCCTATTATGCTAGTAGAAACTATGCTAGCATTAACAAAATGACAATGTTAAAGGAACACTCCACTTTTTTTGAAAATAGGCTCATTTTCCAACTCCCCTAGAGTTAAACTGTTGAGTTTTACCGTTTTCGAATCCATTCAGCCGATCTCCGGGTCTGGCGGTACCACTTTTAGCATAGCTTAGCATAGTTCATTGAATCTGATTAGACCGTTAGCATCTCGCTTAAAAATGACCAAAGAGTTATAATCAAGGAACTTTGCTGCCGTACCATGGGTGCAGCAGGCGCAATGATATTACGCAGCGCCTGTGACCCCCTGCTTGCACAGGGAGCGTGCCTTGCAACCATGGAGACATTTGTGAGAGGCGCTGCGTAATATCATTGCGCCTGCTGCACCCATGGTACGGCAGCAAAGTTCCTTGATTATTACGCCGGAATGAGAGTATAGTTCCTAGCCATATCGACCTAGAAAATCGCAACTTTTCATTTTGCGTCGGTCTTAGTACACGATGTAACTACAGAAGAGTCAAGTTTTAAATAGGAAAAATATTGAAACTCTTTGGTCAGTTTTAAGCGAGATGCTAACGATCTAATCGGATTCAATGAACTATGCTAAGCTATGCTAAAAGTGGTACCGCCAGACCCGGAGATCGGCTGAATGGATTCGAAAACGGTAAAACTCAACTGTTTAACTCTAGGGGAGTTGGAAAATGAGCCTATTTTCAAAAAAAGTGGAGTGTTCCTTTAACAACTCAATGACCCTTTGAAATTGAGTGTCTACACACAAGCGTAGAAAACATGGGCAGCCACAGTGATTGAATGACAGTCTCAAGTATTCACTACATGCCTGCCTCCCTGAATTAACATCTGTACTACACCATGATGCCCGACCTGCACGCAAGTATAAATATAGTTTTGATAAATGTATCACTGTTTCCACAAAATATTAAGCAGCACAACCTTTTTCAACACAATAATAAGAAATAAAACACACTTAACAACTAGCTGAGACATTCTAAGACTGAACTCAACACACTTAAAGACAATTTTCATCGACTGGAGCAGATTTTAGAAACAAACTATTCAGAAACGTCCAGTTTCATTCTAAAAGTTGTAATTTCTTCCTGAGTCTCTCCATCAGTGTCCGACTGAACACCGTTACTGACAATCCTCATTTTGGCTGCATGAGATTTTCCAGCTTTGTTGTTGTTGAGCAACCAAAGCGTGAGCTGTTAAAGCTCCGCCCTCTTTTGGAAAACAGGCCGGGAGCAGCAGCTCATTTGCATTTAAAGGGACACACAAAAACGACGTGTTTTTGCTCACACCCAAATAACAAGCTATAATAAATGATCTGTGGGGTATTTTGAGCTGAAACTTCACAGACACATTCTGGTGACACCAGAAACTTATATTACATCTTGTGAAAAGGGGCATAATAGGTCCCCTTTAAACACTGACTGAGCGCAAATAGAACAAACTCGGTACGTTTGAGCATGATCAGTCGTAACGACCAAATTACATTCATAATCGGCCTGACAGTCTTGTAGTGTGTTCCCGGCTTTAGAATGATTTCTGAAGGATCATGCGACACTGAAGACTGGAGTAAATTCAGCTTTGCATCAAAGGAATCAATTACATTTTATAATATTTTGAGATAGAAAACAATTATTCTAAATTGTAATAATATTTCGCAATATTACTGTTTTTACTGCATTTTTGATCAAATAAATACAGCTTAGGTGAAACTTCTTTCAAAAACATATCCCAAACTTTTAAACAGTAGGGTATGTTCAATTTGAATCAGGATCCTTCCAATGCCACTACACTCTTGACACAAATTCAGAAACTCCCCCTATCCGTGATGTGTAACAGAAGGCTTTTCAGGACACCATGAACCAAAATGAAACCCTGAGGCTAATAAGTGATCTCACATGAAGCCCATCACTGTCCAACTCTTTCTTTACCCATCGTTCTTATCTGTCGTTCACAGCTCAATATTACCTGCTGGGCTTTAAATACAGAGGAGTGATGAAGGAGCATCTGACAACACTCATCTGTGGCTAATTGCGCTGTGATGCGCTGTGATTAGCGCTGAAGGTTAGTGTGTTTAAGCGGGCTCTGACAGGAGATGGGGTCACTGAGGGCGGCACTGAAGCTGAGCTCTGTGCTGGAGGGCAATGTGTTATTTCTGTGACATGGGTAATGAGGACGAGGTGCACATCAGTGTAGAGTGTGTGTGTGTGTGTGTGTGTGTGTGTGTGTCCCATGGCAAATTGGATAATTTATTTAGGTGGCGCAATTTAGACTAACTAGAAGTAACTTTGCAACTACATGTCAACTTATTCTACTAACCCTAACTCCTAACCCTAACAGTCTATTACAGTCTACTAATACTCTAAGGAGAGTTAGCTGACATGTAGTTGCAAAGTTACTTATAGTTAGTAGAATGTCTAAAGTGGATCATTGAAATAAAGTGTAACCCAAAAATGACACATTTGACATACAACACTACAAGGGCGAGCAAATAATTAAATAATGTGAACTTTAATTCCTTCCTTTATACTGTACATTACTGCTTAATATTTTTAAGCTGTATGCATGGAAGCTCTTGCAAAAACTTGCGTTTACAGAGAACAGGCTTTATATTGGATGAAACTATTGACTATGTGATTGCGCAGTTGGAAGAGACACAAATCCTATCAAACCCTAAACACATTTCATTACTTCTTTAAATGGATCTTTCTTTGACCTTTACAGAATCTAACGGAAACATACATGGGAAGTGCCAGATCAGTTTGCTTTCTTACAAATGAAACAGAAAGCAACTTTCTAATTCTGTTCTTATTTGCGGTAGAAAATAATATGACGATAATGTGCATGGTGTCCATTCAAAACTGGTTTCAAGGACACTACTAGGTACATGGATACTAAGCTGTTCTGATTGATTTGTTCAAGTTGCTATGTGGTTGCCAGGTTGTTCTGGGTCATTGCTACATGGCTGCTTATTGGTCCACTCCCAAGTCTCTATTCTGGTCTCCAGATATTGCTCACTCAATTTAAAGTCTATGAGACTTTGGTTGTCTAGTCTGGAAAGTAATATCACTCCTCTCAACAAGCCACAGGATTTCAGATGTCATTCATGTCCATAGCACAAATGGAACGGGTTACACATTGGAGATTGATATATTGTGTTATGAGTTTGCTCAAATTCTTAAAGGGATAGTTCACCCTCATCATCTTTTACTCACCCTCACGTATGACTGACTTTCTTCTGTGGAAAACATGGAAAAAAAGTGTCTCAATTAGTGATGCACTGAAATTCCAGCAAACTGAATTTTTTGGACACAATGTTTTTGAAGGGCCGAAATCATTGACACAGTGACGTCTCATTAGCACTTCTCCTGACTGTGTTAGTGTCTAATTTGTGCACACAATATAGATCCATGTTTACAACAAGTAAACATGTCAGCTTTCTGGACGCTAGGACTGGCTTGACATTATTGATTTCTTGATTTTAAAGTGTGCCTATTATGCAATTTTAAAGGTTCCTAATTTTGTTTCAGAGGTCTCCTACAATAGGTTTATATCATCCAACGTCAAAAAACATGAATTTTCTCATAATATACATTGCAGCATCACCTCTTTTCTCACAGTGTCTGAAAAAGTTTGATAAAGGATTCAGTTTCTCTAATCCCCTCCTTTCCGAAACCTACTCTGCTCTGATTGGTCAGATGGCCCAGTCTGTTGTGATTGCTCTACCGCAGGGGTGTCCAATACTGCTCCTGAAGGGCCACTGTCCTGCAGAGTTCAGCTCCAACCCCAATTAAATACACCTGAACCAGTTAATCATGGTTTTACTAGGCTTAGGGCGAATTCCAAACAGTGATTTTGCACCCTTGAAGGGCATTTTGGGAAGGGGACACCATTTGTAGGGGCATCCATTAGTGAAGGGAACATACACACACACACACACATATATAAAGCATATTTTAAAAAAATATATTTTAATAACTTCATTATAAATGTAGATTTATTTGCATCATATTAAAGGGTTAGTTCACCCAAAAATGAAATTTCTGTCATTAATTACTCACCCTCATGTCGTTCTACACCCGCAAGACTCGTTCATCTTCAGAACATAAATTAAGACATTTTTCATAAAATCCAATGGCTCAGTGAGGCCTGCATTGCCAGCAAGACAATTAACAATTTCAATGCCCAGAAAGCTACTAAAGACGCATTTAAAACAGTTCATGTGACTACAGTGGTTCAACCTTAATGTTATGAAGTGATGAGAATACTTTTTGTGCGCCAAAAAATAAATAAAAACAACTTTATTCAATAATATCTAGTGATGGGCGATTTCAAAACACTGCTTCATGAAGCTTCGAATCAGTGGTTTGGAGCGCGTATCAAACTGCCAAAGTCACGTGATTTCAGTAAACGAGGCTTCGTTACGTCATAAGTGTTTTGAAATTTCAATGGTTCACCACTGGGGGATGTGACTTCGGCAGTTTGATACGCGCTCCAAACCACTGATTCAAAACAAAAGATTTGCAAAGCTTCGAAGCAGTGTTTTGAAATCGCCCATCACTAGTTACTGTTGAATAAAGTCATTATTTTGTTTTTTTGGCACACAAAAAGTATTCTCGTCGCTTCATAACATTAAGGTTGAACCACTGTAGTCACATGAACTGTTTTAAATATGTCTTTAGTAGCTTTCTGGGCATTGAAAGTGTTAATTATCTTGCTGGCAATGGAGGCCTCACTGAGTCATCGGATTTTATGAAAAATATCTTAATTTGTGTTCCGAAGATGAACGAAGGTCTTACGGGTGTAGAACGACATGAGTGTGAGTAATAAATGACAGAATTTTCATTTTTGGGTGAACTAACCCTTTAACAGCAATAATAAGATAGTCCTTTTGTCGCTGCCTAGCTTTGTTGTGGTAAAATACCATGTGAAGCTATTGAGGAAATTGCGTCGTCTTTCATTGCTCCCTTTTCCAAGTGCGCTCCAAATGACTTTATTATGACACACAAGTGCCCTGCTCCCTCCAAAGTCCCCACTTCAAGGGCTCTGCCCTTCGTAGTGAGTAGGCCACAGGGATGTTCACTTACGATTGGAATTTACCCATACTAGAAACTCCCAGGCAGGTGTGTTGATGCAAGCTGGAGCTAAACTCTACAGGACAGTGGCCCTCCAGGACCGAGTTTGGACACCCCTGGTCTACCGCTTACAGCACGTGTCAGAAACAAAACGCCTATTCACACATCTGAATTTCATCTCCTTAGGCTTCCTCAGCACTTGATACACAGTGATACAAATAGTAACGATGGTTACTTTTGATTAGAAACAAAGTCTCAGCTTTCAAAAGGTAAGTTCTACAGTCTCCTGAAATTAAACAATTAAATACTGTTTTGACACTCTTTAATGTGAAGTGACAAATCACTGTAGACGCCTCAGTTCAAGCGTGAACTGATCATCTCTTCCTCTTTACTACTAGTAAAAGCACAAAATAAACATGAAAGAACATCAGAAGATATATTGTTGTCAATGTCAGTGGGGTCCAGTGTTGTTTTGGATACCACTGACTTTCACTGTATGGACAAAAACAGTTGAAACATTTTGCTCTTGATAAGAAAGTCAGTCATACAGGTTTGGAATGACATGAGGGTGAGGATTTGAGGTTGAAATATAACATGCACTATCACTGCTAAAAATACTCAGAATTTTATCATTTTAGAATACTCAAAGTCAGAATTTCTAAAACCAAAGTGTGAAAACGCAAGTGAAGCCTGAACTGACATGGAACAGGAAGATGTCATGTCTTCCAGAGAAAAAAAATGAATAAAGAAAAGTAGAGAACGTTTCAATTGCAAACCTACTCTAACAGGAAGAACAGTGACGGAAGTGTCAAAACTGTCTCCAAATCCAGTAAGAAACAATCATTTTGACAACAAGCCTCTATTATCTGCCTAACCTGTGATAAGACCGTTTGCCAGCAGCTGTCTTGCTCATGGAGCCTCTATCACTTTTTGCAGCTCTGAGTTGGAAATAGGGCCCATTTTATTCACAGCAGTGCATCAAAAACTCCAGTTTTGTTGAACTGAAAATGAACTGCACATTATTTTTTTATGGTCCCATATGAAGGAAAATCTTCATGGAAAAAATTCAATATTTGTGAAAACTGCACTATAGTATCATACTTTTCTTTAAAGCATCCTACAGAGAAAACGTCCATACAATTGCATTGTGGTTCTATACTGCACAATTTAAACCTGAATAAGCTATTTGCATTTATTGATTTTAATGTACTCAACATGACCATACTAAATGTTTCAGGCTGCATTACAGTCTGCCTGTGGTTTTGAACTGTCTGAGGTTGGAAGGCTAAATGATTCCTCTTTCATCTCCTCCTTTCATGATGACCCTGAACCTTACACACACACACACACACACACACACACACACACCCCAAACAACAGAGAGGCAGCAATTTAATTTCTCCACAAGCTTGAAGGCGAAGCGCTAGCCTTCTGAAAAGAGATGAGATTTTCTTATTAATGTCCAATAGTACATCATCAGTCTGACCACAAACAATACGGCCTCATTCACCTTACTGTGACTACTCATTACTTATCTCATTATTGGTGTCATACCCTTTGTCAACCATCATTTTCACTTTGGTTGCTCTGCTGCTGAAAGTGTTCACGATGTAGGAACATAAAATGGTAAAATAGGCCTCAAAAAGTACATATAATAAAACCAAACTGATGCAAAAGGTGTAGGTTATTCTGGAAAAGAACTGCCTACTTAAAGGATTAGTTCACTTTCAAATGAAAATTAGCCCAAGCTTTACTCACCCTCAAGCCATCCTAGGTGTATATGACTTTCTTCTTTCTGACGAAGACAATCGGAGAAATATTAATAAACATCCTGACGCATCCGAGCTTTATAATGGCAGTATGCGTTACCAAATGAGCATGAGCTGAAGAAAGTGCTTCCATCCACATCCATCAATCACAAACATTCCACACGACTCCGGAGGGTTAATAAAGGCCTTCTGAAGTGAAGCGATGCTTTTGTGTAAAAAAAAAAAAAAAAAAAAAAAATCCATATTCCAAAATATGTAGCTTCCGCCAGACCGCCTTCCCGATTCTTCAAACGTCCTACGCCTTCCCTATTCAACTTACGGAACTGAGGCGACGCAAGCTCCGTTTTTTCCATAATTTGAATCTGGAAGGCGGTCTGGCGGAAGCTACATATTTTACTTCATAACTTGTTAAATATTTATATTTTTTTACACAAATGCATCACTTCGCTTCAGAAGGCCTTTATTAACTCTCCGGAGCCGTGTGGAATAAGTTTATGATGGATGGATGTGGATGGAGACACTTTCTTCAGCTCATACTCATTTGGTAACGCATACTGCCATTATAAAGCTCGGATGCATCAGGATCTTTATTAATATTTCTCCGATCGTCTTCGTCAGAAAGTCATATACACCTAGGATGGCTTGAGGGTGAGTAAAGCTTGGGATAATTTTCATTTGAAAGTGAACTAATCCTTTACAGAGTAAGAACCCATTTGACTGAAATTTGAAGTCACGAAGTGACAAGTTTGTCCTCATATGCTCTAATTATAACAACCCGGTACACTCCTAGGAAAAAAAAAAAAACAAAAAAAAAAACACAGAGGTTCAATGGTGTTGAACCCTACAGTTCTTGACTCAATAATTAAGGAACTATTTATTCCAAAAAGGTTAAATCTCTTAAAAGACTGCATAATACACTTATGTTCATGTAAAATTGGAATGGAAATGGAAACCCTTTAAGGTTATATATAGAATCTTTTCTTCTAAAATTGTACATTTTAAACACAATTGTGTTTCCTGGCAGACTGATAATACCTGTGCACCTGGAGTCCCAAGTTCCAGTACAATCAGGAAATCTGACTGGACTTTGAGATTTTCACAAGTGCTTTCCAGTTTTGTTTGCAATGTGCATCAGATGGTCAGAACATGGGCAGACTGTAGGCGCTCTTTCTGAAACTGTGTTGGTTATCAGTATAGAAATTAGATCCGTTGGAATCCTCTGGAACTACATTTCATATTCTATTATTGGTACTCCTCATCGGAGTACTCACAACTGAACAACAACTGCTCCAAAAGGAAAAAATGGGGTCATTTAGCTTGAAGATAAAACATTTGTGGTACTGTACCTCTCTCTGTTCACTGCAGATCTTGCAAAGCCATTGAGCCCTTTTTTGACTGCCTGCAGTCTCGATTCCGCATTTAGTGCACACCTTCTGCAACACAAACATGCATATGAATAGAACAGGTCAAACAAACACACAACCTGATAACTATTGTAAAATAAGACAATTATTATAAGAAATGTGTTTTTTTGTTTTGTTTTGTTTTTTTTAAAAAAAATGGGGGAAAAAAATGGCTACTGTCACTAGTAGAAAGGGGCACTGCCGCACTACTGACGGACTGTGTTTGGAATAAAGTGAAAAGGTTATTGTTAGCTCTGTTTGAGTGCAGTGAAACTCAGGCCTTGATGATTATAGAGAGGAGTTGGTTCAGCACAGTGCTAGTTGTAGACTGCTTTTATTAACCTTTGTTTAAATCAAGGTCTTGATTTTCACATTTTGCCTATCCCGTTTTTAATCACCATCTTGCACACAACTACCGCTTCCGTGTCCTATCCCGGTGTGATTCTCCTTCTGACTACTTGGGTCCCTATCACAATATATTAAAAGGACGTATTTTTTAGAGAACAGTGGAGGATGAAGTACACAAATCAAGTGCTTGAGTAAAAGTACAGATACTGTAAAATATTCCTCCAGTAAGTATTAAGTACTCCTTTTCAATTTAAGCACTGACTGATAAACGTTTATTTATTTTTCAATTTCATATACTCTATTCTCCTGCTCAAAAAAACGTTTTATTTTATTAACAAAACACACTGACAACTACTACTGATAATTACCGATAATTCAAGTGTGCAAATAAGTGAAAGTAACAAAATATACCATATAGCATATAAAAATGAGGAAAAACAAAGTGTGTGTAAATGCGGGTTGACAAATATAGACATACGATACAAAAACAGACGTCACATAAGGCAAAACATGTTAACATTAAGACGAACGCTATGCAAACATGCTAGTTTTACATCATTTGAAACTGCTACGGCAGTGGGGAAGATGCATGGGCATTATTTTGCTTTATTTTATTGACGTCCACATTCCAGCATTTCATACAATGGGCTTAAACAGCTCACCCTTTAACAGCAGATTTAGTTCACAAACAACTGACCGTTGTGACCTTAATATGATTTTCATTTACAATAGTAAATGAAAAATTTGGCATTAGTAACTTTTTGCGCCATCAGGGATCTCCTATTCTTGGCTCATTTTGAGTCTGACTTGTGAATTCAGTGAATTGTTAACTGGAGACCAGTCTCAGCCTCAGACGTCATGCCCACGGACCGTTGGCTGAACGTCTGATGCATATGGCTCACTTAACTGGAAACACTTCAGGAGTTTCAAAGTCGTCATCTGGTTGGTTGAATTGTACAGGATGTCCCGGAGATGTGTGTCACGTTCTTTAACAGTCTGCTTGGAAACAAATGCCGTTACGCCAAACCCCCTCGTGGAAGAAGAACGGCATGTTTACAACTGTGACAATGAGTGCTTACCAGGATCAACTAAATGCTGGATTTTCAAAAGAATGTGAAGTTCGCGGCTCCATTGTTGCAGTAAACTTGCACAATGTTCATGAATGAATGATTTATAGATGCACGCTGGTCTGTTATTGTAGGGACACTGACTTTACATTTTCACGCCCCTAAACATGATGTGGAACAAAACGAAGTGTGATTGGTTGCGTTACATGTCAGTCGAACATCCTCTTGGACAGTCCTTGACCAATGAAAGCTGCGATAGAGTCCAGACCTTCTGCTGCGAGTCTGAAGGTCTGGCTACACGAGACTAACTGGAGACTAGCTCTGACTGGATCATTTGAATCAGTGAGTTGTTGACTCGAGAACAGATGCATTCAGATCAGTCCAGTTCACGAATGAATCGTTCAGTGCGATTTGCAAACGGATTTAACAGGCTAATTTAAAAGAAACAACTTGCTCACAAATCGGACATAGCTCTTGTGTCGAAGTTCAAAATAATGAGGAACGACATTGTGGCAAGCAGGACGGCGCCGAGGGCCATGAGAATGGAGCGAGGCCGGTGGCATGATTGATAATGATATGCTTGTGTGATTGATTGAAAGTGTTTGAACGTTCACCAGTTCCCACCTCCTCCTTTCTTTATCAGAGAAAAGAGTTATCTTGTATACCACTGTTATTTAGCAGTTGTTTTTAAGATTACATTTGATTTGCCAAGTTCATCTGCAAGATAATTGGAAATGCAATATTTAATGCGTGGAAGTAGAAACATGCCCATCCTGCAATCGTGCTGATTGTGAGAAGCATCGTCCCCTTTCACACTAAAATTAAATTACAGCGGAAGATATTAGTGTAGACTCTGATGGCTGTTTTTAAGAATTAATTTGAAGGTGAGGGCTATGCCGTTGTAATAAAAAAAAAGAGAAAGAACCTTAATCAGGCTTTATGTAATAGAAGACAAACACTAGACTGAAGTACCAGTAATTTAGTTTTAGCAGAACTTCTATATACTTAAATTGCTTTGAGATAGAGTGAGCAAAAGAAGAACAGAGAGAATGTGAGCGAGATGGCACAAAAAATCTCTTCAATTTCCGTTAAATACTTCTAAAGATCCCTCTGTGAGTGAGAGCCATCTTTAAAGCTGCTGTAAGCGGCTTAATACCATGCATAAAATGTCCCTACTGCCTGACAGATATCACTGAAATGGGTGTCTTGAGAAATCACACTTCACTCTGTGACAGCTTCAGGCTCTGTAAATGGAAAAAAATGAATCTGACTGTGGCCTGCATGTTTTAGCCAATCAGAAAGCTTAGAGGCAGCCTTCTGCCAACCTCAACCAATGCCGCGAGTTTGGGACGGGACTTTATTTATTTATTTATTTTAAGCAATAGTAGAAACAGAGTGTTTGGGTAAAAATAAACTTGTTCTTAAACAGTCATTCTTAAAGTCATCATGAAATCAAAATTGACAATTCTTGTTTTTATGGAATATTGTAGTATTTATTATAAATGATTTATCCATGCACCCGATCATCACATTACAATTACAATTATTCTAAGTCTCTGTTAAGCGTGATGATATGGTAAAATATTACACTGAAGTAGGCTGCTTTTAAATTAACTTTCATTTAAAATAAAAGTTCTTCTTTGGCAAAATTACATTTTCTTAATAGCCTAAACAGAGGTTTGCTTACTTAGTTAGACTCCTGTTCCGAGCGGCGCACTGGGCGGCGAGCGATTTCCATAATACTTGGTCTAGCATGGCTTTGTCCCATGATATTCCCACAGCGTTCAGGTCTTTGATGAACATGTGACACCAAGTGTTTTTCAGACGGCCAGGCTTCCGCTTTGGCATCCTATTCTGGTCTTGTCCAGGCGTCCACTTCATAGCTGCTTTTGGAAGTTGGGTTTGTGGGAGATGGAGCAGATGCCCAGCGAATCGGAACAGCCGTTTGGCAACCAAGTCCACACGGGGTCGACTCGAGGTGCAGCAGTATACTTTCTGTTGGTTATATGATCCTTGTAAATATTCGCAGAATTCGCCGCAGGAAGCATTGGTGGAAAACGTTCAGTCATCGTTTGATGCTCGCCGTCAGTTTCCACGTCTTGGAGGCAAATGTCGCTGTCGGGATGACGATGGCATTTAGAAGGTGAATCTTGGCTCGTAGGCTGAAGGTATTTGACCGGCAGATGGATGACAGGCATTGGTAGACCAAGAGAGCCTTCCCGATCCGGCAAGTGACGTTGTGCTCAGCGTCTCCATCGCTCGTGATCGTACTGCCGAAATAGGTAAATCATTCAACTTCGTCGATGCCTTGTTGGCCGATGAATATTGGGACGTTTGATCGAGAGTAGCCTATGTGCATGATCTTCATCTTGGGTGCACTAATTCTAAGCCCCACTCGTCCAGCCTCACTGTCCAGACAATGCATTAGGTCCTGTAGACTCTGCGTTTGAACAAGTAGAGCAATGTCGTCTGCAAAGTCCACCTCGAAGAGATGGCAATCATTTGTCCAGGGGATCCCTAACCCCTCACCTTGGCTGACGATCTCCGCAATCGTTTCAATGCGATGGCGCACAAGATTTTCCCTGGGACCAATAGGAGTGTGATGCTCCGCCAGTTGTTACAGTCATAAAGATTGTCTTTCTTTGGAAGGCGGAAGATTATTCCTCTCCTCCAGTCTTCGGGTACAGTCACATTGGTCTAGAAATCGTTGACTAGATCGGTAAGCTCATCGATCAAATCTTGAGCATCTCCATTGTGATCTCATCCATTCCAGCCGCTTTGCCATTTTTGAGCCCTCGTACTGCCGCCACCACTTCCGCCATGCCGATCGGGCCGTCCGCTACAGGTAGGTCATCCGCAGGGTTGAACTAATCCACTTTAAGCGGATTCTGTGGTGGCAGCTGGTCAGCATCTCTTTGAAATGTTCAATCCATCTTCGCTCTTGCGCTTCTTTGGTCAGCAGTGGTCTCCCGTGCTTATCATGTATGGGCACCCCATGCCTGCTGGAAGTTCCGGACAACTCACGGACAATGTGGTAGAGTGTCTTTGCACCTCTACGGTCCGCTGCTCGTTACGCTTCTTCGCCTTGTTTTTCAAT
Source organism: Mylopharyngodon piceus (assembly GCA_039654765.1). NCBI lineage: Eukaryota > Metazoa > Chordata > Actinopteri > Cypriniformes > Xenocyprididae > Mylopharyngodon > Mylopharyngodon piceus. The sequence goes on along the minus strand of CM077443.1, from coordinate 35,074,225 downwards.
ACATGCGCACTTGTCCTGCCGACAGCTCCTTTTGATTCGGCAATCTAGGGTGCGATATTGGTCATCGGCATGCTCCTGGGACTCTAGGGTTGGCTGTTGCTTTGCATGTCAGCGTTCGTCAACCATTTTCCAGGACTGTTCACTAATGCACCGCTCTTTATATGAACCTCGTCGCCTACCGATCACAGTCTCTGAGCTTTCAACGATTGTTTCTCGAAACAGTGTCCAACAATCTTCAAGGCTGGTTGGTTCTTCGAGCACCACAAACCAGCTCCGAAGTTCTTAACTGGAAGGCATTGATGACGGCAGGGTTTTTAAGCCTAGCCACATCGAACGGATGCCATCATTTCAGTGGTGTTGGCAGACGCAGGAGACGAAGGCGGCATTATGCTAGCAATTGTTGGTGATCGGATCCCACGTCGGCCCCTCGTCGTGCTTTGACGTTGTGCAGTGTCAATCGCTATCTCTTCGACACAGATATAGTCGATCTCATTATGCGTTCTTCTGACCGGCAGGTCTTTTTGTGAATGTCTTTGTGTTTATAGAACGTGTTGACGATGGAGATGTTGTTGGCTGCACAAAAGGAGACAATTATTTTGCTGTTTTCATTCGTTTGCTTCGCCAATCCATGCGGGCCAAGCGTTCGTCAAAGTCCTTGATGTGCGCCACTAATCTGGGCGTTGAAATCCCCAATCAGGAGGCGGCAAACCAATCTCTTACCACAGAAACAACAAATGATTAACAGCATACTCAATGGTTTACCCGCAGTGAAGACGGACAAAAAAAAAGAAAAATATGACAGCTGTGGAGGAAAGCCCCTCTGGGTTTGTCCAATGCCTGATAGGCAAACTTAAATTAAAATGCCACTGTTTTCATCACTGCAACTTCCCGAACACACACACAAGAAATTAAATATGTTCAGCCTAAGCAAAAGCTGAATATAGGCTTTATTAGTTCACAGTGTAACATATCACATACCCAGCACTTGATTGGCCCTGGTTAACTACTTCAATAAAACACTCCCACATGGTAATTTTCTTTCCTTTCCTTTTGTTTTATTAATTCTTCTTTTTGAAATTCCTCTCGAATCTGTTTTGCCTCCATTGCTGCGGACCCCAAAACTGCGTAGATTAAAGGTGCAGTAAGTGGTATTTGAACTACGCTGTTGATATTTGAAATCAACCCAAACAAACACACCCCTCTCTTCATTGCTCCGCCTCCAAAACTCACACTCCAATCCTCACCACCCTGCTCCGAGTCGGTCTTGAACCGCTGCCCGATCGCTGCTGGCATGGGAGGCGAATGCACTACCAATGACGCTAAACACCTCATTCTCTAGCGGCCGTCAGTGCGCAGTCGTTTAACTGCAGGACTCTCACTATCTGGCCGCTGTTACACACGCAATGCGAGTGGATGTCTGTTTATCACAGCTGACGCACAACAAAATGCTTCACGAAAAATAAAGCGCAGTTGATGAATGAACGACAAGGAAGCACAAAAAATGAACATACAGTACACACGAGTAAATACAAAGTGTTCGTTGTTAGTCGCAAACAGCACAGCAGCTCCAGACAATCAAAACCCAGTGTACTCACATGAGAAGACGGATCAAAGCAGTTTTCAGGCCTTCCCTCTTAGCTCTCTCCAGCGCTGGAAAGCTTTTCTAATATAACCGGGTCCTAAAGCGCTTGCCCAGGCATAAACCTTCATTCCAGTGATATTCTTTTGAGCTGTTTTGTATTGTGTCCCATTTCTCATTCTGCAGTTTTTTTTTCCTTATTTTCAAATCTCCCTCTTGCTCATTCTCTCTCCTCGACCGTCATACGCCCCCTGATGCTGATTGGTTAGACGTTTGTTATTGGACTCAGCCCGACTAACTTCCAAACAGTGGATTTGAAATATCACTGAGTCCCCCTTTAATGAAAGTCTGCAAATTAGTGCATGACGAAAGCTTTAAACATGTTAATTTTTCAATCATTATGTTGGAAAACACTCTTATCAGAATAATTTCTGTTAAGCTTGTGTATATTTTTTTAGTTAAAGCTGTTAAGTTAAGCAATATCTCATCAGGTTTTTTCCTTTGTGTTCTATAGAATGACCACTAGGATGTGCTCTAGGCATGTTTTCCTTGATTGGTTTTCCCTTTAGATTTCAACAACAACATAGGCCAGGGGTGTCAAACTCAGTTCCTGGAGGGCCACAGCTCTGCAAAGTTTAGCTCCAACCCTAATTAAACGCTTCTGATCCAGCTAATCATGTCCTTCAGGCTTATTTGAAAAGTGCAGGTATGCGTGTTGAAGCAGTGTTGGAGCTAAACTCTGCAGGGCTGTGGCCCTCCAGGAACTGAGTGTGACACCCCTCACATATGTAGGTGTGTTCGACTTGAAGCGGTGCTGCGCCAGAGCAGTCTACTCTCTAATTGCTCGTGGTACTTTGATGTCTTACACCAATTGGTCTGTGCAGCGCCGCTTAAAGTAGGACACACCAATAAGCCTATATTGTTGTTGAAAACAAAAATAAAAGAGTGACGCAGAGGATGGGACAACCTGTCACTCACATGAGATCAACCAATAGCAAACCACAACGATCCAACCATCCAATCAATTCCTCATGGACAAAATCAAGTCCCACCCAACATTTTTTCTTGTTCGAGAAGCCGTTTCACTCGGATATACATCACAATAGGGAATAAAGTCTATCGCAACTTCCATTTCATGCTGACTTTAAGAAGCTGATACTGATAGGCTGATTATTTTTTACGGTAGATAACCAAGAAAATGGGCGGTATTAAAATCCAATGCCATTTTATTTCAATAAATTCCAATTAAAACACTTAAAGGTGGGGTACGTAGTTTTTAAAATATGCTGTTGGACATGGTTGATATTTGAAACCAAATATGTTGATATTTGGGTTACACATTTGTTTTTGGTGTCGGCCCGACTAACTTCCAAAGTGTTTTTGAAAAACTACTTACCCCACCTTTAAAAGAAAAAAAATTCATTTCAAATGCTATGATTGAATTTAGGCATCAACGTTATAAATGCACAGTATGAAAATGGATATTTCTTTTGAGAATTGCTAAAGATTGCATTTAAATATTAGTAATTCAATTATTAATGTTTCTAAAGATTAAAGGTAAGTGAGCATTAAATGACAGCAAAGGTAATCTAAATGTAAAAATTGAGCATGCACAATTAATCAACAAATACAGATCAAAATTAATAAAAAAAATAAATAAATCACTAATATGAGCTGAAACAGGGCAGCTGCCAAAACGAATTTTTGTCCCGCCAAAGCCTTATTTGATCAGTTATTGTGAGTTGTTTATGAGGGATGCAGATGATTGCTGCGCTTGTGATAGGGCACATGTTAACTGACGGAGAGAACAAGCAGAGAGCTCCTCCCTCGTGCACACAAACTCTCTCTGTCTTCAAACTAAGCACTGTCTTTGCTCTCTCTCTCTCATACATATTAATCTAAATCATCTGTCATGATGCTAAAAGTTCGGAAGACCGAATCCATGTTTCACGTGGCGCATTCGGAGAATTTTTTTTCCTAAATAACCGCTGGGTGTGAATAGTGCTCAAAAGAACGTCACTTCATCTTCTCTGACAGGCGTCCCGCACATGCAGCTGACATAAACCACACTTTCAAAAGACGAAAAAAAATCCTATCCAGTGAAGTTTTCTGTGTTGACAAATCATTTGCAATGTCCTAATAACAGCCGCGATTCACACGCAACGCGTCCACGTCCACTAATGACTTAATGACTCATTTGAACCGATTCGTTTTAATGAATGGTTAAAACAACTGATCTGTCCAACACTGAACTCACGAGACGTCACGTCTGAATCGGTGTATAACAAATAATTTACTCAGAACACCTCTGAAATGTGTGCTTACCCCATTTAGCAAGAGTGGTTAGTAATATTTAGCCTTAATAATCCACAGTATTTTCAGGTTATTTATATGACAATGTGTAATAAATTACCTAAAAAAAAAATCAGTTAGTTTAGACTGGAGTGAGGTGAAACCAGAACACAGCAAGATGTTGTTAGCTAGGTGCATTCAATTGTATATGGTAGAAAATTAGACTATTAGTTAAATTAACTTTTTAATGCTACTTTTTAATACTGATTATTAATTAGTATTATATATACACCAAAATAATTTTCTGGTCTAGCAAAGAAGCATCTTCTCAAAAGCTATGAAATCACAGATTTTTTTTCAAAAAGGGCAAGAAAGGATTACAGTGAGAGTGGCAGGTAATTTATTGTCAGTATTGGGCTCGCAGATCACGTGGGTAGGGTACTTTTTACTGTTTGTGTGGATGACCATGTCTGTCAGCCACCACCGAAGACCATTTTTGATCCAGGAAAAACCCTGTGAAAACTGATATGGTGCCGATATACTGTGCATCTCTAGTCATAGTCATGGTTTGTTTCTCCACCCAAGTATTATATTTCAGCATGTAACTCAACGATTTGTGCTTCAGAGGTGAATGATACTTCAAAACATGCAACTCTTAGTGGAACGATACTTTTCAAAGCCAAAAGTTATGATTTTCACCAAAACTGCTGATAATCAGCCTAGCAACTGTCCAAACCAGAAGACCAACTTGCTAAAAGCCACTCCGAAGACCATGGAAGGCAGTAATGCAGCACAATTTCACTACAAATCTGCTAATTTCAGCAATAACGCAGCATCAGATCCATATGGTATATGATCAACACAATCTATTACACAGATTGTAATATAATGACTGAACACAGAGGCATTATCTAATAATCTAATAACAATAATGATCAATTCATTAATTTCCCCTGCATGTTGAAAAGCCATTGTGAATCCAGTGAGGTCTAGAAACAGCAGCTGTTGAGAATGATCACAGGTCATGAGAGAGCAGGAGTGATGTGAGCTCAGACTCCCTGTAACAGATGCTCTGTCCTCACTGGCACAGACCTGCTGTTAAGGACCTCATTCAGTCTTTAGCACTCCTTAGTCCTGTGTCAAGTCACAGTGTGTGTCTGTCTCGAAGTAAACTACAAACAGTAATCCCAAAGTTCAGTGGAAAGTATCTCTCTGATTCCAAAATGTGCAATGACAACACACTGTTGTTTCAGTTACACACTGCCCCCTTGTGGTTAAAATGGGAGCATGTCTAACCACAAAATCGACATGTTTACAATAGAATACTATATTAAGCATTATATTATATATGTGAAGTATATTTGAAGTAGTATGACAGTATGCTCAATCATGTCATCCATTTTAGGCCAACCTGGAAGAGGCTGGGGTTCCCTCAGGAATATTTTTATATATAACAAAATTTTTAAAAAATAAGGTCTGTGGTTAACATTACTTGATAAAATAAGGTCAAAATAAGGTTAACATTACTTGACAGTTTCAGTATTGTTCTACATAATGAATTACATACAGTCAAGCATGAATTCTGAAGTGGCTGTATTGTCTGTAACGCCATCACAAAGTCACAATCTTGTGGTGGTTTTGGTCTTTATTTAGCATCTGGTTAGCAATTTCAGTTAAAAACACAAATGGTTTCAAAATTCATGTTTGAGAATTGATTATGTGTAATATTATATTGTTTATGTTGTACACTCCAGTTCAAAACTTTGAGGTCGGTAAGAATTTTTTTTATTTTTTTGAAAGTCTCTTATGCTCGCCAAGGCAGCATTTCTTTGATCAACAACAAGAAAACTCAATTGTTGTGAAATATTATTACAATTTAAAATAACAGTTTTATATTTGAATATGTTTTAAAATAAGCTACACCTTTTCCCTACACAATTATACACAAAATAATCATGTATAATTATCCAAGAAAAGGTTTTAGTTTTATTTTGAACTAAAAAGATAAAATTAGATCCTTGGGGTAAGACGAATTCACAGTGTTTCTATTATGACATATCTTCAATTAAAATATATAAATATTCAAATGCTTGTATACAAGTCATAGAATAATTTTTCCTTTCAGTTAAATCTCTTTTATTGGGATTCTACGTTGTCCGTCATCGTTATTCAATTATTCAACTAAATTGTCAAAACAAAATTTTAATTAGAATAGTTGATTTAGTATTTTACATTAATGACACTTTAAAAATATATATACAGTATAAATATTAATAAGAATTTTATCAAAAGTCATTTATACATTCTGTAAAGTTTATCTAGGAGTAACTTCATACCCCCGTAGGGACCATCTTACCCCTCGTAATATTTTACATTTTGTGATATAACAACTAAATTAGCAAATATTTCTATTTATTTCCTATAATAACACATTGACTAATGCATCATCATCCTGCACATGCTAAACATGTTACAGTTTAAAAGTAAATCCACGTTGTTCTTAAGGGGGGCATTTTCCCCCATGTTATCCTACAGTATATACATGTACTGTGCACAGAATACAAATTTCCTGTATGCAACAGATTACTTTCAGACCCTCCTTGAATTTACAGCTCTCTGCTGACACTATGTGGTGTCTCAGAATTACTGCATGGGCCCAAAGAGTTACTGCACGGAAATGACTAAGCAGCGAGTGTGAGTGTGAAGGGTAGAGAGCATCATGTTTAGAATATTTAGACCAGTTTGTACCATGCAGCAGTCCAGACAGAGGACGGACTGAGAGCCCAGCAGACCAAACACTTCTCCACACAGCAGACACTGAGAAAGGCCGTTTCCCACTGCAGACCTCCTCATGTTCTCCAGACGCTCCACTAGACGCCTGAAACACACACACACACACACACACACACACACACACATTTATTTAAAAGAACATAAATGGCATATCTTTACATACAGCACACAGCATCAACTTAAGATGTACACCTGCTGTCTGTGAATCTCCTGTCTGTGTAAAACATGCAACTCATGTGCACACCGTCCGCACTGAGTTCTCCTTCACGCTTAAATGGTCAAAAACGCACAAAATTATGCTAAAATGCCCGCTTTGTCGAGTATCCTCATAAGCACGGTCTTAAATGAGTTAAATAAAGTCTTAAATGACCGTAAAGAGTTGTGAAGACATTGAATGTGTGTCAGATCCGCCACCACATCATGTGCTTCAGATCTTAAAGTGGCAGCAGCCTAATAAACCTGTTGCTGTGATGTCTGTCATTATTAATCATTGTTAATCAAAGAACAAAAGACAAAAAGAAAATCATTCACGGCTCTTGACTGAATAATTTTTGTACCTTTAATAAGGATTAATCTCTAATTTATAATTTCTGCAGTGAAGACTGAAGCGTTTTTGTATATTTCCTACCTGTTAGATCAAATATATGAAATATACTGTCTTTATGTTGTTTCTACATTAATTTGGAGATTAAATTACAATATGAAAATATATTAAAAACTTTAACGTTATGTGCAATTAATTGCGAATAATTACAGAAAAAAAATGTGCAATTAATTAGTTAATTTTATCAATTGACAGCACTATATAAAATATTTCTATTTCAAATAAATGCTGTTGTTCATCACAAAATCCTGAAAAAAATGTATCATGGTTTCCACAAAAATATTAATCAGCAGAACCGTTTTCAACATTGATAATAATAAATGTTTCTTGAACAGCAAATCAGCATATTAGAATGATTTCTGAAGGATCATGTGACACTGAAGACTGGAGTAATGATGCTGAAAATTCAGATTTGCATCACCGGAATAAATTACATTTTAAAATATATTCAAATATAAAAGTTGTTTTAAATAATTAAATTTTAAATATTCACAATGGTACTGTTTTACTGTACTTTTAATCAAATAAATGCACCTTTAAAAGACTTCTCTTATGCTCACCAAAGCTGCATTTATTTGACTATACATAGCGTACGTGTTTGCCAAACAGAGCCATACACACCGGCCTAATGTTTATGACTGCTATCAAATGCTGTGAATGGTCTAATATTTTTTCCAAAATATCACTCTGACAGAAGCAAAGTTACTGGGTTGTCTTTTTTCACGTTTTCTGGGTTGGGGGACCCAATTATAGCACTTAAACATGTAAAAAGTTTTTTTTTTTTGAGCTTTTAAAATTGAAATCCCTTAAATTAAGACTTAAATGGGACATATCATGACAATCTGACAACCCAGTAACTTTGTTTTCGCAAACCTTTCTAAAATGAGCCGCTTATATTTCGCTCCCCTAGTGACATAGGAAGGGGGTACTTATAATATTACCGCCACTTAATCTGCAAGTTTCCACCCACAGCGCCGTCAGTTTGTTTTCGCAAGCGACAACGATGTAGCAGTTCTAAGGCCGTGGCAAAAGTTCGAGCAAAGCATGCTAACTGTTCTGTCGTTGGCTGCACAGATGAGCACAGAACACTATTTAAAGTCTCGTTAGCTTTAATAGCCTGCAAGTTGACCCCGGCAAGCACAATTGCTAAAAAAAAAAAAAAAAAAAAAAAAAAAAAAAGGAGCTTCTGTCAGAGCGATATTTTGAATAAAAATATTAGACCATTCACAGCATTTGTTAGCAATCATAAACGTTAGCCTGGTGTGTATGGCTCTGTTTGGCAAACAGGTACGCTACGTGTAACGGGCGTCCAGGGGTTTTGCACAAAAGATTAACATGACGGCACATGCTAGTCGATGAGTTGAATCAACTCCACAGCAACTACATAAATTTATCCACTAACGGTTCAGAAACGTCCCATTGCATTCTAAAAGTTGTAATTCTTCCTGAGTCTCTCCATCAGTGTCCGACTCCGGTTTGAACAATGTAAGGCTGAACACCGTTACTGACAATTGTCATTTTGGCTGCGTGAGATTCTACAGCTTTGTTGTTGATGAGCAACCGAAGCTCTTTTGGAAAGCGGCCGGGAGCAGCAGCTCATTTGCATTTAAAGGGACATGCACACAAACGGTGTGTTTTTGCTCACACCCAAATAGGGGCAAATTTCACAAGCTATAATAAATGATCTGTGGGGTATTTTGAGCTGAAACTTCACAGGCACATTCTGGGAACACCAGAGACTTATATTACATCTTGTGAAAAGTGTCATAATAGGTCCCCTTTAACATCCAAAATCAGGCTGGGCATTGTGTGACAAGGCAAAATAAGGCATAAAAAAGCACAAATGTGATGCAGAGTGATAAAGTCTCACCCAATCCGGTGTTGCTCAATGAGCTCGAGCTGCTCAGCGCGGTGGAGGACACTCATGATGAGATCCAGCTCTGTTTTCTCAATTGTCTGAGCTTTCCTCTGTCTCTCTGACTGAAATGTGTGGATGGACCAACCTGTATGTAACCTGGGTGTAATCCAGTCACATAAACGAGAAAAATCACATCATAGATCAGTGAGAAATGAATGCTTTTAATAATGCGAACACGTCACATTGAAAAGACTTGTCTATTTCAACACACATTACATTGGGCGATTTTGTCAAATGACATGCTGAAATGCAATTTGCGCAACAGAATTTAAAAAAAAAAAAAAAAACACTTACTTTGCTCTAAGCGCTAGCTGTCTGTCATTGGGACAAACCCATTGCTCATTCTCACTGCCAAACATTGTGTCCGTCATGATTCACTGTGGAGCTGTAATGGAGCAGAATGACAAGTCTAAAATCATAAAATAATCAGGTATTTGATGTAAAGTATGAAACAACAGGAGTAATAGGTTTGAGAATGTAATTGTCAGGATATATATAGGTGAATGAAATAGCATTCACCTTCAACGTCACAACCGTTCATTGGCTTTGACAGGTGTTGTCTGTTTGTTGTGATACAGCTTACATCCAATTATGTAGAAGTGGAAGGACGCGTCTCAATTATTGGATTATTCGTCTCACAACACCTGCCAAATGACAGTTTCAGAGACCAAACACGAAGACATATTGTGCTGTCTGTCTAACATAAGAATCATTTGCATAACATTTAATCAAAAAAATAACGGCACTTTATTGAATGGATTAATACTGTATATATGTCACTATGTTCTAGTACTGCATGGATCCCATTAAATAATTGATGAGTTATATGCAAGTTAAATGAAAGGGGTTGTGTAACAGAAACAATCCAACAAAAAACAAGCAAAAAAGTAAACAAAATATGATATAACTTTTGCTTGCTTTTTAGCTGAAGTTATAACATAAATAGTATAGAAACATGTAGACACATTCACAAATGTTTAAGAATATTATTGAATTAATTAATTATATATACTAAATGTAAATTATTTTATAATAATAAAAATAAAGATTAATAATATTATATAAATGTCTAAATTAAGTAATCAAAAAATAAATGGGATAAACCTCACTATTTTTACAGGATAAGAAGCACTTTTCTGCTGAAACATGTAGGCAACATTTCTATTTTTAAGAACATTATTGAATTAATGAATATAAATTGTGCTTTTAACTTAATAATAAAAGTATAATTCAGTAATATTGTCAAATACAAATGTCAAGGTAATTTTTATGAATGTATAACAACAATAAATAGCATTCATATATTACCTTGCCATTTGTATTTGTAAGAATATAATTGAAATACTTTATATAAATTATATGCTACATTTAAATTATTTATAAATTGATATTATTATTATTATTATTATTATTATTATTATAATACACATTATTATTATTATTATTATTATTATTATTATTAAATGTTTTAATCAGTATTATTATTAAGAGGCTTTAAATCACAGGCAAATGATGGGGACATCATTTACTGTTGACAGTGCATTCATAAACGTTCTGCATCACACATACTGTATTGTGCATAAATTTAAGTAAAAGCATATACTCATTTAAAAAAAAAAAAAACCACCTGACATTCTCTCATTCCCTCTCTCTTAAACACACACAAAGATACAATCTACCCCTTTATGGTTAACCAGGGCAAGTCTGTTTACTTTTCCATGAGGAGAACTGCACTTTTTTTGGCTCTGCTGCTCAGGCCTCAGGCACAGATGACAACCGCTCCAACAAACTACTTTGTTACACTAGCACACTTCACAGTATAGTGTTTCCTCTCAAGCCAACAACTGTAATTCCAGAGAAAGAAAACTTGAAAGCTGCAAACCCTGGTATTTCCTTGAAGAGTTCCGATATCAAACATTTCCTTTTCTTATTACAACCTCCAAGTTACACGCTGTAGAAATCGCTGACTGATGTCCAGTAGGATATCAAAGAAAAAACATACAGTACACCTCTATCTATTACATTAACTACAGGTCTCTGACTCCAGGCAAGACATCTTTCTTAAGACGTCAACATTCAGGCATCCATTCAAGTCCAATCCACTTAAATGCTGATAGAAAACAGGCACAGACAGACAAGAAAGAGTGTTTACCTTACAAGAGGACAGATAAAGTGGTGTTATTGCAGGCCGTATCTCAGCATAAGAAAGTGAGAGTAGAGGAAACAAGGCTGCGGAGGAGGAGGAAACTCCTGATTATACTGATCTCAGATCAGGTTCGCTGCCTCTCCTGCAATGGATCAAGTCACATGACCCAAGCACATTTCATCCAAAACATCCTGCTCCTCCACTGATTACAGTGATTGAATAAAGAAACAAAAGAGTGACGGTGACAAAGCCAAACGGAGACAGGCCTCCAAGGTGCTAGAGGCTAAAGGCTTTAATATTGACCTGGCCTTTAAAATCAGTCAATATAAATCACAGTAATCTCATTCGCTTGGTCTGCTGCAGCACTAAATCGTTTAGAATAGCATATTAAAGGATGACTACATTGTAAAACTTCTTGTGGAAAACAAAGTATCAGTGGTGGTCATGCAATTAGGCCGTATGGTAGATCAACAGTTGCAAAGACCTTACAATCTTTATGAAAAGTGTCTGATGCCCTCAGTCATCGAGTTAAGGCTGCTCTGACAGTGCCTGCTCAAAATTCTGTGTATAAAAGCCAGACTAAATTATGCCTGCTCAGTCCCACCTAGCCCCAAAGTACAGTGTACAGTTATAATTGCTGTGTAAATCCATTTATGCCACCTCAGATGAGCATTAAACTGTGTAAAGACATTTATCACAATAAAATTACCTGTATCTCAGATGCACCCTATAACTTTGGTTTTACTAGCTTGCTAGAATTATTTCAGGAACTCAGTCAATAAAATTAAGACAATAAAACTGTCTATTTGCACACTTGTACTGCACAGTAAATGTATGAGAGTCATTGCCAAATAAATAAATAAATCAAACTAAAATTGTCATTAACAAGAAAAATAGCAAAAACACAATTTTCAAACAAAACACTTTAACAAAAGTTGTTTTATAATTTAAAGCCCAACAAACTTCAAGCACATAAAAGTATTCCCATATTTTCTAGTGACCATGTTCACATTTGTTGTGATGATCTATAGCTAGAACACCTGTGTGAACGTGAGGAGAAATGACTTCAAAAATACACTAAAATCACCTTGAGAGCAGATGGTTAGAAACGAAGTGTCTCAGGGGGGGAAAAGTGAAGTTTAGAGAAAATGTCTAGCATCATTTGCTTGGTCTCACAATATCAAGTTATCTAATGCAATCCTGAAAATCTTCTTTAAAATCTCTGCAGGCATTAATCTTGACAATGTCACATTGATATTGTTCAAAACAACAGTTTTATTCCCAAACAAACAACATAAAGGGTAACAAACAGATGGTCTAAACACAACAAGTGCACCGTGCACGCTTTACCTTTGAGACGTGATGTGTCCAAAGTAGAAGTTATTTATGTTCTTCACAAATGCTGTTCAGCTGTCGGACACAAACCCCCATTGGCAGGGTCAAAGCTGTGCGAAGTCTGCGAACCCAAAAAGGTAGCAGGTGTCACAGAAAATAGAGTAATCCCATGGATAATAGTGTGAAGAGGTGTTTGTTGTGCGAGCGCGCGCGCTTTGAGGTTTGTTGGCCGCTGTGGACGAGAGCCACGCAGTAGATTATCTACAACTCTGTGAAAAGAGTGTAAGGGGAAAATCTGAGGTCACACCTTCCTGCCACAGCAGATGCTGGAGAGCTGACCACGTGCTCCCTCCCGGGCAAACGCGCGCACATATACGCGGCGCGTGCGAGTTTCCAAAGAGAAAGAAAGAGGAAGTACGGTAAACTGTTGGCTGTTTATTTATCAGAGCGCCGGTGTGGTTAAGAGGTCTTTATGTTAAAATTAAGCAAACATCTTTTATTGTCCTGATCAATAAAACTACGGATTAAAATCAACGTCAAAAAGTGTGTTTAATATAATTTTTCCCCATTCGGGGTACAACGGGAAACAAAATACTCCAGGTAGACGCCAGGTGCAGAACATGTAACTAGATTATTAGCTACTAAACACTGTGCCTGTGACACAGTAACAATAAATACAAATGCTTAAGAAGTTTTAAGCTGAATTAACTTTCGTTAATAATAAGTCACAAACAATCCTGGAAAAATATTTAAACAGAAACACTGGAACCTCTGGGCATCTGTGAATTGCTACCTGCCAAGAGGCCAGTGTCTCTCCTGGGTATCTTAGCAACAGGAGCTTGTGGAAAAAAGCAGACCCCTCACACAGGAGGAGAAAAACACAGTTGGGCTATAAAATCAATAAAATCAGGCTGTGTCACCAATAAAATTAGGTATCCCTGAGGTATTTACAAAAAAAAAAAAAAAGCCTAATGACAGGTGTACTTTTCTGCCTGCAGTTTGTGTGGGAGTTCTTGTTCAAACTGCATTCTGTCTAAACAACAGAAAACAAGTGATTGTTAAAACTCTTCAGTGTGAGTGAATACATTTCTGTATATGTTGAATTAAATATAAAGTATATTGTAAATTTTGAACACATTTTAATACTTAAAAGTAACTGTGAATATATTGGAGAGACTGGGGCTAGTTGTCGCAAGGTCTATATCTCAGTAACAAATATGTATATACAGTATATGTATGTGTATACATCGATCAGGCTTAACATTATGAGCACTGACAGGTGAAGTGAATAACACTGATTATCACTTCATCACGGCACTTGTTAGTGGGTGGGATATATTAGGCAGCAAGTGAACATTTTGTCCTCAAAGTTGATGTGTTAGCCCTCTGGTTCTCTTCGGTCACTTTTGACCGAAAAATTTTGTGTTTTGAATTGTTAAAAATCGCAGCTTCATCGGAATGGTATGAAACTTGGTGACTTTCATGGCATTTGGAATGTGAACACAAAAAAAATTGAGGATATGATTCGAGCATGCTAAGTGGTCGTAAAAAAAATAGCAGCACTCGTTGTCTTCGGTCAAAAGTGACCGACCATAGGAAATGAATGGGAAATCGACAAAAACACAAAAGTTTGGAGAATTTTGGTGTGTACAATCTACAAATCGGCCACAATTTTGGAAAAAAGTACACAGCAGTAAAGGGGTGACACTCTAAAACATCAAGAGTGTGATTTAGACACACCCACTCACACACACACACTTACACACACACACACCCCCTATAAACCACTGTCTGTAACACAGAGCAAAGTTTTGATAATATGTGAAATCCATTCAATAATTCAGTAATAATGCAGGAAAAGCTCACAGCATTGAAGGAGTGACACTCTAAAACATCAAGAGTGGAATAAACACCTATTCTCACGCACACACACACGCACACATGATACCCCTTTGGTACAATATAAAATAATATAAAAATCTTCGTTCTGAATTTTTAAAAAATTGTAGCTTCATCAAAATGGGTTGAAACTTGGTGATTTTTATGTCAATTGGTATGCGAATACAGAAAAAAAAATCGAGGGCATGATTCGAAAAGTCTAAGTGGTCGTAAAAAAAATAGTTACGCTTGTGGTCTTCGGTCAAAAATGACCGACCATAGGAAATGAATGGGAAATCAACAAAAAACACAAAAGTTTGGAGAATTTTGGTGTGTACAATCTACAAATCGGCCACAATTCTGAAAAAATGTACACAGCAGTAAAGGGGTGACACTCTAAAACATCAAGAGTATGATATATACGCACCCACTCACACACACACGCACACACACACACACACACACACTTATGAACTGTGCACTTGGAAGTACAGGCTTGTTCCTTCGCATCGTTCAGAGAATTTTTTTTTTTTTTTTGCAGGAGCTCTGTGTCAAGAGCATAAAAAGTTAAAAAAAAAAGTCACGTGGCATTTTTTATAAATTCTCTTTCTAACACAATGTTTAGGTTTGATTGTAATCATAATGCAAAAACTAACACTTCAAATCAATATTTCTTACAAAAATATATCTAAAACTTGATAAGAAACAGTCTTTGAGAATGTCTAAATATATATTCATATCCTCAACCTAAAAAAATTAGGTAAATATGTCCAAAAACAACTAGGGAATTCACAAGCCTCTCCATAGAGAGCTGTACAAGTATCTAGTGGTTACACCATGGTATTACACATTTTTCTTTTTATACTCTCACTAGATGGCGCTAAAATTTTTTTTAAAAAAATTATTTTAAAGGCCTAGACTCTATTTTAACCTGAAATACTGCATTAATTGAAAAATAGTGAAAAAATATTAGAAAAATTTTTTTTGTATTATTTTCAATGATAAAATTTTCAATGATAAAATTGATCATAATTATTGCATAAATATTAATTAGTATCATGAAATTCTCTCAAAATACAAAATAAAAAAGTAAAAATATTATTGAACAAAAATAAATTACATTGGTTTTGCTGAGGGAGAAAAAAATTGAATTTTAGGGGTCCGGTCACTTTTGACCGCGAAGAGCACAAGTGTGACTCCCAAACGAGGAGCACCAGAGTTAGAAGGGTCGATGATGTGACGCTCATTTTTTTGTGTCCATATAGTTTAATTAAATTTAAAAGGGTAAAAATTGCAAAATAAATTAGCAGATTACTTGCATACATTCTCTTTTTTGAGGACCAAGTCTAAAATTTCTGGTTTTAATCAATTTTGAGAGAATATTTGGGATTGATTGCAAAAATGTCAATGTGGTGTAACCGTAAAAACTTAATAATAATTGATCTTGTTTAAAAAAGGTGAAATTCTCAATAAAACACCATATCAGCTAGTTTGGCATAATCTTACATTAGAACAATTTAATAGTAAATAAAAATAAATTTTAAACACCATTGTTCTGAATATTATAAATAATTTGGGGAATCATGTGAGTCAAGTCAAATTCCTGAAGTGTCAAGGTGGTGTAACCACCATTCAAGGAGCCATTTTGTTAATATTGTGCAAGAAAACCATGTGACAGGAAATTATATCACAGAGAAGGACCCTTGGTGACACTAACTGCTGCATGCAAAGGTTAGTAACTGTCTTTAAAATATGAGATAATTTGACATTTTTAGGGTATGGTAAGGTATTCTTATGTATACATGTCAAATGGTATGACCCCATGAATACATTGATAATTCATCATTATTATAAAAATGTGTATTAACTTTAAAAATTACATTTGAAATATTTCCACCAAGGCCATGTGCTTACATAGGTGTCCATGATAATACCTGTTAAATTTGATTTTAAATTGAAATGTCAAATGGTGTAACCGGTTACACCATTTGACTCCTATTACAAGCCTTTCTGTTAGGGGCCAATTTAGTCAAAAATCACTAGTTTATGATGCTGATTAAAGATGTAATATAAACTAACCTACTATTTGGAACTATTTTCAAATGTTCAATGTTTTATTTTTTTGAGAAAGTGGTGCTTTATCCACAACTTTATTATTAAAGCTCTGTAACTCAATAAAATATAATTGTTGCACAACATTAATGTTTAGAACATTAATGTTTAACATTGAAATGTTTAGCTTCAATGCTTATTTCTATTCCATTCACTTAAAAATTTAAGCAATATAGAAAATCATGGAGCGATTGCTAATGAGAGACAAGCACAACAAACGTCCCGAGAACAGTGGAGCTTTTATTACGCCGCAGTCGTCACTTCTGCTTCTTCAGGTCAAGTGTATGTGGGGTAAAGCAGCGCTGTTTATCATATTAGACACATTTGTGTGTTGAAATTTGTTATAATGCTACACTGTGTGTTCGCTCGGCGGCTGCTATGAGTTTTCTGTCGATGAATGTATCCAAACAGTTGCTCACCTGTCTAATAAAACACATAATATATTAAAGCGTCTTTGGTGTTTCCATGGTTTCTACCGAGGTTAACGCTGGTATGATGTCATTGATAGGCGACGCACGGACACAGCTCGTGTCCTGGTTATAATTTCATATTTCTCTAGGTTTAAACATTCTTGGAAACATCTGGCATAATATAAGTACACAAGTCAACAAAATATATAACATTGTTCTAGTGGTTTTTGGATATTTTAATCCAAAATCTTACATATTGTGCATTTAACGAAAGACTACAATTTACATCTATAAAATACAATTCATTAAATTTCTAATATTTTATAATTAAAACGACATAACTGAGCCCCTTTTCCCCCGATAAATTGATATAGTTTCAAGCAAGGAAACAGTGGCTCATCACAGAGCACAAGTGAATTGTGATCCTGCTATCAGATATTTTTTTCTTAATTGTAATTACAATGCGAGACATGAGTTCACTGTTCATCACTTTGATGATTTCTTGTTATCAGATATTGTTCCTTAAAGGGTTAGTTCACCCAAAAATGAAATTTCTGTCATTAATTACTCACCCTCATGTCGTTCCAAACATGTAAGACCTTCGTTCATCTTCGGAACACAAATTAAGATATTTTTGATTAAATCTGAGAGCTTTTTTTTGATCTCCTATAGAAAGCAACGAAATGACCACATTCAAGGCCCAGAAAGGTTGTAGAGCCATTGTTAAAACAGTCAACGTGACTGCAGGTGGTTCAACCTTAATGTTATGAAGAGACGAGAATACTTTTTGTGTGCAAAAACAAAACAAAAATAGCAACTTTATTCAACAATATCTTCTCTTTCCTGTCATTATCCTTACGCAGGTGACACAGTAAGTACAGTGAAGGCTTCCGTGTTTATGTCCGAATGCCGGCTCAGTATTGGCCAAAGCTGATCACGTGATCCGCACAGCGCATGCGTGTGATACTGACGCAGGACCCGGCCAATAATGAGCTGGTGTTCTGACATAAAACCTGGAGTTGCTGCACTGTGTTTACCACGTCAACAGCATAGGAGAATGACAGGGAAGAGACAAAATAGTTTAATAAAGTTGCTATTTTTGTTTTGTTTTTGCGCACAAAAAGAATTCTCGTCTCTTCATAACATTAAGGTTGAACCATTGCAGTCAAATCGACTGTTTTAATGATGTCTTTAGTACCTTTCTGGCCCTTGAAAGGGGTAATTTCGTTGTTTTCTATGGGAGATAAAAAAAGCTCTCAGATTTCATCAAAAATATCTTAATTTGTGTTCCGAAGATGAACGAAGGTCTTATGGGTGTGGAACGACATGAGGGTGAGTAATAAATGACAGAATTTTAATTTTTGGGTGAACTAACCCTTTAACTGTAAAATATACGAGACATGATTTCACTGTTCATTACTATGATTATTTCTTGTTGCCAGATGTTGTTTTTCATCACTGAAACCACTTAACTTGTTGACTGTTATGCTAGATTTTCAGTGTCAATTTGTTCAGCAAACAATGGCCTTTGGCTGTAGAAGCAACATGGTCAGGTGTCAATTGGCGTAAGCAGTATTTTTCATAAAAATATAACTATATACAGAAAAATTAATGTGGAATAAAATGTAATCATCTAGTTTAGTGTAATAACATGGTTTTTAACAATTTTTACATAATTTGTCAAAGATTATTTAGAAAACAGATGTGTTTTCAGCATATGCCCCACCAAATATTGCAAAAACATTAAAATTTACATTTAGAGATAACTCTAATAAAATAATTTTTCGTTTGATATTTTAAATTGAAGTATATATTTCTATGAGTACACTTACATGCCATCTAGGTGGATAAAATATTTAATATTTCTCATTCTTTGGCGGTTATACCATTTGACATTTTCTGGTACATTCATTTTTAACTTTAGTAAAAAATTGTGCAAATGTCATTTTTATTAACATAAAATCAACATAAATACAAAATATACATTTTAACGTACCTGATGCATGCTTTTAAAACAGGTTTTTAAAAGATTTTTGAATTTCTCATCTTGCCACACCATTTTTGTCACTGACCCAGAAACAATGGGGCAAGCGTAAGGATTTAAGCGAGTTTGACAAGGGCCAAATTGTGATGGCTAGACGACTGGGTCAGAACATCTCCAAAACTGCAGCTCTTGTGGGGTGTTCCCGGTCTGCAGTGGTCAAGATCTATCAAAAGTGGTCCAAGAAAGGAACCGTGGTGAACCGGCGACAGGGTCATGGGCGGCCAAGGCTCACTGATGCACGTGGGGAGCGAAGGCTGGCCCGTGTGGTCCGATCCAACAGACGAGCTACTGTAGCTACTGTATGCTGGTTCTGATAGAAAGGTGTCAGAATACACAGTGCATCGCAGTTTGTTGCGTATGGGACTACATAGCCGCAGACCAGTCAGGGTGCCCATGCTGACCCCTGTCCACCGCCGAAAGTGCCAACAGTGGGCACGTGAGCATCAGAACTGGACCACAGAGCAATGGAAGAAGGTGGCCTGGTCTGATGATACTCAGTTATTATCAATGTTGGAAACAGATGTGCTGCTTAATATTTTTTTGGAACCTGTGATACTTTTTTCAGGATTCACTGATGAATAAAAAGTTAAAAAGAACAGCATTTATTCAAAATAGAAATCTTTTCTAACATAACATAAATAAATTACATAGTTAAAACATTTTAAAATACAACAGTTATTTTAAATGGTAATAATTCATAATATTACTGTTTTACTGTATTTTTGATCATATAAATGAGACTTTCAAGAAGTCAACATATTTTACACTACCGGTCAAAAGTTTGGAAACATTACTATTTTTAATGTTTTTGAACGGAGTCTCGTATGCTCATTAAGGCTGCATTTATTTCATAATAAAGAAAATACAGAAAAGAATACAGAAAAAACAATAATATTGTGAAATATTATTACAATTTAAAATTATGGTTTTCTATTTTAATATATTTTAAAATATAATTTATTTCTGTGATACTTTTTTCAGGATTCACTGATGAATAAAAGGTTAAAAAGAACAGCATTTATTCAAAATATAAATCTTTTCTAACAATATAAATCTTTACTATCACGTTTTATCAATTTAACACATCCGTGCTGAATAAAAGTATTAATTTCTTTCAAAAAAAAAAGAAAGAAAAAAAATTACTGACCCCAAACTTTTGAACGGCAGTGTATATTGTTACAAAAGATTTCTATTTTAAATAAATGCTGATATTTTTTAACTTTTTATTCATCAGAGAATCCTGAAAAAGTATCACAGGTTATGAAATAATATTAAGCAGCACAACTGTTTCCAACATTGATAATAAATCAGCATATTACAATGATTTCTGAAGGATCATGTGACACTGAAGACTGGAGTAATGATGCTGACACTTCAGCTTTGCATCACAGATATAAGTATATTAAAATAGAAAACCATAATTTTAAAATGTAATTATATTTCACAATATTATTGTTTTTTTCTGTATTTATTATGAAATAAATGCAGCCTTAATGAGCATAAGAGACTTCGTTCAAAAACATTAAAAATGGTAATGTTTCCAAACTTTTGACTGGTAGTGTAGCTGTTGTAAAAACAGTGGAACACATTCAGACAAGAGTCGACTATATAATGAAAGTACAGTTTCTCAATAAAAGGGTATTTTTCCAATCATTTCTACTGTAAGAAATTGTAATGTGTTTTAAATTTTTAAAATGTATTAAAAACGATATTTGTTAGCCATTAGAAGTGGCTGTATTTCCATTCCATTTTTCACATTAACAGAGTTTTGTTTTATAATTTTACTGTTTAAAATTTTATATGCCCAAACAATGAAAAAAGTCTGACAAATGAAAAACACAGATAAACAATAATTTGTTTTATGAATGAATGCTTTAAAAACTCTTTAACATGTCTTGTTGCTTATTCAACTGTGATGAAGGAGAAAATAAATGCTTAAATGTCAGGCTCTTGTTCCTCAGGTAAACCAGCTGCGGCAGCCATCAAATCGTTATTGACAGAAAATACAATTAGTTACGCCCAGATGGCCTTCAACAGAACTGAGTGCATCATGCCCTCCACACAAAACCAACCACTTCAGTTTATAACATGCTTCTAGCAAACCGAGAATCCCTTGCTTTCTATTTTCCACTAATGGATGTTACATAATTATATTATTAACCATGATCTGTAAGATTGAAGTCATATAACAATATTAGATTAGAGGTGTCATGAAGCAAGAAAAAAAAAACTTGAACCATGAAATTGTTCTTTAATAAGACAAAACACCAAAGACAAGAAGTCTGTGTTATCTCGGATTTTATTCAGCAAAGCATGTGCCTACAATATCTTACAAACAGAACAAAAACAGAGGGATTGTCCTCATACAAACAGGTCAGCAGGTAGAACATTTACAATCATGCATCATGACGAGTCAAAGGGCTCACGACGCCTCTCGCCAACACGAGGGAACTGCCGAGAGTGTGTGACGCAAGTTCAGACGAGGAGAGGACCTTCTACCACTTACAAATACACTTCACTCAAATGCTACGAGCCCAAAAGGAAGGACGAGGGGAAAGATCAATATGATCTGAGCATCAGGCAGCATCCGTGGAATTCGTTGTCATTTTCCATTGTCCCCCAGCAGCACTGAAAGGCCAACTTTAATGATCTCAGGAATGATGCATTAGCTGCAGTTATGAAGCAGAATGCTCTCTTTCAGAAAGGCTCCATCAAAATTCAGAATGGTTTGAACTGATCTCACAATCACAAAAAAAAAAAAAAATTAAACTAGACATGAGCAAATGTCTCCAGGGCAGAAGAAAAAAAGCTTCAAAGAGGTTTCAAAGCAGGTTTATTTGGAAGCTCATTTCCACCACAGAATAAAAAACTTATTCACAATTACGAGAAAAAAAGTCAGAATTGCGAAATAAAACTAGAGTTTACGGGCGCTTCTCAAACGGAAGGCTGCGTCCTTCTTAGTCCAGTCCTTCAGAGGTTTGTAGGCTAGAGTCCTCCTCAGCATTAAATGCTAGAATGAGGCTGTCTAGTAAGTGCGCATTGCTACGTCATAAATGTTTCCGCCCCCGCGGTCACTGTACGAAAATACTGATACAATTACAGTATAATCTGAAAAATGCTTTATATTAACGCAGTCCATGGAATTACAACTATCTGAGGTCTTCCAGTGTTTTAAATTATGAAGTTTAGCATTATGTGATTAATTTACAGCTAAACAAAACATGACTTCATCTCCAAAATCATTTTTGTCTCTTGCATTACGTAGTGAAATTGGACAAGCTCAGTGCCGATTCATATTCCGATAATTCTTTTTTGTGAATTGGAATTTGTGCAAAGGATTGTGGGTGAGTGGAGGACACTGCCTTCCACCGATCCTTGAAAATTGAGACATCCTTCGAAGGAGCTTGATGACGTGGCAGCCCAGATATGCAGCCTTACTAGGATGCAGACTTCCGATTGAGAAGCATCCTATAACTTGTAATTGTGAAATATAAACTCACAATTGTGAGACAAAAAGGCAGAATTGCGAGATACAAACTCGCAGTTACGAGTTTATAACTTGAAATTGTGAGATATTAACTTGCAGTTGTGGGGAAAAACAGAATTGAGAGATGCAAACTCGCAGTTACGAGTTTATAATTTGTAATTGCGAGATATAAACATGCAACTGTAAGAAAAAAAAAGTCACAATTGTAAGAAAAGTCAGCGCTTCGCAATTGAATTGCAATTACGAGTTTATACCTTGAAATTGTGAGAAATAAACTCACAATTGTGAGAAAACGTCAGAATTCCAAAATGCAAACTCACAATTATGAGTTTATAACTTAAAATTTCGAAATATAAACTTGTTGTAGTTGTGGGGGAAAAACTGGTCAGAATTGAGAGATGCAAACTTGCAATTACGAGTTTATAATTTGTAATTGCGAGATATAAACATGCAACTGTAAGAAACAAAAGTCAGAATTATGAGATGCAAACTCACAGTTACGATTTTATAACTTGAAATTGTGAGATATTAACTTGCAGTTGTGGGGAAAAAACAGTCAGAATTGAGAGATGCAAACTTGCAATTACGAGTTTATAATTTGTAATTGCGAGATATAAACATGCAACTGTAAGAAAAAAAAAGTCAGAATTGAGAGATATAAACTCGCAATTGTGAGAAAAAAGTCAGCGTCTCGCTATTGAACCGCAATTACGAGTTTTTAACTTGCAATTGTACAATATAAACTCACAATTGTGAGAAAAAAAATGAAATGTGAGATGCAAACTAGTAAGTATGAGTTTATAACTTGCAATTGCGCGATATAAACGAACAACTGAGAAAAAGTCAATTGAAAAAAAAAATTGTGAGGGAAAAAAGTCAGAATTGTGAGAAACTCGTAACTGTGAGGGAATAAAATCAGAATTGTGAGAAAAAAATTCAGCATCTCGCAATTGAATCGGAATTACGAGTTTATAACTTGTAATTGCATGATATAAACACAATTGTGGGAAAAAAGTCAGATTTGCGAGATGAAAACTTGCAATTACAAAATTATAACTCACAATTGCAAGATATAAACTCACAACTGTGAGATATTGTGAAATATAAATCGCAATTGTGAGGCAAAAAGTCAATTTTGAGATACAAACTCGCAACTGTGAGAAAAAGTCATAATTGTTAGATATAAATTATAATTGTAAGGAAAAGGGGTCAGAATTGTAAGACAAACTCGCAATTGTGAGACATAAAGTCGCAATAACATTTGTTTTAATTACACGATGGAAACAAGCTTCCATAGGTTGCTCAATGCAATCATTTAGCATTTTTATCTAACCTCAAAATCTATCAAACTAGTTATAGTAGGATGGATTTGGTGATTAAAAAAAGGCAGGTGTCCGTTCTTATTCATCAACAGAAAAAGCACAACTGAATCCCACTCTTTCACAGCCATTACTGCAGTTCTGACTTGGAGTTGGACATGAAATGGGGAGGAAGTCAGTGCAAGCAGATCAGACGTATTTATTTCAACTCAAAATGTATACAGCAGGTTAAACTGGAAAAGGAAAACGGTATTAAACAGAAGACAGCGATGAACATGGTTGACACAGTGCAAAGGCACATTAGTATTTATTATGGGCTGTAATATTGGGAGAAAGAAAGAGAGTGCTGATGAACCGTGACTGATGCAGCTTAAGAAGGCTGTAATTAAGCAAGGCATAATGGGAAAACGGGTTCGTCGATAAAGAGCAGTGAAACTTTGGAGGTGGGAAAGTACAAAGATGCAATGCTGAACTAAATAGGAGCATGAACTACACAAAATGGAGGGGGAGAGCATTCGTAATATGTCTCATGCACGTCTAGTGGATATGATCACACATGCATGATATGCGTTTCTTTGAGTGGAAATGAAAACCTAATGACAATAAGAACAACATAACAGTAAGTCTGGAAGGCAAAAATACAGGTCAGATATTGCTAAGATTAAAACAAAACAGAGGCATTGCTGAAGTATCAAACTAGGCATTAAACGAAACACAATGGATGGTTGAGAAATGGGTAAGAGTACAAATCGTGTTGTAAAAACAAAACTGGAAAACAAAACAAGGTAATGTGATTACAAAAAATAAAATATCTACAATAACGATTTACATTTTTTTAATCTTCAATGTTAAATGTACAAGAGATTGCTGCTGCATCACTGCTGTTAATTTGCTGATTTTACAAATACATTCATTTGAAGTGTCCAGAAACAGATCTAAATGAGACGTGAAGCCCAAGGCGTCAATTCGGATTTAAACACACAAATCCCTCGATCCATGAATAGGCATTTTATCTCGACTCACTAACACGGTAACATTCTAAGTAAGATGATGTTTCGTCATGTTTTTATTCCCATCCAATTGCATTTAAGAGGAATTTAATCGAGCACTGTGTCAACTTCCACTCAGGCATCTTTTTTAGACACAGTAAAACCAGCATGGGGTTCGGATGATAAAAGAAGCATGTCAAACAAATGCCTGCTGTCATCACTAGAACTTGTTCAAAGATCATGACCAGCAGCCTGATCATGGTTCATGGCAGAGATCCACGCATCTCAAAGAGGAATCAAAAGAAATGCCACTGCAGAATCTGCAATGGACACATATGAAAGGGTTGGTTAAGACAAAGACACAAGAGGAATGACAAGGCAAAGGTCACCTCCAGAGAAATCAAATATCACAGGAAGTAGGATATACATTTGTGATCTGATCAAGAACACAAAGAGTGAGCGTGAGAATGGATTAAATTTAATGGAGGCGATATTTCCCATCTCTAGTCAAACACTTTCCTCTGTTGATACAGGATATACTGAACATTTACAGGATGGCACAGGGTGCAGGGGAAGCTCAGGCAGACTGCTTCTGTACTGAATTTAAGAGTCCTATAATTATTTACACAGTAGATACAGGCACTTAAAAGTCTTTGGTTGGAGTGACCCAACATTGCAGAAAAATGCATTCACAGAGCTTTTTTTTTTTTTTTTGCACCCTTCTCCTGGGTTCAGTAGGCAACATGTAGTTTTCTCACTTCCCTTTCCGATATGCTTCGGTTCAGATGTTCACCTTCAACCCCGTTTATCCCGCCGACAAGGCCACCTGTGAGAAAAACAGGCACTTTTAGTATTCAACGAGACGCTGCATGACGACATTCCTGTCAGTGGAGCAGCAACTACAGGCTCAGTTATAATTTAACTAGCACACAGCTCATCTTACACACCAAGTCATACCTTTTCTGGACAGAAATCTGGGTTGTTCTGTCTAACTTTGCCAGGCCTGCCCTTGATGACTGCATAGCAGAACATTGTGATGACCATCACAAACAGGAAGTAGCTGGTGTGCATGAGGTGCAGGTTAATGAGAGAGCGATCGTCCTATCGGGAAAGAGAATGCAATTTGCCTCTATAAATACATGCGTTTACACAGGTTTATACACAAATTATAACAGTTTAGTTCATATTCTGTATAGTAATTTAAATTGCTAAAAATTTAATATCGTCCGAACGCCGAACGCTCATTATTGGCCGGCTCCTGCGTCAGCATCACACGCATGTGTCGTGCTGCTCACGTGCACAGCATCGGCCAATACGGAGTCGCGTTCTGACGTAAACATGGAAGCCTGCAGTGCGTTCACTACGTCAACTGCGTATGACAACAGTTCAAATTGTTAAAGAGGTCATGACATGAGAAATCAAATTTTCCTTGATCTTTTGGTCTTTGTATCATTAATACACCCTGTATGTTCCATAACTTAAAGGTGCAATGTGTAAAATTTGGGAGGATCTATTCACAGAAATGCAATATACATAATTATGTTTTCAGTGGTGTATAAAGACCTTAAATAATGAACCATTATGTTTTTATTACCTTAGAATGAGCCATTTCTATCTACATACACCGCAGGTCAACCCTCCATGTCAAGTCGTCATGTTTCTACAGTAACCCTAAACGGACAAACTGCTCTACAGAGCACGTTTAGTCACTGTGTTGTTCTTCTAAATCGTTCGTGTTTTTAGAGGCAGCTTGCATCGTCACTACGTTGAATATGCACGAAGTAGTAGTAGTAGTTAGTAGTCGTCTGGTTTATTAGAAGCAGAGACCTTTCTTTGTTAGAAGTAAGAAGAAACCTCATTGCTTCATTGGCTAACGTACTCTCTGCTGTCTCAGACGACGACATCTTTGTGTCGGCTAGACGGCCACCGTAGCTTCTCTGAAAGGGAGGGGTGAACTCCGTTGGTTGCAGTTTGCAACCTCACCGCTAAGTGCCGCTAAAATTTACACATTGCACCTTTAAAACGTCCTCGTCATCAATAAAAAAAGCATTTATTTAATCAAGCTGTAAAAATACTTTGTTTGAATCCGAGGTGGCATGTGACGTCACAGGGGCACAATCATTTGCATACGACTGTCTCTGGAGCAACAACACCTACTTTTACATCATCGCATTGTTGGCCCACTGGTGTTCAGTCGACGAGCAGCGAGTGGATCTAAAGTAGGCCTAGTTGTTTACGATAAGATTGTGATATATTAACAAGATTGCGATGCCATGCAGACGTTGTGCTGTTCCTCGCGGTGGATAAACATCATCTTTGCATAAGCTGCCAATTGAATCCCGATGTCAGAGAAAAATGGATTCAGTTTATTTTTACATTTCACTGTGGATTATTTGGTAATTCAGTCGCAATATCGATGCAGGCTTTGCGAACAGACTTTTATGATATGGATTCGACAGCAACGCTACAAACATGTAAGTAACAGTGTTCATTCTAATGCCTGATCTGTGATCAGTGATATCTGTTGTGTAATTATTCAAGTTCAGACAGATTTTTTTTTGTCCCCAAATCATTTAATACTGTTTATGATTCAGTGAATCAAGCCAGTGACCAAACGATCAACTTCACATTGTTTCTCTTAGTAGCATGAAAATAATCTGATTTTTAAATTGTGATTAAATTACATACAGAAAATGATCAAAGTACGCTCCCTTTACAATGCCTGAAGCTGTCAATCACACAGCATGAATTTATCTGGACACTTGCCAAAACTGCCGTTATAATAAATGACGCTGTTACACTGTTACTGTTTGCTGTTAGCGTGGTGAAAGCATTTCGTGAGAGTGCAGGAATCGAGTTACAATGATGAGATCACTGCAATTCACACGATCAACAGACTGTCTGTCATCTGCTCAATGCTCATCACTGCAACCTTTAATGTGATGGGAAAAGATCTAAATATAAGGCTATAATCAACACTTTTCAGGATTCGTTATCTAACAGTGGGCATTTACATTGAAGTCTCACAGCAGACACGCTCCTTCAAACAGAGAGTTCAAGCCAGAGGGCTAAAATCAGGATAGAAAAATGCCTTTTATGATGTAAAAATCATACTAACAATATAAGTGCACCTCAGGAAACATTATAAAATAATAAAAAAAATCCACTTCATGACCTCTTTAAAGGGTCATGAAACCCTAGACTAAATTTTCTGAGATTTTAACAGAGGTATGTGTGTTGAAAATCATTGAATACAATGTTAGCATATGTTAGATTTAATTGTAGGGGGAAAGTGGTTAATTTTGAGATTTATTCCGCTATTTTCGGCTTCCGGGTTTAAAATCTACACCGTGTCCACGTCACAGGCTGTGACGTGGCGGTGCACTATAACCACTTTGATGACGCGTCGGTCTCATAATTATTAATGAGACTGAGTTTTCTTATCCTATGAGAAGACAGCTTAATTATTCAGGACACCACGTGATTCTTTCAAATGACAGACATGTCAAACTGTTAGATCGCGCAGTAGATGAGAGAGGCGTTCATGGGTCTTAAGTGTTTGTTTTTGTGGTGTAAAAGTTCATGTGTTGCATGGCTGCATGCGGGCGGTTGGTTGGCCATCAACTACTGACACATCGAAACGGTTTGTGTTTAGCAAGCATTTTTCTCGAGAGAGCTACGAAAACGGGAGAAAGGTAGACTTCGGCCTTATTCATCCTCTGACAGGTGCTTCAAACAGTGAGATCGCATACAATAAGCTAGAGATGCATTAATGGATCAAAAACGAGTGTTTGTTTTTGCTTTGTAAGAGTTTCTGCATCGCAGTTCTCTTCAGTATCTGTGTCTTCGACACAAACGCGATTCATCCACAGAGTGTAACCGTTCTTCACGGCTCTTTAACCGATCAAACGGCTTATAAAAACGCCGCAAAATAAGTCTCAAAAGTTATCAAAGATGCAACAGCGTGTTCGTATTCGATGCAGAGAACAAAATGCGAATGGCTGTGCATTTATTTGTGTATTAAATTATAGCAAATCCCATGTGTATATTGTGTTGCATGTAATAGTAATTTGCAGCGTGCATTTGTTGGAAGCTTTTTTGTATGCTTTTAATGAGAGCGAAATAAAACTGTCTGTATCAGAAGCCGTTGCTGTGTTGTCAGTCTCCCCTCATCCTCCTCCACTCCGCAGCTTAACCACGCCCACTTCTGTAGCATTTTTCAAAACTGTGGTGAGAACTGACTGCTGCTGAAACAGGGGGTTTCATGACCATTTAGATAAAGTCGTTATTTTTGTTGTTTTTGCGCACAAAAAGTATTCTTGTTACTTCATAACATTAAGGTTGAACCACTGCAGTTACGTGGAGTATTTTAATGATGTCTTTTGTACCTTTCTGGACCTTGACAGTGGTAATTAAATTGCTGTCTATGGAGGAGTCATATACCTCTCGGATTTCATCAAAAATATCTTAATTTGTGTTCCGAAGATGAGCGAAGGTCTTACGGGTGTGGAACGACATGAGGGTGAGTACTTAATGACAGAAATTTCATTTTTGGGTGAACTAACCCTTTAATTGCACAGCTCTAGACTACTGAAATTTTGGCATCATAACAACAATACTGTGCTAATGTGTTGTGGGTGACTGTCAGGACATCGCTATACTGTATGGTTGCAAAGATGCTCTGAGTTTTTTGTGTGTTGCTATGTTTTTGTTAGGGTGTTCTGAGTGGTGCCAGAGCATTGCTATGTGGTTGCTAGGGTGTTTTGTCTGCTATACATTAGTACTGTATTTTCACAAAGCATTTAATCACACAATGTTACTATCAAATGCTGAAACACTCACATCTGGAACGATGACAGTGAGCTTGGGATTCAGTGTGTGATACACCTTCCCAATGGCACCTTTGTAACACCAGAATGGGTTGTACTCCTGTGTGTACTTTGTGTCCGAGTCTCGTGCTGTGGTGAAAATCTTGTACCAGGATGTGGCATTGCTGTAGGTCTCTGGGACACAGTGAGGCGGCTGCCTGCAGAGGATTTGCAAAACAAGGCATGAATTAACTCATACTAGATGAAGGAAACTCAAATCAGTATTTTTTAAAAACAAGTTTCAGTTATGTAACACCAATTTGCACTATGCTGCCCCTCTGTGTACACTCTTTTTGTTTTGCTTTGGCTGTCTGGGTCAGTTAAACATTAATTTCTGAGTTATTAGTTACTCGGCACACAAACAAATTTACAGAAAAAATCCACAGCTGAAAGCCTTCGGCAATATTCGAGACCACATCTTGAAGATACAAAACACATAATAGGGGAGAGTGGAGTAATGTGTCAGTAGGTAAGTTATACGACGCCATTCTCTAAGAAACTGTGCACATAAGTTTGTATTCAGAAAGAGCCCATAATACCAGAGTCATTATATTAAAGACCCCCGGTAATGAAAATCAAGTTCTTAATGTTGTTTATATGTCTATGTGGTGTTTTTAATATGCTTTAAGTCAAATCATATGCAAATTCATAAGTCAACACAATTGATGAGTATTTTCTCCTTAAAACTGCAGTTTACCAAAGACAAAATGTGTTTTAAAACCGCCCGTTCCCTACGTCACAAATGTTATAACCAATAATGTCAATGTGTGGGCAGGCTTTAGCATATCATTAACTATGTTGCGAAGAAGGGGGGGTCTCAAGAGAAGCCAGGTTATCCCAGTATATTTGTCTGTTGATATGAAAAATCAGGTACATTTAGCAATATAGCAGGTGAATTATGTATATGATGTATATTACGATGTTATGGTGAACTATATGCCTTTCTCCACTGACATTGTGAGTTGTTCAAAGCCTTTTTAGGGATGCAGATTTTTTGAAGGCAGCTGTCTGACTCTGAAATGGCAAACGGGAACATGGTTTGTGTAGCATTAGCAACACATTATTAGCTGTTTGATGACTTAGTCAAGCCAAAGCCAAAATCATATCAATAAGCGCTATGGTGTCTGATAGTTACATTCAAGCTATTTTAAGGCATGAAGAAATTATGTTCACAAGAAAAAACTTACACTGTTAAAGAGTTGGATTCTCATGCTAAACATGGCCAAAATTTCAAAAAACGAGTTGGACGTATAACGGAGTATTTCTGTGCCAAAAATACTCTCACAAATACTGCTCACAAACTTCAGACATTTTTTTTTCGAGTATGGCCCTTTATTCCATAATAAAGGGCGGAATTCCTTGTACGGGCACTTCTCCCGGAAGAGCGCTCGAGCACACATCGACCAGAGCGAGAGAGCAAGAGCACGCCCATCAACGTTCTTTGTTCGGCTTTACGGAAGTCGTCGGCAGCGCAGCACAGGACTTGCTCGAGAAAGATTTGTCACTTTGTTTTTAGTCCACGAAATCTACGATGTCACCAAAGAAGTGTGTTTTTGGTTGTAAGGGAAAGATAACCTTGTTTCCCAAAGAACCCAGTGTTAAGTGAAGCTGAGAGATTTGTGCTCACGCATTACATTGATGCGTCAAATGTCTGTTTTGTTGGCAATAGGCGCCTAAGTGCATATAATGTAAACAACACGAACGTAGTGAATTCATAAATTCATTATTCATCATTCACTATACACTATATTCATTATAGTGATTCAAAAGTTATCCAGGGATAATGCGACAGTGTATTGTGTGCTATTAAATATATTTGTTTAGCTGACCATCGATAGCTTGCAGACGATCGCTACGCAAAAGCTGCACGTGCTCGTCACCCTTTAGCTCGGCTGTTTTCAGAAAGACTCGGTACAGCGTATGTATCTTTTATAAATATGATAAAACTAAAAGAATTTTCGGAGATATAAAGGATGCACTGCTACTCTATACGTACTCAAGATTAACATGAGATTGGCAGAAACTGTGTGAGATACCCCCCCTTTAAATATGTCATTTTGGTGACCAAAGATGAGTTTTTAAGGGATAAAATTGACTACTTGAACTTAAAAAAAAAAAAAAAATTCTTTACTTTAAAAAAAAATTTAAACATTTCATTTCAGCTAGTTGCCAAAACAACATTTCTCATTTTCATTTAGTTTAACTTGATGTACTAAAATAACTAAAACTGAAATTAAAAGAAAAAAAAAAAAAAAAAAGACAAAAAAAAAAAAAATGACTACAATTTTAAAATAAAATTAAGTTTTTCAAAATATTAAGACACAATAATAGTATATCTTAGAGTATATGATCATTTTAATCACATTATCTATCTATCAGGGCTGTGAATCTTTGGGTAGACAGCGAATTGATTCGATTCTTGATTCATATGTTTTCGATTTTATTCAACAACGATCTTTGCAAATTCAGAAAGATTCGATTCGAGGCAATTCACAATGAGATTCATTGCGATTCGATTCTGCATTTTTAAGTGCATTCATAGGATTATTTAAATACTTCCCCTAATGTGTGAATTACATAGCGACCTTCAAGGTCCATTGTTAGATGTTAGTTGATTGTTAGATTGTTAGATGTTAGTTGCTACACCACTTTATTTTAATAGCCTACAGACCTTATGTAGCCCCGCCCCTTTTCAGCATTGCGCTCGTTATGTCTTCCAGTTTGTATTTTTTTGTTTTGTGATTTGTGACATATGATTCTATAAATACTTACACTGTGACTGGGAAGACATTACTGGCTGCTGTGATGGTCATACAGGTGCTGAAGACCATCTGCTCACAACGACCATGCAGAACGCACTCATCTGAGTTCCAGGCTACCGGCAGAGTGAAAGTGATGTTCATCTCTTCATGGGCCTCTCTGCCTTTAATGACACAAACACACCCACACAGAGTCAGCATGTTCTGTAAAACAAAGGGAGCTTAGATGTGCCTGCAAGTGATATCTAGAAGGTATTCAGCTCCAGGCCTCTCTCCCACTGTTATCCCTTTGTGCACAATGGACCATTGTTTTAACTGGACTATGTTCAGTCACAACACCAGGAAAAAAAAAAAAAAAAAAAAAAAAAAAAAACATCACAGCAATGACTCTCCACCCTGATCTGTTTAACTGAAATAGACAGTCACAGAGGCTGAATTTCGAAACGTACTCAATGTAAATTTCATTAAAACTACCACAACCTACGGCCTTCAGGTTTGAGAATATGTTGTGTACTACCATTCAAAACTTTGAGGTCAGCAAGATCTGTTTTGAAATAATTTAATACTTTTATTCAGCAAGGATGCAATAAATTGTTCAAGAAAGAGAGTAAAGACATTCATAATGTCACAAAAGATTTCTATTTCAAGTAAATGCTGTTCTTTTAAACTTTGTTCCTCATAGAATCCTTAAAAAAAAAAAAAAAAAAACAGTTTCTAGAATAATATTAAGCAGCTGATTTCAACATTGACAATCTTAAGAAATGTTTCTTGAGCTCCAAATAACCATATTATAATAATAGATTTTTAGTGTATTTTTGCTCATTGGTAAGCTTAAGAAACTTTATAAAAATCTTACAGACTCTAAACTTTTGATTGGTATTATATGTAAAATAGTACACCAAATATGCCCAGATGGTATATTATTTTGAGTTTCAGTGCTTGCATCCATTAATGGTTTTTCAGCTAATACTGCCCACAACCCAAATTACAACAGAAGAGAAGTTTGCATTGGTTTTGTGTTTCTCTTTTAGAGGGAGCAGGGAAAATATATTTATAATCAATATATTATATATAAAAATCACAAGATAAGCCACAAAGAAGGTGCCATGACATGTTTTTAAACATGAATCTAAAAGTTAAGTAATAATAAATTGTAAATTTAGCTAAATGCTAGCATTCAGAAGTGTAAAACAGTACACATCAACATGTTCTCTAGGTCAAAAACGCAATTTCATGATGTTGCAGCAGACGCAGCATAAGGAAGAGATGGGCCACTCTGATAATCTTCTAACTGATAAATGTAACGCCTGGCATTTATTTTTTAAAGACGCACACACTAGGGGTGTAACGATACACAGAAGTCACGGTTCGGTACGTACCTCGGTTTTGGGGTCACGGTTCGATACAAGGTCGGTACAACAGGAACGAGCAACAAATCCCCAATGCTAGGTTTCTTTTCATTTATTCTGAACAGAATGTAGCGCAAATTAGTTTGTTTCACCTAGCAGCATTTAGTCCCCCCTGAGGTAGTTGGTACAGTACAGCTTCCTTTAGTGTACTAAGCACAAAGCAGTAAACAGAATGCACTCCTGCATAGGTAATATTTTTTTGTGGGGTTGATTAAAAAAACAAACAAAAAAAAAAAAACAGTTATTTGGTCACTATCAGCTACAAAACTGAAAAGCATCTTGTTTTATAAAAGTACAAAATAAATAGATTAATGAAAAATAAAACTTGTGCAGAGATTAGTTTTTGCACTCCTGTAGTCTCTTTCTGCCTAGCTCCGGTGATTGGCACATCTGGATGACGTCGGGGGGCAGACAACATCATCCAGATGTGCCAATCAGCGGAAACAACTTAAAATACTCCATAATTTATGGTAATACAGATAGAGCAAGACATCATTCAACACTGGGTACACAAAAGGGTACACTCGCAATAAAAACAAAACGTGTTTTGTAAAATAAAGAAAATAAACAGGATGCCACTTTCTGCCATCCCGGTTTCCTTTCTGTGAAGTCGTCTGACTGTATGCACCGAACCGTGACGCCTCGTACCATGACGTTCGGGATGAGTACATTTAGTACCGTTACACCACTAGCACATACACATCCAGGCCATTTGTTTTTTTTAGCATGGTTTCATCTAAAGAAATATGATTGTTGTCAGATTTCCTCTATGATTTGAGTATGTTATTGAAACATAAGCTTGTTTCAAATGGTCTTTCCTTATTAAATGAGATAGAAGCTGTATTTGCATGCCTAGAAAATAGATGTACAGACTCAAACATAGGTACAGTACTTTGCATCAAGTGCAAGCTTAGTGCAGAGTAGAAATAAAAAAAAAAAAAACCTGACAAAATGAATGCCCACATGAAGATATGTTATCAGATGGCACACTTCTAAGTTAAATTTCCACAAAAAAAAAAAAAAAAAAAAAAAAAACACGAGACATACCAGCAAGGCCAACTTGCTGCCCAAGCACACTGGCATAAAGGTGGGTAATATTGCGCGAGTAGCCCCCAAATGGCCTCAGAGGATCCAGGGTCAATGTGATGGCCACAGAGATGTTGATCAGACCGGGGTCCTCCAGCAGGGGTGGCGACTGGGTGCTGGATCGCGTCTGGCTACTGGTCACTGTGCTCTCTGGTGTAATGGACTCATTCAAGCTGTGCTTGAGGGTCTCGTTTTCTGAGATGCAAAAGTCAATCTCATTGAATCGGAGAAGGAAGGTGTTCCAATCCTGGTGGGGAAAAAAAAAAATAAATAAATATTGATACAACAGTCACAAAAGTAAATTCAAAGTAAAGCTTATCGCCAGCATTTCCTGATCAATATTTATGCAGTCTCAGACCTGTATGTCTATTACAGTGTTGTTTTATTAACTAAAACTATTAAAAATCATTTTACGTAATTGAAATAAAGCTGACAAAATAAAATAAAATAAAATAAAATAAAATAAAATAAGAAAAACTTTACAAATGTTGCCTTGGCGTCTAACTGAAATAAAATTTCTGAAATTAAAACTGAATTAAAAATAAATTAAAGTAGTATAGAAATAAAATAAATCACAGCTAAAATGCATTACTAAAACTTAAACTGCAACTAAAATGAAAACTGAAAATAAAAAAATAAAGCTAATTTAAAATACAATATTATATAAATAGTAGGGGTGGGCGATATACTGTTAGACATGATAAGCCAGTAGAAATTTGTATTAGTTTTTTTGTGATATTGATATTGGTGATGAGATATTTCAATGGTATCAAAAATGTTAATAAACTTATTTAAAGCAAAAATAACTATATCACAATATATACTGCTATCGTGAAATAAATCGTATCGTGATTTTGGTCATATCACCCACCTCTAATAAATATATAGATAATACTAAAATAACACTGGTCTACCAACCAATAACTATTATCTTCGCAAGTGTTTTCAATGGTTCATGGCTCACACGTTTGTGGTAAACCAAGTTATTTTCTACCTCTGTCATTTCAGGTGATTTGATCTCCTTGATCTTAAAGAAGTATCCTATAGTGAGGAAAGCAATAGCCACAGCACTGACGCTGACCATAAAAATGACCAGCGGTGGACGGTTACTTATGTAGGTCTTCAGATTCTCCAGTGGATTCAACAACAACACCTGCAACAAGAAAAAAAAATCCCACAAGCTTAGGGAAACTTTCACCTACATAAACTACATGAATGAATCTGAAGCACACAGCAGTGAATTATAATTCATTTTCTGATCAGAGTAAGAACTGGTGTGTGTTCTTAATCCAACCTGCAAGGCACAAAGGTTTGACATGTGCTAACGTATAAGTCAATATTTGGATCTTATCCATTTATTTGTTCTCTCTTCACTTGACAAGAGTTGAACTGTGAAGTTTCACAACTTGCTTTAGTCATTTAGACACGTGTAAATGCCTATACACCAGTCAATGGCAGATCTTGATTCGAAGTCTTGCTTGTGTTGCACAATATTAATATCAAAGAGGATTAATGATTACAAATAATCGTTACAAATTTACAATATTATTGCAGCTTAAGAATGATTAGAGGACTAAAACTCTGTAGATTAAATTGTGTGGAAAATAAACAGAGACACTGTCAAACGGTTCAGGGTGTAGAAATGCAAGCAGAAACTCCACACCTTACACACATACTAACAAACTCAAACAAACCATGGCTGAATGAGCTGACAAAAATAATAATGAGACAATACTCTCAGTGAATACCCTGAGCTCTTCTGTGCAGCTGAAAGCTTTCGCAAATCCTAAAAAATGCTGTTTTACAACAAATCAAATTAAATCCTGTAAATGGTGACATTGAGACACTATCAAGAAACCTGTTTTTTTCCCTTAAATTGTAGAAGCAAAACCGTATCATGCATTAGAAGCTCTTGCTGGTTTGTGCGTAATATGTGACATATGTAACAATACTTCAAGTTATCTTGAGGTGAAGCATATGTTTCCACCCGTGTATTTTGAATATGAAAATAAACTCACCAACACCAACATCCTATCATTTTTCTTTTAAATATCGGACTCAAATTCTTCTTGTGATGTTCAGTTCATTTAATGGTTCTTGACCATAGATTCTTCATCACATGATCTCATCAATATTTAATTTAATTCAGTGAAAAAAAAAAACAAATATGGTAAAGCATTTTAATCCCATTTAGTGAAAATGTGTCAACAGTCGGCAGTATGATCAATAATTGCTGAAGTAAGAAATCACAGCTGATACTTCCAATTTATCTATCACACTGCACAGTAAAGATCAAGTAGGGCTGGACGATTAATCGAAAAGTAATCGAAACCGAAATTCAGAACCTCTAACCGACGTAATTTTCCCATGTCGGTTATAATCCTGTTAATACTTCCCCCTTATATTAACATATTAACGCATGTATAACCACATGACTCCGCCCGTCCAGTGAATGGCACGGAAGCAACACGAAGGTGAACGCCCAGTCAACACACAGAGACGGCACGCGAGCAGTGGGTGAGCCTTGCGTCTTCACAAACTTTGTCAGTTGTATGTCTTTACGGTGTGGCAGTTTGGACATTCAAGCGATTAGACGATCGGATGTGTATTATTATATCGAGCTACTGTTCTCGCGCAACTGAATTGTGACACAAACACTCATACATACAGTATCTGCACAAAACGTGAAGAT
The DNA here is from genome assembly GCA_039654765.1 of Mylopharyngodon piceus. NCBI lineage: Eukaryota > Metazoa > Chordata > Actinopteri > Cypriniformes > Xenocyprididae > Mylopharyngodon > Mylopharyngodon piceus. The sequence continues at coordinate 35,036,505 of CM077443.1, read as the reverse complement.
TGCGCGCACAGAGAGGAACGCAGAAACTAGTTGTCAGCGCTGTCCTGTGATTTATCACTAAAGTAACTTAGAAACTCAAAAGTTATTATAGCATATATATTTATACTTTTGAAGTAACTATTTACAACCCACAGCTTCACAATTAATAGAGAGATGGTATGACTAATAATTTATCTTTATCTGATTTACAACGAGCAGAAATCTATAAGAAATGTTAGGAACCATAGATAAAATCACTGCTGAAAGTGAGCTGTTATGTCAGATCACTCTTTCAATAGGAAAAAATATTCCACCTTTAATAACCATGCATATTTACAGTATAAAGTGAACTTGTAAGTGAACTATGAGGGCAAAAAAACAAAAACAAAATAATCGTTCATTAATCGTAATCGAGGTAAAATGTTCAATTAATCGAGGTTTTGATTTTAGGTCATAATCATCCAGCCCTACAATCAAGGCAAATCTAAAAGGTCATCTGAGTATTATATAGAATATTAGCATTCAGTTTACGCACTATAAGACCAATTCACACTGACCAAGACAGACAATCACAGGATTACAGTATGTTACTTATCAGACATTCCACAAGCCAACAAATGGCAACTGAACATGTGCAATCAGTGGAAACAAGTGCCAAACAACAGCAACAGATGCCGACAGGGGTAACACACTGATCCGACAAAATCATTGGTCGGCGACTGTTGGCGCAGTGTGAATTGGCCTATTGAATGCAACAGTGCATTCAACAGATTTTGAAGTTGGAGGAGAAAATGAAAAGTTTTTCGCCCTACTGCGGTACTTCCACCTACATCACGTGTGACCTTTCCAACGTGATTACGTAACGCGTGTTGCATCGGAGAGTTAGTGCAAGACGAGCATTTGTGGTTAAATAGTATATACATATTTTTTTTTAATAAAATGATCAATCGTTTCGCTAGACAAGACTCTTATTCCTCGTCTGGGATCGTGTGGAGAAATCCTGGAATGTTTTCCTCAAAAACCTTAATTTCTTTTCAACTGAAGAAAGAAAGACATAAACATCTTGGATGACATGGGGGTGAGTAAATTATCAGGAAAGTTTAATTCCAAAGTGAACCAATCCTTTAACTGGTTTAATAAGGAAAATAACTAATCTAATGAAGCAATGCAAATGACAATCAAATTTAAAATGATGGAGAAATATAAACTACTGATTTAAAGATGAATATAGAGAAACAATATACACTACCCGGCTAAAATAAAAGTCGCTGTTTGGTTTTAAATAGGCAATTGCTTAATGATTGGATCATAATTGCAGTGCTTATTATGTTTCTAGCATGTTATATGTTTGGCAGCAGTTCTTCTAGCCCTAAAAGATGGAGTGTGTAGCTTTTCATTTCTTAAACAACCATGTAGAAAGACACATCATGGCCATATTCCAGGATGACAATGTCAAGATTCATCAGGCTCAAATTGTGAAAGAATGTTTGGGATGGAGCATGGATCATTTTCACACATGAATTGGAAATAAATGTCGTGATGTTATTTCCATCAAGAGGTGCATCATTTTTTGGTCAAGATCTTGTATTGACAATGTAAAAGGTGAGCACTCTGTAAAGTCTACTCCAGCACATTCCAATGACTTTCAATTAATTATATTATGAAAAATAAATATTTATGTAGTTTGAGAGCATAGGGAAACTGACTCTATATTCGCAGTGCGGGCGCTACAATGTTCTTTTTTCCTGCGATGTGTTTGTCGCAAATCTCTGATTGGTGGAGATTTCACTGCAGAATTATGGGTAATGTAGGTTTTCACCAGGAATTCCATTGTTGAACATGATTATTTAAAAAACAGATTGAAATAATTCAGGCTGGTGTCTTCAACAGAAGCATATCTTAATAGATAAACTGACTCCTGTGTCGAGTATTTTTAGTGAATCAAAAACACTGGAGCAGTTACTGCAAATAATTGCAGACTTGCTGAACCGCAATTTAATACTGTCATCATGCCTGACTCATTCTGAAAAGGCACAATATGTATGATTTTTGGATTAAAATATTTAAAAATCACTAGAACAATGTTATATATTTTGTTGACTTGTGTACTTACATTAACCCAAATGTTTCCAAGAATGTTTAAATCCAGAGAAATAAGCAATTTTAACCAGGACACGCACCATGTCCATGCGTCGCCTATCAATGACATCATACCCGCGTTACCTTCGATTTCCGATTTTATTTTGTAGAAACCATGGAAACACCAAAGACACTTTAATATATTTTGTGTTTTATTAGACAGATTTGGATACATTTATTGACAGTAAACTTATCATTGTTATATAGCTCAACACATTAAGTCTTATTGTTTAAATCTCGTTTTCTTGATTTTAAGTGAGTACCATCAAAGTCCCTTTCAAGAAAAGTCTGTTCACTCTGCGGCCATATTTGCAACGTCTCCGGGCAGCTATTTCGGGCATCCAAGACCAAGTCCTATCTATTTGAATGGGGGAATCCTGAAATCTCAAAAACTGCTTGGCGAACTCACCATTAAATAACATATTTCAAATCAGCAACAACATCAAAACCAAGAAAGCTTATTTTTCAGGCTAGACGAGCCAATGCGCATGTGCAGTCCTAAGCGCGAGTCTCAGGTTTCTATGGGAACCAGAGCTTCTAAAGGCAGCTGCAGTGAAGCAATGACTTTTCCAATCAGCGACTGGCTCTTTTACTTAGGCCCCGTTTACACTAGTGCATTTTCGTTTTAAAACGCATAAGTTTTGCTACGGTTACGCCTACCGTTTACACTACGCCGGCGTTTTCGAACCTTGAAAACGGAGACTTTCGAAAACGCTGCCGACCCCGTTTTAGTTTGAAAATGCCGGGGTTGCGTTTCAGTATAAACGGACCAAAACAGAGACTTTTGAAAACGATGGCATGGCTGCCCATGTTCGCTCTGCGTATCCTTGACGACCGTGTAAACAATAACATGGAGACTGAACTGCAATCTTTGCTGGCTTTGTTGTAATTTTTAGCAGCCATTGTGCAGTTAAAATCTGCATTTTTTTTAATACTGCAGCTGCCTACATGGGCAAGAGGAAACTCTTTACACATGTACGCGCATTCCCAGTGTGCATGTGACACGCGTTATCGGCTGTGTAGTGTAGATGGAGATCGTTTCTGAAACGCTGTGGAAATGCCAGTGTAGATGAGGATCATTTTCATTTTAAAATGCTGTTTTAAAACAAAAATGCACTAGTGTAAACGAGGCCTTAGAAGACGGGACGTATTCCGCCATATTGCGCATTGCAGTTTCTCCCATTCATAACTAATAGGAGTGAACCGCCTTTCTATATCTATAGTCTTTGATACCCTGTTTTACCATGCCTAATATCAATCTAGCTTACTGCAGTGTACAACACGTGTCTCATAGCAGCTGCTTAGCGAATGCACAGAGTAGCATTATAACAACTTTCAACCAAGCGGCAACCTCCCCCAGTTTCTCTTGAAGCCAATACGGAAGTGACTTAAACTGCGATTCATCGACTGGCCACTAGAGACAGGCTCCAAAAGAGAGCAGAACCTCATAGAGTCCCATGTTAAAATGGCCAACTTTACAGCAGAAAAAAACATGTTTACAGCCTGGATCAAATTGTGGTTTTGGTCTATACAGCTAATTTTGCCCTTCATGACAACTCTGAGAGGGGTGATTTTTTTTATAACTCATCAGTTTAAATTATATTGAGCCTTAAAGTTCTGCATAATTAAGGGCGTGGTCACTTGAGTGACAGGTTTGCCGCTGCTGTCTGTGAGCCGTCATGTTACCTCAGCTAATTTCAGCTGCTGAATTTGGCATCTCAGCCGTGTTTGTGCTTTTTTTCGGGATTATTTTATACAATTATAAAATAATAATAATATATACAATTATAAAATAATATGGCTTGCTGTGCAGTTTATGGTCAAGACAGACGTGCGTCTGTGTGCATGTCATGTGCACTCATGTGGAAGATAAACAGAACACATGTTGTTGGATCGTGGCATTGGCTAAAAGTTTTGTTCCTGAGATTTACTACAGTGACAATGGTGGGAGGATATAAAACTCCGACAGCACTGCATGGATATTAACTGCTGCATTTTGAAAAATTATACTTTGGGCGCAGGCTCATTTGTTTGTGAGAGTCTAATGTATACGATAATATACAGTTTTACAACATAAACGCTGCTCAGGTTGCATAATTTCTTGAAGAACGATGAGAGAGAGCAGATCATGCAAAAGAAATGTGATCCAAACAATGGATAATGTATCAATATTTCATGGATTTAACGCTTTTGTGGACAAAAAGTACTGTTTTTTGTTTTTCAATGGACACTCATGGACATTTTACCTAAGTGCAACGGATTGGATTCATCTCACGATCGCTATTTCATTACAAAGGTATGGAGTCCCGTTTGATTTTGCGTGTTGTTATTTGCACACCCGACACAAATTACAATTACTGGTTCTGGAGCATCTAAATCGTAAAAAAGACACCGTATATTGACAGTAAACCTTTAGAACTTTCAAATGAAATAACTTGGTATCTTTATTAATATTTTAGATAGTATCTTAGAAGGATAGATAGATAGCTCCTTAGCCTGCTAACATGATCACGTTGAGCTAGGCGGGCGTGGTTTCAGCACCTCAGTTCCAAACACATACCGCCTCTTTGCCCATTTTCAGTTATCCGGGAGTGACGCGCGGTGACGCACTGCTAAGATGGCAGCGGCCTCATTTTCGCTTCAAAAATGCTCTTCAGAAATCTACGGGTGACGTCATGGACACTACGTCCAACACATAAATATATCTAATATGATAAACAGCGCTGCGTTACCCCAAATACGCATGACCGTTAGAAGCAGAAGTGGTCGTCTGCGGCATAATAAAAGTTCAAGCCATGTGTTTCGCTTGTCTGTCATTAGCAATTGCTCCAGCGGCCTCGTTTCGCTCCGATGGTTTTCAGCCACACCCTGCTTCATACTATAGTAATGTTAATACATCTTTAATACATTAGCTCATCCATGAATATGATTTCTGCCCGAGACCCATTGGACTCTTTCCACCGGCTGTAGACGTGAAGACAACACCTCCCATGATTCCACAAAATCAAGGTGTTATCAAGCTATGCCTTTGTTTTGAATAAGTGACCTCTAGCGGCGAAAAATTACATATTGTGCCTTTAAAAAACATGCTGTATAGTGTCATTCAGAACAAATGAAATATTGATCACAATTATGTTTATTATTTTTATTTACCATATAGTTATGGTCAACTAATGAATTGCATATATACCACCTCTAAAAGTCTGTGAAAAGTCATTAAACAGTCTGTGTAAACAGACTTTTACAAGAATTTCATACAAGAATCATTTCTGATCTCTGACCAGAAATGATCTCAAGAATTGGCAACAGACTGATGAGGGAGGTTCTTTTTATATATATATATATATATATATATATATATATATATATATAAAATACTCTATTTATTATTTACAGATATTAACTAAGACAGGAAGTACAGGAAACGTTAATCAACCAAAATCGTTAAGAATAAATCGATCCCCACCCTGACTTTCCAGACAGCACTGAAGGATCTAACTGACAGAAACATGTTCCCTTGGCTTGTATCATATTTGCTCTTATCAGACTGCTGCTGGTGATGGCCTGAATCTCTCGACCTCCTTAGTCGTACTCTGCAGCATATATCGAGCTGTCAAATCTACACGACGACTGTGTGTCAAATCCAAGTGATCTACCAATCGAGGAAGTATTTATGGGGTTATCATTTGAGGGTCTGTGACACATATAAATGCAGTATAGGTAGGCAGCTCACTAGGTTTTGATACACAGCCGACATCCAGTTGTTTGTGTTAGCTACGAGGTCCGATGTGAACGGCACGTATCATTACTGTTCTCACCAAAACAGCTCAACCTGGTAACGTGCAACTGGAGCAGCTATGCGGCTAACTAGTTATGCAACCATCCCCAACCACACAAATACAACACGTTAAGTGATTAACTTAAAACAAGCAGGAAATCTCAAACTCACCATTTTGCCTCCGCGAGTGCGCAAGACAGCTGCAGGCGGCTAACGCTAACAAACTCGAGCCTAACGGGCCTGTGCGACAAACGCACAGCTGACAGCGGTATAGGAGTACACAACACCCCTTCCCATTATTTGCAGGTGCACTATATTCTCAAAACGGGATTTTATTAGGCCTTTGCGTCTATAACGAGCTGCTGGTTGACAGAAACTGACTAGAGATGTCTTCTGTGTTTAGGAACCAGCACAACCAATCGCGTTACTTTCACTTCTCTACGCACGCCCCGATCACGCGTGACGGGGCTTAGCACAGTACAAAGCCTGTCATTGGCTTATGTAAACCTACGGAGGCTGTGATTGGACGGTTCTCCTGTCAATCACGCTGAACGATGACTGGTGTTGAAATGTGGCGGGCGGCGATAAAAAGTCATGAAGATTGCTCTCAAGATGTAAAGATACTCAGAAGAACCCTGATGTGAAGAATATAAGTGTGTGTTGATGGGTTTTCTAGCCATCTGGTGAGAAGATCAAGTGTTTTGTGGTTAAGATGCTTAACGTAGCGTTGTTATTACCTCTTTTTTAATAACGTTGCTGTCGATTGTGTTCTCAAACTCTGTCTAGGGAGTCATGGTGATCTTGAGAGAAGGGATCTGCCCTGGAATAAATGAGGACTTCATTAAGGCTTTACAATCAGAAGACATTAGAACAGGTGTTGACTTTCAGCATCACACTGATAGCAACATGTAGTTTCAATTTCACCCTTGTTGCACAAACAAGAAATATTATAGTACTACAATGGCTTTATGGGGTTAAACTAAGTTACCACAGTAAAAATTAATTTCCACTTGTCCCCCTTTTCTTTCATTTTTTTAATGTCAGGATTATTTACTGTGCAGTTGTGTTGAGCTCTTCTTTATTGTGTTGGAATATAAATCTGCATATTGTATATTTTATACTTAGTAGATACTTGTAGCTATTTACTTATCCCAAATTATTTGTCCTTATGAAACACAAAAGATTATTATTCTTGTCATGTCAGTCCATACAATCTAAAATGAAAATAAAATTGGAAAAAAAAAATATTTAAAATATTAATAAAAACTATAATAGTATCTCAATGATACTAAAATAACACTGCTTAGTATGGAAAAGAGCTGTGTAAAGTTTCTGTGGAATTTCTCATTGTGTGTTCAAAAGAAATAAAATAACAGCATACGAGTTTGGAATGACATAAATAAATAAGAGGACTATTCATTGAACAGTTGTTGCTGCTCAATCACTACAGTTGTCCCTATGGGAATTAATAAAGTTTTCTCTGTAACTGTATATGGTCTTGAATTAATAATACATTCATGTTTAATTCTTTCAGTTGAGGACTTTGTCTCTTGTAACCCAGAAGAACTTGCACAAAAATGTTCATTGTCTTACAAGGTATGTGGAATGACTTCATTTTTAGCGTACTTCAGTTTTCATACTTCCACTAACGCCTATTCAGGCCTTGCCTTTATTTCCCACTATCCATCACAAATACAGTATAATTAAACTAAACTAAGCAAAGTTAACTAACTAAATACTGTCCATGCTATCTTTCAGGCTCTAGTAGCTGTTCGGCGTGTGCTCTTGGCTCAGTACACTGCTTTTCCCGTCTCTGGAGCTGATCTCTATGAGGAGCTCTTGAGCTCCACAGCTATTCTGTCCACCGGCAGTCCCAGGTCCCAAACAAATATAATATGATATTGTTTGTATATACACACTACCAATAGTTTGGGGTCAGCATTATTTATTATTTTGTTTTTTTAGGAATTTAATACTTTTATTTAGCAAGGGCATATTAAATTGATCAAAAGTAAAAGTAAAGACATTTAAAATGTTACAAAATATTTTTATTTCATGCTGTTATTTTTCTGTTAATCCTGTTGGGGTTTTAAAAAAGCAGCAGAACTGTTTTCAATATTGATAAGAAGTGTTTCTTGAGTATCAATTCAGCATATTGGAATGATTTCTGAAGGATCATGTGACACTGGAGACTGGAGTAATGATGCTGAAAATTCAACATTACCATCACAGGAATAAATTACATTTTAAAATAATTTAAAATAGAAAACACTTCTTTTTAATTTTAATATTTCATAATCAGTGTTGGGGAAAGTTACTTTTAAAAGTAATGCTTTGCAATATTGCATTACTCCCTAAAAAGTAAGTAATTGCATTAGTTACTTTTTCTCACCTGGGCTGGGCTTCCTTGTTTGTTTTTTAATAACAAAAAAGTTTTGGCAAATGTAAAGGCCCTTTCACACCGAAAGTGCAAGGAATAAGCCTCAATTTGCATTTCCTGAGGGAAATGCAAATTCACGTCTATACAGTAGACTAGGTTGCATCTCAAAAACAAACCTTTTAGCCGTGCTGTCATTTTGCAGAACAAAGTTCAACACTCTTATTTCAGCAATAAAAAACAAAAAATTATGTTTATCTAAAGTCATTTTTTCTTATTAGTATGGCTGAATTAGATAATTGAAGGTAAGCAGCAAAGACATTGGTTAATAAAGTGAGATTAAATACATTAAGTATATTTGTATTATTTAACATATTTAATTATTGCCGGTTTGCATAATATTCCGAGTTTGCATTTTACTGTTTTTATTCATTTTGAGGAATATTGAATCTGTTTTTGTTCAGGTGAGATGAGTAAAAGCATGCTCACATTTAATCTAGAACTACAATAACCATAATGTTTACACAGCACACACAATGCCTCATGGGGACAGGAGAGCTGTCAGTCATTAAAAGGGAAAATAAAGTAACTTGAGTTAGTTATTTGAAAAAGTAACTCAGATATTTTGTAATTTTAAAAGTAATTGCGTTACTTATTACTTGAAAAAAGTAATCTGATTACTTATTGTTCATAGTATTACTGTTTTTCCTATATTTTTGATCAAATAAGTGCAGCCTTGGTGAGCATAAGAGACTTCTTTAAAAACAAAACAAAAAAACAACATAAATAATAATTCCAACCCCAAACTTTTGAATGGTGGTGTATGTATTTTGTATTAAGTCTCTGTGCAAATCTGCGCTGTCTTCTCTTCAGTTTGGATAAGCTGTTAGATTCTGGGCTGTACACAGGGGAAATAACTGAGCTGATAGGAAGTCCAGGGAGCGGGAAAACACAGGTGACCTTTTGTTCTGGAAACTCTTCTCAGTTTCTTGGTCCTGCTCTACAACGTCAAAGTCCACCTTGCTTTTATGAGTGGGTGTTCAACAATGCTCTGTCTCTCTCTCAATCACTTTGTAGGTGTGTTTTAGTGTTGCGGTTAATATGTCCCACCAGCTGAAGCAGACTGTGTTTTACATTGACACAAAGGGTGGTATGTGTGCCAACCGACTGCTTCAGATGCTACAAACCAAGACCCCTAATATGGAGGAGCAGGTGATTAAAGTGCAATTTATTAGTAGTGCTTGCTAAGGCAAGTAAACTATTTTGTATGTTCAGTATTCTGGATCAATAGCTTTTGTGTCAATGTTAAATTTCCTCTTGTCCCTCCTTTTATTAAAAACAAAACAAAACAGTAAGACACTTACAATGGAAGTGAATGGGGCCAAACCATAAACCTTTAGCCACATAATGTTAACATGATTTTAGAGTGGAAAAAAAATCACTTCATAACGATTTCTGTCTGAAGTTATATCCAGTTTTTCAACACCATAAACCCTAAAGCAACTGTAAAATTGATTTAAACTATATAATACACAAGTTAACAATGTAAATGCTTTTATAAAATTAAAGCTTCACATTTTAATTCTCCAAAATTCACTTCTATTGTAAATGCCTCACTAGCCAGGTTTCCATTACAGATTTGCTCAAAACATTTGCGATATTAAAAGGGTTAGTTCACCCAAAAATGAAATTTCTGTCATTAAGTACTCATGTCATCCCAAACCCGTAAGACCTTCGTTCATCTACACACATTAAGATATTTTTGATGAAATCTGAGGGTTTCTGAACAACATATAGGCAGCAACGTCTTTGCACCTTTTGAGGTCCAGAAAGGTACTAAAGGCATTGTTAAAATGTCAACGTGACTACAGTGGTTCAACCTATTTTCAATTCGCAATTTCAATTTGTGCAATTTGAAGGGTAATGGAAACGCAGCTACTGTAACATCCATTTTTACTTTTTTCAAAGAAAAGTACAGTAGGTTCAAGTCAAATTATATATAATTAACTTTACTGTCTTGTATCGTAACTTCTACTGTGCTACAAAAATTGCTTTTCCTTTTGAATACATAGATGGAGGCACTTCAAAAAATCAAGGTGTTCCGAGTATTTGACGTCTTCTCTTTGCTCGCATGTCTTCAAAATCTAAGATCGAATGGCCTTCAGAAGGTAGGAACTGTTCTGTGTGAAAGTCTATTGATTTAAGTGGTTGTTTGTAGTAGAACTCTTGAATGTGCCCAGGCGTCTGTTGGTGGTTCAGTCAAAGCGCTGATGGTGGATTCAGTCTCTGCTGTGCTCTCATCCATGCTCGGAGGGAAACAGAATGAGGGTATTTGTTTACAGTATTGCACAATACTTTATCATAATACTTTACCTCATGCATCAGATGTCACAGTTCTTCTACTTTGCATCAGGTATGTCCCTGCTGATGCAAGTTGCTGGGGAGATGAAGATGATCGCCAAAGACTTCAACATTGCTGTGCTGGTATACACCTTTCTAATTCCTGTTACAAAAAAAAAAAATCTGGATAAACTACGGAATTTTAAAATAGCTTTTTTTTTTAGTGACGATTTGGCCATTTTTAATTATTGGGGGGACTTGTCCTCCTCAATGTCTGGTGGTTACGGCCCTGTTGTAATGTCAAAATATTGTAACTCGATCTTCCGGTGAAAACGGAAGATCATGAATCATTTAGTCCACTTTTCTTACAATTGGCTTCATCCAACCGAGTCCCCATCCCATCCCTTTTTTTCTTTTTTGATAATCCGTTTGACTTGGATGTACGTCACAATATGGAAAAAAAGATCTGTCGCTACTTCCGTTTTGTCGCGACTTTAAAAATCCTGAGCCAGTAATTAGAAATGACTGGAAAAGTCATGGAAATTAATTGAAATCCACCCCACAGTGACTTTACTTTATGACCAATTATCAAAATGTCCTAATAGATACTGATATGGTGAAATCTTGCATTGAAGGTTACAAACCATGTGATCAAAGATGGAAATGGGCATTTGAAGGCTGGACTAGGCCAGTCGTGGAGCCATGTGCCACGCACACGTGTACTCCTACAGAGAGTGGAGAACGCGGAGACTTCGTCCTTACGAACCGCGACTCTGACCAAATCATCACGACAGGTGGTTTTAGGATAAATTGTCTAGATTTTTAAGAATAACCCAATAAAATCTATACTGAGTGGGTACACATGGAACATTACTACAATTTACTGTTTTATTTATTTTCAATCTTCAGGCTTGTCATCTGGTAGAGGAGTTTGACCTTTGTCACTGGTCTGAAGAGAGGAGGACCTCCATTTCAGGCAAGAGGAAACTAGAAAGCAGTAAACCTTGACAAAAGTTCCACTGTGTTTTGATAGACAATACATATGGTTGTCCCTTTTGATTTCAAAGACTAGGAGGAATATTTAGAGTCAGTGTAAATATGTATATTATTTCTATGGACTGTTTTTGTCTTTGACAAGTGATAAGGAACATTTGTGTGTATTTGTACTTTGTGTTTACTGAAGTCACAAAGGCCTTGCATTCTTATTTTATTAAAATCTTTTACATAATGTTGGCACCTTAATATTTATAAGTGATGAATGGAGCAACAAGTAACTAAGTAAATAAGTAAAAATGACCATTCTTCAATGGAAAAACAAATTTATGCATTATTCTGTTTCTCACCTCTATGTGTCAGTATAAGTCCAAAAATCACTGAGTGCACCTTACTGATCAGACAAGAAAAAACCCAATTCAGAAAATTAATGTTATACAAACACTCACACAATCACTCATACTGGAGAACAGAACTGCGGTTCCCTATTGCGTGCTAGACTGACTCGATTCAAGCACAAATCAATTCCTTTGTGCATAAAAAGCTTATTTTAATTAGAATGATTGGAACATTTGAAATTACACATAACTATCATTACTAAGCTAGAGGGCTCTTACCCAATTTACTCTACACAATTATTAATTCCACAATCATGCCTCATGGCTGTTGCTATTGTATTGTTAATCACTCGTCCTGTGCCCAAGAGCATACTTCATACAAACATCCTTGTCCAAACAGATGAATGACACTGTATTATGATGAAGTCATCAAAATCATTACACTTATTGACCTCCTTGAAGAATATGCTTAAGAAATGAGTATCAGTATTAGTCAATGACATCAAAATAAAGTTTAAAAATCATAAATATGAGAACTCAGTGAGAAATATCTCAATGTCAAAACCAACACAAACTTGAAAAGCTAGGAAACTTGACAGTTTTCTAGTACAACATGTGTAATACCACAATGTGGTAAAGCTAACAAAAAAAAGTGATTTGGAGACACCGTTTAGAAAAAGTTCATTCAACTCGGTCTGTCATGATTGACAGCATTATTGCTGTAGCTGCGGGTCTGATGAAATAGGCATTTTTCCCATAATGGCTTTGCTTGTTGAGAACAGCAAACCTGAGCTTTGTGCTAGTGTCCTTCGAGCAGTCTCTTTATCTCGTTCAGCAGGGGGGAACCACCCTCCTCTTTCGGATGCATTCCCAGATCCAGTTGGAGGTGACCCTCTGGGCTGAACTGTCGTCCTCGGGCTTCTCCAGTGTATGTGTGGCTGAACCAGAGTCATACTCAGGCACCAGATCTCCGTCGTATGCTATGAAGTAACGTCGAAGCTTCTCAAAGTCCTGTACTGACTCTGGAAGGTAGAGCTTCACACCTGTGAAAATGTCCAGTAGTGTCTGCAGGAAGATGGCAAGGGTGAAAACGTGTTAAGTGTGCACAGCATTTACACATTTTGGGGGAAATCAACCTACAAATGGTTATTTATAGTTAAGCTGAGATAGAAGGAAGTATTTTAACAGCAAAATCCAGCTTTAGTTCAATGTAGGGGTGGGCGATATACCAGTAGACACAATTAACCGGTACAAATTTGTCAACTGGTAGAGATTTTGGACTATCATCGCGGTTACACATGTGACATTGCTGTGCTGCAAGGTCACAAACTCTTATCGTTTGTATGCATTTTTAAGTACTGCGGTTTAAAAACAGGTGATTCTAAACTGTTGAATCACAATTAGCAGTGAAAGATAACTATTATATAAAAGTGTTATGTGAGAGTGTTGCTCAGCACTGTATGAGAGACACAAGACATGAAGCCACTGATCATAGTGTGTGAGAACCGAACCTAGTGATTTTTGCCGCCTAATTGGGCTTGAACGGTTAAATACACATACCTGTGTCCAAGTGACATGTGTTTGCAGGTAAACAGTTGAGAAAGAACTGAGAAATTGAGAAAGAACAATGCACGAGTATAATGGCTCTGTGCAGCCGGTCTTAAAGTGACAGCATCCAAATTTACCGGCTGTCATTATTGATGTTAATCAAACAACAGAAAAAGAGAAAATCTCTCACTGCTCATGACTGAATTACTTTTGTAACTTTAATAAGAATAAATGTATATTTAATTTACACAGTAAAGACTAAGCATTGTTTTTTATACATTTTATAGTATTTCTAGTGCTTGAAGTTGTTCAGGTAGGTCTATTTCATTTGTGTCTTTGCTCTATTGTAGTTTATTTGTCTTCAGTAAGCTTTTTTTTTTTTTTTTTTAATGATACTGAAAATGGTGATAAGAATTATGAAATTTCAGTGAATTTTGATATATAAACCTTATTTAAAACTAAACTATATTGTGATTTATATCTTTAGCGTGATATAAAATTACTCGTATCGTGATTTTGGTCATATCGCCCACCCCTAGTTCAGTGAAAAATTTAAATTTACTCACCCTCATCTTGTTCCAAACCTGTATGACGCTTTCTTATGCAGAACACTAATGGAGTTACTTTGAAAAATGTCCCTTTTCGTTCATGCAATGAAAGTCAGTGGGGTCCAATGTGGATTTGGACACCATTGACTTTCATTGTATGGACAATTGAAAAATTCTGTAAAATATCTTCCTTTGAAAGGTTTGAAACAACATGAGGGTAAATGATGTCTTTTGGGTTCACACTTGTAGTTCGGTTCTCTTGGTTCTTTTGGTTAGGAATAAAGTAAATTATACATTTAGTTCTGGTTTGCTTTAGCATTCACACTGTCATTTTTTTTATCACCGAACCTAAAAATACAAAACAAAAAACAGCTTTTATGACATATTTGGTGATGGAACTTAACGAACATACAAAACAATGCTGTGTGCTGGGCTAAATGGGCTGCTTGTATGTGCGTACATGTGGTATTTTTACTAGCTGAGAACTCATGAAGAGCTAAAGAAATGTGTAAGGGAGTCAAAACAGCACCAGGAATTCCTCAGTTACACACACAAATGAAGATCTGCTGCAACAAGACACAGTACCACTGCCTGTACCGAACTGTAATGGGCAACATTGTTCAGTTCAACCACACCAGAGTGGCCTGAAAAGGTGGGTTTTGGTCCGCTTGTTTGGTGCACACTAAGATTCGGACGGCAGCATTCATACTTATTCAAATTAACTGCACTAACAGAGCAATCACATCAGAGTTTTTTTTAACTGAACCAAACCAGCCAAGTGTGAACAAACCTTAAGTATATAGTCTCAAAGCAAGCCAAAGAGGGAAAACAAACCTTTTCATTCTTTGTGTCAGTTTGAATGGTCTTCAATTTACTTTGTCCATTGCTGTGAGCAGGTTCTGTTTTTATCTGAAATAAAGCCAGATCACAGGGTTTGAGGAGCGAGATTAACCAAAAACGAATAAATGAATGTGACAAGACAGACTAAACCTGTCTAACCTTCAGAGAACACACTTTGCCATTTAAAAGTTTGGAGTCAGTAAGTTTTTTTTTTTTTTTAAGAAATGAATACTTCTATTCAGCAAGGTTGTATTAAATTGCTGTCAGTAAAGACTTTTACAGTGTTACAAAATATTTCTATTTCAAATAAATGCTGTTCTTTTGAACGTTCTATTCATCAAAGAGTCCTGAAAAAATGTGTTTCGACAAAAATATTACACAGCACAAATGTTCTTAACATTGATAATAAAGGTTTGAGTAGCAAATCAGCATATTAGAATGATTTTTGAAGGATCATGTGACACTAAATACTGGAGTAACAATGCTGAGAATTCAGCTTTGCATCACAGGAAATTACATTTTAAAATATTCAAATAGAAAACAGTTATTTCAAATTGTAATATTTCACAATATTACAGTTTTTACTGTATTTTTGATCAAATAAATGCAGACTTGAGCATTAGAGACTTTTCAAACTTTCAAACAGTAGTGTGTGTATATGGATATGTGTAACAAACCTTCTTGGCATCTTGTCTCTCTGTGGGTAGTTTCCTCTTAACTGCTGGAGAGGATGATTCTGTTTTCACTGCCTTTGCTTTTGGGGTATGACCGTTTTCTGAACAGTTACACAAATACAGAACATAAGAACTTTTTAATGGTACTTTTATGATGCAGATGTCACACTTGACAACTTCAGACCAAACAGGATCTGTTCATGGCAAACACTTACTAGTCTTAGCTGAGGAAGCTCCATGAGATACTGAGGGAGAGCTTCCTCCACTCTCGCCTCCTGAGGAGCTCTTGTCATTTTGGGTAGTTTTGGATGGACCAGCTGTTACCTCAAAATCACAGTTCTCCTTCGAGATACGATACAGCTCCTGCAAAAAATAAAAAAATAAAAAAATAAAGTTGGCATGAAATGGAAGTTGCGACAGTCTTTTCTTCTCTATTGTGACGTATACCCAAGTGAAATGGCTTCTTGAACAAGAAAAAAAAAAAAAAAAAAAAAAAAAGTAGGGCGGGACTTGATTTTGTCCATCAGGAACTGATTGGACGATTGTGGTTTGCTACTGCTGTGATGTCATGTGAGTGACAGGTTGCCCTGCCCTCATGGCAGAAAACAAGTCAAAGATTTTATTTTGATTATAAAGTTATAAATACTACAATATTCCATAAAAACAACAATTGTCAATTTTGATTTCATGGTGACTTTTATAATAATTGAATATTTGATTTACAAAACAACCTAATTATTAGAATAAATACTGCAATATTCCATAGAAAAAAAAACAAGAAAAAAAAAAAAAAACAACAATTGTCCATTTTGATTTCATGGTGAATAAAAAAATAAATTTAAAAAAAAAAAAGAATATTTAATGTAGGATGGGGACTTGTTTCAACTGGATTTTGAGATGTGGGTGTTGGACTCAAAAATGAATGCGAGATGGCCGGTTGGGGAGAGGCGGGGTTTGATTTGAGAAGTCCGACATGAGTCACCAGAGAAAAATCTGTTGTTTCACCGAAGATCAAATTATGACATTTTGATTAAACATTCTGAGATCAAAAAGAGAAACATACAAGGATGAGTCATTCACAGTAGGATCATGCATTTACAAAATGAATGAGGCAAATTTTCATTTCATGCTGATTTTAAGAGCACAGATTTTTTTCATTTTGTACATGCCAAGACAAGATTGGTTTGAAATGATTCACACGTGTAACATCTTTTGAGACTCTTGATGGCACAATCCGCAGTTCCTAATTGCATCTCCATGCAAAATGCTTAAAGACATATAAATATCATTTTATAATCAAGGGTACCTTGAGCTGCTGAAGGTTAGTGGCTGTCTTCCAGTCCTTGTCGTCACGCATTCGAGTGCATCGTGGGAAGCGGATGGATATGCCATCTGCAGTGTGCATTTCTGATTTGGAAAACTCTGCTCCTGTTATTTCCCACACTGGCGCTTTCTGTAAGCATTAACAAACAGGATACGTTCTTCCTCAGTCTTACACACAATACAATCTACTGCAGTTTCAGTTGAGTACAAACATCTTAAACATTTGAGTGTTGTATGGTCTATTTAACACATTCATCTGAGTTAAAGAGATAACTAGCCAATAAAGTTCCTTCATTGCTGTTTTTCCAATCACATACTCAACTGTAACTAGGCTTTGAACAGTCTCAAACTCATTTCACATTACAAGCACATAATCATTAAGCATCCCTCTGGTCAAATTAGGAAGAGGATTGGCTCAGTCTTACTTCTGGATCACGGATAATGAAATCCGGGTAATAGTTCTTGACAATCTTCAACCATCCTGGGATCTTGCCTGGATCCTGTGATGGCGAGATAAACAAGAAACTTATCTCATGCAACTTTTTATAATTATGATATGGCAATGTAGGCAGAAGAGAATCTACTGATTAAGTCATGAGATTTACCTTGCCTATTTTGATAACGTCCAACTCCTTCTGCAGTCTGGCTAACGTGGCGTCGTCATAGCCTCCTGAACACTTGGTCACAGTGCACCACTTCCTGGATTCTGGGTCATAGCAGCCCATGAGGAAACTGGACATAATTCCACCTGTGTTGCAGACAGAAACACATAATATTTCAAGACTGCACTACACTAACAGCTCTAAAGTTCAATTATTGTTTAAAACCATTTGGATTGGACTGCTGATACGGACCATTTGAGCCTTTGCCATAGAAAGCTCCAAGCACCACAAGGTCAGCCGTGTCCGCCATTGCTCCTTCATTCAGATAGTCCTTCTTTACCTTCAACCAGTGACGCTTTCCGGGTTCATAATGCCCCTGAAACAGCAATAAAGCCCAGATGTAGCATGAACTGATATAGCAAACACAAATGTATGGCACTTTTTTACCTGAGAGCAATAAACTGTCAGAATCCTTGGGTTTTTGGCATTACAATCATGGGCTCACAAACTACTTACTATTTTTGCAGTATGTATACTGTGTGCAGTATGCAAATTTTCTGTGAGTGTGAAATAGAAGGGACAACTTACGACATTTATCAAAATGTGAAAGGCACAAAAGAGCACCTTGAGTCAAAAAGTGTATCCTACAATGCAATGTGCTTGACCATTCATTTCCAATGTTAACATATAACCCGGAAGTAATATCAACCATGATTTTTAGCATCTATTTGACCATGCTGCTGGGAATTTGTCTCACAAACCGGATAACAAATGCAACATTTCGAATGCAACGAATCAAGGATTCTTTACAACAACACAAATGTTCGGCTCAAAAATTTGATCTAATTCTCACAACGATTTGTACATTCAGACCAATGTGTAAAAAGAGACAAAAGAGCCGTTTCCAGATTCTTCATCTGCTGTACACTGTCAAGTAGCAAAATACTTCGTAATCTTAGACCACATCTTAATCTTAGTCCACATTCACACAGCAGAATACGGTTGTCAGTCCTGAATTTGAGTCCTTAAAGGTGCAGTGTGTAAACTTTAGCGGCATCTAGCGGTGAGGTTGCGAACTGCAACCAACGGCAGCTCACCCTTCCCTTTCAAAGCAAAAGAGAGAAGATACGGTGGCCTCCTGGCCGACACAAGTCAAAGATGTCGTCGTCTGAGACAGCAGAGAGTACGTTAGCCAGTAAAGCAATGAGGTTTCTTCTTGCTTCTAACAAAGAAAGGTCTCTGCTTCTAATAAACCAGATGACTACTAACTACTACTACTACTTCGTGCGTGTTCAACGTAGTGATGATGCAAGCTGCCTCTAAAAACATGAACGATTTAGAAGAACAACAACATAGTGACTAAACATGCTCTGTAGAGTAGTTTGTCCATTTAGGGCTGCTGTAAAAACATGCCAGCGCAAAATGATGACTTGACATGGAGGGGGGACCCGCAGTGTATGTAGATAGAAATGGCTCATTCTAAGGTAATAAAAACATAATGGTTCATTATGTAAGGTCTTTATATGCCACTGAACACATAGTTATGTATATTATATTGCATGTCTGTCAATAGATCCTCCCAAATTTTACACACTGCACCTTTAAAAGGGATAGTTCACCCAAAAATTCTGTCATTAATTACTCACCATCATGTCCTTCCAAGCAAGGCTGCAAGACTTTCGTTCAACTTCGGAACACAAATGAAGATCTTTTTGATGAAATCTGAGAGCTTTCTGTCCCTCCATAGACAGCTTATGCAACTACCACTTTGAACAAAAAGATCTTCATTTGTGTTCCGAAGATGAACAAAAGTCTTGCGGGTTTGGAATGACATGAGGGTGAGTAAATGACAGAATTTTTATTTTTGAGTTAACTATCCCTTTAATATGGTTAAGTTCACATGGAGTTCAGTTATTTACAGGACTGACAACCACATTCTATAACCTAACTCACACCCATAAATTTTTAGGACTCACATCTGCATTCTCGGAAAACCCAGGCTGTATGAACGGAACTGGCTTGGACAACTAGTTGTCTGTCATGTCATACAGTGCGAGAGAGACGTGTGTATCATCTGAAGGTTTAAGATCCACTCACTGCTCCCGTCAATTTGTACGCACGCCTCAAATGCTCCGCTCTCCACCCAGATATAATAACAGATATGTATCAAAAGTCATAAGACTTTTCAGCTTTACAGATGTCGTCATCTTTGATATTACTGTGGTCACTGTTGCTAACATGGTTACTGGTAAGAGAACATGGGCTTGACTCCCATTGCACGTTCATACAGACAGTATTTGAGATGCTACTGTAAGTTGCTGTGAGAACGGGTCATTTCAAGACTTACTCCTGTAAGCGAATGTGGATATCAATCCCAAAAACTGACAGTGTGAATGTAGCCTTATTGGTTTGCCAATTATTTGCAGTGGGATGGATAAGAGATTAATACATAGTAAAAAAAAAAAACAGTCGCATTGATGGAATGCCAATGTTCATGTCGGTCTGAACAGACGCATCATCAGCCTTCATTCAAATTAAAATGTTTCTTGTACCGAATTTCCACACATAACATTTGTCTTGGTGTGTACAGGCCTTCAAACATACAACATGGTGGTTATAGCATATTATTTCAGTACTTCAGTAGGCAGCACACTGTAGTATACAGTACGCTAGTATTGCATTCAAAATGTAGCCAGGCTGTACCTTGATATCCTTCAAAACCAATCCCTCCAGTCCCTCTCTGATGACACGTGTGATCATTTCTGCCAGGTCAGCAGCTCTCTGTTGGGACACAATGTCATTAGCCATAATAAAATCATGCACCCTGAAGTTTTACTATAACATCAACCTTTAATTAACTTGACCTACCTACACATTTGACAACATTCTAGAATACTGAGGACATATGCATGATGGGTAGAGAAAGAAAAACATAAGCCGCTTTTCCACCGTCGGGCCAAACCATTCTCTTTGCTTAACCGCTCCATTCTGTGCCGATCCAGCCCAGCCGGTATGGATATGGTTTCATTTTCCACTATGGGGCTGATAACGGTGCTCTTTGGAATGTAATACGAATGAGTCAGTCATTTCCTTGGTAACACAAGAGTTTACAGATGGTATGAGATGTAGATAGCGATTGCGTTATGGAGGATGATCAAATATTATTTTTAATTTTATTATTAATTTGTGTTTACTTTGCTCAAACAGCGTGCTTGGCCAGCTACATAGAAACTGGCAGCCAGGCAGCAGACAAGTGATCAATCCTGAGTGGTGACGTCATGACGCTTTCTACCAGCACGGTAGAACTCCGGGCTGAGAACGGTTTGTAATCGTGCAGTGCTGAACCAAAGTTAAGAGGAAATATAACTGCAACTGTTCCGGCATTCTTAGAAGTGTTCAGCCTGATGGTGGAAAAGCAGCTATATATAATAACAATACAGAACTGACCGTGACATGCTTCATTTCTGAGAAAAGAATCCTGTTAGGAACTTCCACCATATTGTCATGGAGAAACTTTCTTCTTTCACAGAGAGGTCTGGAAAACATCACATCAACATCTTTCATGTCTTAGATTGAAAACATCAATCACATTTTAATATAAATGTTTTATTGTTCTGTAAAACCTGAAATAACTTTCAGATAGATAAAGGATAAATGAAAAATTAATTCATTTTTGGGTTGACTCACTTGTCCATGAGACTGACACCATTAAAATAAATGCAGTCGAACACAAACAGACCCACTTGAGCATCCTGGAAAGCTGCTTTCTGAAAACATACAAAAAACAATGCTCTCAGTTCACATGACTTAATAAAGTTTGAAATATACATTACCATTTAAAAGTTGTTGTTTTTTTAAGGAATTAATACTTTTATTCTGCAAGGATGCATTCAATTTCTCAAAAGTGACCACAAAGATATAATGTTACAAAAGATTTCCATTTTATACAAATGCTGTTCTTTTGAACACTCCATTTATCAAAAAGAAATCCTGAAAAATCACAGTTCCACAAAAAATATTAAGCAGCACAACTGTTTTCATCATTGATAATAAATGTTTCTTGAGCAGCAAATCAACATATTAGAATGATTTCTGAAGGATCATGTGACACTAAATACTGGAGTAACAATGCTGAGAATTCAGCTTTGCATCATAGGAATAAATTACATTTTAAAATATATTCAAATAGAAAACATTTTAAAATGTAATAATATTTCACAATATTTTTCTGTATTTTTGATAAAATAAATGCATTGGTGAGCATAAGAGACTGCTTCTTTACAAAAACATTTTTAAAAATCTTAGCAACACCAAACTTTCGAATGGTAGTGTATTTGAAACATTTTTTAAGGAACACCAAAACGACATTGCTCTCTGGTTTACCTTGTGTACACCAAGAGTCCCAAAAGGCAGTGGTTTGCTAGACCTTGTGTCAATAAGAAGAACTTCAGCATCAAGAATCATGCTATGGCCACCAGGAAATGCCTGCGGTATGAACTCTTTAAAATGAGCAACCTGCAGGAGAAAAATCAAACACTTTTTAAAATAAATCGTAATGATTTTAAACACACAAACACACACATTTACACTCCTGGGCAAAAAGGACCAAGCCCAAAATGGCTAAACACTAAGTTTTTAATTGTCTAACCACAAATTATTGGTCAGCAAATTAGCTAAGCTAAATTTAAGAAAATGCACTACTTAAAACCAGGGTTCCCACTCTTTCATGAACACCAGATTCAAGGACTTTTTAAAGCACCAATTTTTTTATATCAAGCACCTATCAAATGCACATCCCAGCATATGGAGCATCATGAAAGACCTTAAGACAGTACTTAACATTTTAACCCTCCTATTGCATTTGCATCCATTTTAACCCGAAAGAGGTACAGAATCATTTGTATATTAATTTCGAAAATTAAAACCGCTTTATTATCCCTAATGTTAACAATTATTCCACACTAGTTTTGGTTTTTATTTTTAATGAATCATTACTTGAGTAAAAACATTATAATATAGAGAGAATATTATAAAAATACATTTTGCAATTGAGTGAAAAAAAAAAGGATTATATGGATTGTGGCTTATAAAGTCAGAATATATACAATATAATATAGATATAAACTTGCAATTCTAAAAAAAAAAAAAAAAAAAATCAGAATTGCAATTTTTATCTCACAATTCTGACTTTATAAGACACAATTGTGGCTTTATATCACGCAATTCTGACTTTGTAACTCGCAATTGTGAATTCAGGGTGGAGTGGGGGAAAACGCCCCCTCTACTGTTTTTCCCAAAATTACCACTAAATAAAGTCAAGATAAATTTTTGTTGCAACTATGGACTACGTTGACAAGAGTGATGTAGAAGTATTCACCATGAAGCTTATGGTGATGTAGCCTGCCTGAAAGAAAATGGATTTCACTGTAAATGATCTAATTTTCAGCAGTAAGAAAAATTGTTTTAAAGCTTGCTGTTTTGTTGAACATACAGTAATATATGATAAGAGAAGAGTAAGGCCTGTAGATAGGGACTATGTCTCATTTAAGGAAAAGAATTATATTTTCAGAATGACAATTTCTTTTTTTTTTTTTTTTTTTCAAACCTAGTCTGTGGGGTAAAACGCCCCCAGGGTGAATGGCTTCCTTCTATCATAATTGCTGTAGCTACTCTGTTCTGAGAATCAAATTCTTTGTTTTTCCCATCAGATGTAATCTAACTAGGTGGTTGAATAAAAATATTTGGACTTTATGTTTAAAAAGTACCAAAGTTAAAAGTTAACATCAGGTAGCTAGTTAGCTAGCATCAGCTAACAATATTTTTCAAATAGGATGTTATAATTTTTTTTATTCATAATTGATTATATTCTTTTTAATTTTAAGCTAAAACTTCCTGTACTCTGATCTCCCCATGTCATCTGTCTGAGTGCAAAACACTGCTCAGGAAAGTTCGATGCGTTCCACTATAGAAAAGTCAAAAAGAAAAACCTTAGCATGACTTGATGCATTATAGACAGTGATATTAAAAGAATAAATTTAGAATAAATTCATGAGACCAGGTTATAAACTCAAAGCAACGTTCAATTTGGTGAATTACGTTCATATTTTGGGCTCTTCTGATTGCCTCTACATAATATGCATAATATTCTTATTAATAAGTACGGGTGGGCAATATGGCAAAAATATATCACGATTCATGATTTGATCACAGATCTTTTTCATGTTGGTTTAACTATTTTGCCAGTGACTGAGCAGTACACTCAAACTAATTTCCCTATATTAAAAATGTGTTTGGTTACCCACATTCTTCAAAATATGTTCTTTAGTGTTCAGCACAAGACAGAAATTAATACAGGTTTGGAACAACTTTAGAGTTGTCATTTTTCACTTTTGGTTGAACTAAACCTTTAAAGACAAGTCGCAGCATGTGCTGTCTGTCCCTTTAAGGTTTATGCGCGCATCTAATATATTGACATGCATCCGATTTTATCTAAACTGTTTACTTTCACTTCACACTTAACCAATGGTGTAAACCTTGTGTGTATTTGACAGTATTAGCAGAATAAAATGCGAATGATAACTTTGTCCAGTAAATGCAGTGTTTGACAGGCTTTTAGAGTGTGCGCGCTTCGGGTGTACCCGCTCAGAAAAGCACACGTCAGACCAGCACACGGATAAAATGTTTTACCAGCAAGGATTTAAAACGCATGCAAATAATACACTTTTGTGATTGTGAATAACTGCAGTCTTCCGTGAGTATAACTCTACCGCTGTGTTAACGTGATGTGAACGTATGTCGCTTTGTACTACACAGTATTGAGATGGAAGCGCAGAAAGCACTATAGCATGATACAACGCTATTTCTTCAAAAGCAGATCGTTGAGACTTTTTAAAATCATCCACAATCAAAATCGCACACACTTATAAAAATGTTCTTTTCGGACACAGCAAGTGTCACAGCTGCTCAAATGTCCAAACCCCACCTAATAACAAATGAAGGGGGAAGTACCGCAATGGAAAACACTCAGACACTGATTGTAAAATAATATTCCAAAAACAAATATACTAGGACTAAGTGGGGTATGGTATAATTTTCGCAAAACGTATTTCAAATTTAATTCAAGCACTTTCAAGGACCAATATTTGTTTTCAAGTACTTTCCAGGCCTTGAATTCTTGTGTCTGAAATTCAAGTACTTTCAAGTACTTTCAAGGCGCGTGGGAACCAATGCAGTCTCAGAAAAAGACAGAATGAAGGTTTTGTCAGAATATGGGAAGTTGTGTGTGCAGTGATGAATCAATGAAACACGAGTTGCATGGTAATGCTCCAGAGCGGTATCCTCGAAAATCTGCTGAGAAATAATAATAATAAATGCATCTCTAGCACAGTGAAGCATGGAGGAAGAGGACACTTTTTAGCTGCTCGTATTGGTAAGCTGTTTCACTATGAAAAATTTGGAGTACAGGAGAATATTGCAGAATGGCTTGCTTCCCACAAATGAAAAGTTGTTATCTAAAGAGGAATGATCAGATGTTATTTTTCAACAAGACAACCAAGATGTGGCTTGAGCACAAGTCCATCAGGCTCATGTTTCGGCCTGGTCAGAGTCCAGATTTGAACCCTATAGTGAATATTTGGTCTCACATTAAACTCAAAGGAACTGGGAGACATTTTTCAACCACTCATGAAGCCATTAACATTAAGTGGAACAACACAGACACTTCTTCCTGTAAAAAGCTGTCTGCAAGTTGGGGAAGGCTATTCTGTGTTAAGGTACTTTATCTATAGTATTTGTGCAATTCTTGCTAATTTCCTGACTAGTGATTTGTGATTAAAATGGTTAAGACTATTAAAAGGCCACTAAATATTTTGCCATTTTTGGCTTGGCCCTTTTTATTTATTTATATTTTTGCCCAGGAGAATGTATTATATATGGCTAACAGTTGCTGGAGGTCCTGACCTTGTGTGGAAGTACTGGTTTGAGACTTCGACTGAAGTAACTGAAGTGATCGCCGTTCTTATGGACCTGCACACGCTCACCATCATACTTGATCTCAGAGTACATCCCATTAGGACACTTCTTCATGGCATACTCAACGGACTTACATGCCTCTGCCTACAAGAATAAAAACAAGCAGTTGATACAATTAAGAAAACCTTAGTAAACAGTAGGCATACTCTTATACTTCTGTTTCTTAAAATATTTAAACAAAATATCTTTACTGCTTATTAATAACCTACAACCTACAGACTAGTCCAACTTATTTAGTTTTGCACATAGTTAGTTCTTAATATTGAATGTAATCTGTTGCTGAAGTGACAGATCACCCAAAAAAGAAAATTCTGTCATCATGTTGTTCTAAACCTGTATGACTTTCATCTGTAGAACTTAAAAGAAGATATTCTGTGAAAAGTCTCAATTTTGTTTCATCAAATTGCCAACATTTCTCAAAATATCTTTTTTTTTTTTGTTTGTGTTCCACAGAAGAAAGTCAGTCAGTCAGTTTAGAACAACATAAGGATGAATAAATTATGACAGAAATGTTCTTTTTTGTTTGTGTGAACTACCCGTTTAAGAACATTAGAGAATCAGACCAGCATTGGCTGTACGGGGGTCATCAGAGACGCCTCCACGCTAAGGATCTTTCGGGGCCCTGATCCATTAGAGGCGTCCTGCTGGTTCCTTAGCACCCTGTCGATTACATCACCAAGGTTACGGGAGGCTTTGAAGGCATCATATGCGTTAGGGTCCACAGCATCCAAACTGATGAGAGAAAGATTACACTGAATGAGACAGAACAAACACGATAATTTAGGTACAATTTGCTAGCAACACACTTACACATGCTTTGCCCCCGAGTTGATTTTCAGATCATGTTTGACCAAACGAATGTAGCACTTCAGATCATTTCCGGTACATCTGGGAATCAAGAAACAGTTAGCATCCTCAAAATTCTTTTTTTTTTTTTTTTTTTTTAAATAAGTATTTTATATAATCAAAGATTAAAATGATTTCTATCTGACTTTTTAGCAATGTCCTGCAGCTCTGCCTGCTGATCATCCTCCTTTGTGAGCTGGGATAGACGGCTCAGTGAAGCATCCACCTCCTGGATGGTCAAAAGACTCTTGGCTGCTGGAGGGAAAGACTTGCTGTCCTCGAAAAACATCCGCACTGTCTCTGAAACATCTCCCTATATGAAACCGATAAAGATCAATGAAGGAAAGGCTCAAATATTTCTCTTCTTCGACTACTTTATATGTATTGCGAAAAGCGCTATACAAATAAAGGTGAACTTAAATACTTTTGTAAAAGAAATATGCAAAACAATGTGACAAACCTGTGCCAAGTCTTGCACCATCTCATCCTGGCTGCAATTCAATATACGGCTGAAAAGTTTGACAATTTGTTTGTCATTGAGGTTGTACACATTCTTCACCACTCCTGGAAGGAGAAGCTTCACCGTCAGGTACAAATCTCCTCTGAATTTGTCTGTGAAGATGTGGGAGGGAGATTGAAAGAGGAGGAAAAAAAAAAAAAAAAAAAAAATCACTTTGAGATCACATTTGTGTTAATAACTACGTTTCCATCCACCTATTTTTATGCACATTTTGAGATATCGCATAAAAAAACAGCTGGATGGAGATGGCAAGATGCGCATAAATTCTAAAAATTCACATTAAAAAAAAATTAAGCGCTTGTTTGATTTGGATACATTTTTTATCCGATAAGAAAACATACGATAGAACAAAAACTATGATAGAAACACATTTACTGAATAAATTCCTTGATGCATGTCAAAAAAAAAAAAAAAAAAAAAAAAAAAATCGCGTAACTTTGTGCAATGGGACCGCATAACTGTACTAACCAGAGGACCGATCTCATTACACAAAGTCTGTCGTCAAAGTGGTTCGGTATAATTACCTCTCAGAACTGTCTTACATGACTGCGTTCTCAAACAGCAGGCATCCGCCTCCGAACGAACAAAAGTAATTTATTATATATGAAAATTATTATATTATTACAGTGGCTTCTCCTACTTTTCTTTGTGATATTTATCGCCAGTTTATCAGGAAATGACAATTTTGTTCTCTTCAACTCACTGGATAGAAACTGTGCTTTATTCGCAAATGTTTTATGTGATATTCCAATTTCGCGCTCAAGTTAAATTCACAACTTTGAATGGAAACATAGCTTATGATGGCCCCAATTATCCATGCTCACCTCCACCAGAGCCTTTTGCTAAGAAGTCTCTGATGATCTCTGTCTTGGCGTTGTAGCCTGACTTCTCTGCGACTAAGGCACAGAGTTTGCGGAACTCCCGCAGTAAGTTGTCTTTATGGTTGGGGTCACATAGCTGAGCTGATAAAGCACTGCCCTGAGTGGGTTTGGCTGGAGATGGTCCAGGACTGGAGGAAGAGGAACCAGCCTTGGTAGCTGTGGACACAGAGTGTTAAGCCTTGTATTAAGTTGGCAGAGCATGACAGCATGAAACGATAGATCACGTTTATACATCTATATCATAATGGTCCAAAATTATCACTGGCCTAGTGGCAAATGAGAGTAAAAATGGCTTGGCAGATCAACAGATTTATTTTCCAGCTGGTAAGTCACTTTATAAAATGAATTAGTAAGAATGATAATATGACCCTCATCCATGTACATTCAAATCAATACATACTGCAATACAACTATCTATATACAGTACTAAGTGACTAGTAAAGAGAACTTGTACATCCAAATATAAAATATATAAAATACATTTTAAAAATGTTTTTTTTATTTAAATATAAAAATAAAACAATATATAAAATCTAAAAAAAAAAAGTCTCTCTCATATTATATATATATATATAATAAAATATTATAAAATGTGTGTGTGTGTGTATAATATATATATATATATTACACACACACACACATTTTATAATATTTGTACATCTTATTTATTTATTTATTTGTTTTTTAA
The DNA here is from genome assembly GCA_039654765.1 of Mylopharyngodon piceus. NCBI lineage: Eukaryota > Metazoa > Chordata > Actinopteri > Cypriniformes > Xenocyprididae > Mylopharyngodon > Mylopharyngodon piceus. The sequence goes on along the minus strand of CM077443.1, from coordinate 35,008,060 downwards.
AAATAGTTTTACTGCCAGTAAGAAATATTTATGGCTGGTAAAATCTCTTACCAGCCATAAATATTTCTTACTGGCAGTAAAACGTTTTTTTTTTTTTTTAAACAAAATAAATTAATTAATTAAAAGGTAAAAAATATTATAAAATGTATATTTGTGTGGCAAAAAGTTAATTTCAGATTCTGTTTAAATCTCTACTGTCTCTACAACAATTAAGTTACATTACAGTTATGTTTGGGGTCAGTAAGACTGTTTTTGGGGGGAAATTAATACTTTTAAATCAGCAAGGATGCATTAAATTAACCAAAAGTGACAGTAAAGACTTTTACATTGATACAAAAGATTTCCATTTCAAATAAATGCTGTTCTTTTGAACTTTCTATTCACTGAAGAATCCTGAAAAAAATTGTATCATGGTTTTCACAAAAATATTAAGCAGCACAACTATGTTCAACATTGATAAGAAATGTTTCTTTTCCACTAAATTGGCATATTAAAATGATTTCTGAAGGATCATGTGACACTGAAGCTGAAAATTCAGCCTCATTACTCCAGTAATTCCTTATCACAGGAATAAATTACATTTGAAAATATATTAAAATAGAAAACAGAATAGTAATATAATACATTACTGTTTTTACTGTAATTTTGATTAAATAAATGCAGCCTTCATAAGCATAAGAGACTTCTTTTAAAAACTAAATAAACTGACCCCAAATATTTTAGCCATAGTGTATCTTAATATACGCAAATGTTGCAAACAAAAACACATGCTCTCTTGGTGTTGTACCTGTGAAGCCTGAAAACTTGCGAGGAGCGTTGACTGTTGGATCAGCTAGCGGTGCTGACAGCTGCCCACTGTTGTTTAACTTTGCTTGCACTTTCTTCTTTGGGGTTGCATTGGTTTTGGCTGCCAGTTCTGTTAAAGAGAAGAGAGACTGTTCAGCATATGGCAGATCTGCAATGATATCTGATTCAAACTAAACAAGGAGAGCACGAATACCTGAAACATGTTTATTGATTAGATCTTTATCCTCATCCTGAAGTTCCTCCCATCCCTCCAGCTCTGTGATGTCCTCGATTTTCTTTGTGGTGGCACGCGCTCTCTCCAGCTTTTCAAAGATGCACTTTACATGGTACCACTCCTTCATTTCCCCTGCAGACTCACTGAACGGATTTGGCACTATCTTGCCAATCCGGACCAGCCCCTTCATGATCTTGTCTTTGCATTTTTTGCACCCAGCAGTGCCACGTTTGGCGTATTCCACGCAGTATCTTTGCTCTGCCATGTCTGGTTGTTCACGTTGCCACTCAGGCCAAGAAACGTGGAAATAAGAGCCGGAGCTGAGAGTAAACTGTCGAAATTGTGGCACACAGAAAAAGATGCCACTGGGGCTAGATGCAAAGCCCCACGTAAATGTAACAGCCCTCGAGCACTGGAGATAATGACGATTTAGTGTTATTCTGAATACAGTTTCCCTAAAAAGTGTTGGCAAAGATGATCTGCTTATTGACCTCACTATCCTCCCAAAACAAAAACTGGGCATAAAGTTCAGTAATAGAGAGTTTCCATCTTACACATCACAGGTGATTTCTGCAAGAAAAAAAAAAAAATCATTAACAATATTCAGGGGATTTTTTTTATATAAACTGGGGTTGTGTGGAAAAATTAAAGTTAACTTAGGATAAGCTGAACAAACACTTAACTTATTTATTTATTTATTACTCATTAAGCAATAAACATTATACAACAAAGTGCAAAATAAGGTATATAAATTAAAATATAAATAAAATATACAACAATGTACTGCAGAGGAAATATTATCATAAACCACTTTACCTAACTTTAGTGTAAAAAATATGATGCTGATAAAATAGTAACTCACAATTGTGTTTTTTGTTCTGTTTAGGTGTCACATTGTAAATAAAAATGCACATGAAACTTAAACCAAAATATCTTCTTACAATAAAATAACATCTGATTGCTTCTTAAGACAACTGGTGATGTAAATAATAATAATTGAAAATATACAAGGTGACAAAATGCAAAATAAGGCTTATACGTTCAAATCAATACTGTGTCTTTATGCAAGAATTTCCAATTCTGTCAATATACTGCTTGATTTTACTTAAAGATCATATGATTATTTCCTCTACTAGTGAATTTGCATTTATGTACTGCACTGCACAATGCACTGCAGAGGAAGTATAATCTTAAACAACTTTAGTATAAAAAAAATACTACAAATGTAACTTTCAAAGAGCGTGTGCCGAAACTGTCATTTGACACTGGTACAATAGTCTTTTAAAATTATGTTTTTGGAGGTTTTGTTTACGTGTCGCTTTGTTGATCAACGTGGAATTAGCTCACATGCTAATCTTAGCTGAACTATGCACCCAAACCATACAATCAGCTAACTGTGAGAGGTTATACAGCAAATCATATCAATTTAGTTTTACCTCAGTATTTAGTGCAAGTCGATCCCAAGCTTCTCGTGTAACGGGTTTCATTTTTAAAAAACAACTTAATGTCTTAGCAAAAGAGCATGATTTCTGGATTGTGTGCGGTCCCCTTTAAATCACACGAGCGCTTCCTCTTTGTTTGGAAGTGTTTCCTGTGCAGTGCGCATGTGCACCAAAAATACCGCTGATGTTTTATTTTAACATTATTTATTTTTGCAAACATTTATCGACTTGTCTTAGACACAAATGCAAGGTGACCGCTCCTTCCGCTAGAATTTCACGTTTTGTTCTACAACACACATTAAAACTTCAAACATGACTTTTGAAGACGCTATGTTGTTAATATTATTAATAATAATAATAAGAAGAAGAAGAAGAAGAAGAAGAAGAAGAAAAACAACTTACGGATTTTAAAAACAAGTTGCTAAATAAGGACAACAGTGGTTGTCTGTTTAGTCAAGCACGTCAACTCACATAGCCTATGGTAGTTGTAGTCCTTATCAAAGACTTGAGATATACACCAAGATGGTGCACTCATGCACCCCCCTCATCTACGTAAGGAAAGTTGAGTGCAAGTGTCTAACATTCCACCCTTCGTTTTTTCGGTTAATTAATGTCACCATGAAGTCAAAATTGACCATTCTTTTTTTATGGAATATTGCAGCATTTATTATAGGCTAAATGATTTATCTGTGCACATCTTTTTTTTTTTTTTTTTTAAATTCATGTTCCCCTCATAATCAAAATAACTTCCCCTCCCTCTAGCAGTGACATCTCTTCTCTTCTCTGATGACGTGTTTCCTGGCATGAGGGAGGGACAACCTGTCACTCACATGACATCACAGCAATCGCAAACCATCCAATCAATTCCTGATGGACAAAATCATATCCCGCATTACATTTTTTTTCTTCTTCTAGAAGCCATTTCACTTGGATATATGTCACAATTAGGAAGAAAAGAGTATCACAACTTCTGTTTCATTAAACAAGCAACCACCTTACTTCAAACCACAATGATCTAATCAATTCCCAGTAGACAAAATCAAGTACCAGCTTATTTTTCCTTGTACGATTCAATTAAATTCACATTTAGTTATAGCACTTTTCACAACACATATTGTTTCAAGGCAGCTTCACAGAAAATTAATGTTTCTACATTAATTTTAATGTTAATTAATGTTAATTAATTAATGTTAATGTTAATGTTAATTAATGTTTCTACAATAATTAAGAGTAATCTGTTATTTGACTGTATCAAAGAAGTAATGTTCATATGGCAGAAATGTACAGTTCTAAGACAATACAGATCATGCAGTTAGCTAATGTCCTGTATTTAAACACAATGAGCATATTAAAGCAATGATCACTTGTTGTGATCATATTACAATATATGGAACATTTGGCAGTTTTGGTGATTCAGAGTTGGCATCATAAGTCAGAGCAGGGGTTGGAGTCATCTCTTCACAGGTGTCATCTGAAATCTTTATAAGAGAAAAGCAATGTGTAGCTGCTGTTTATTACGGAGCCCCGGACATGACATGCAAGAAAAAAAATTAATTAGTTCCCTCGATTTACTAAAACGTGCGCACGATTTACTATTTCATTCCCTCGATTTATAAATCATGCGCATCATTTATAAATCGAGGGAACGAAATAGTAACTCGTGCGCACGCTTTAGTAAATCGAGGAAACGAAATAGTAAATCGTGCGCACGTTTTAGTAAATCGATGGAACGAAATAGTAAATCGTGCGCAAGTTTTAGTAAATCGAGGGAACTAAATAGTAAATCGTGCGCACGTTTTAGTAAATCGAGGGAACGAAATAGTAAATCGTGCGCACGTTTTAGTAAATCGAGGGAACTAAATAGTAAATTGTGTGCACGTTTTAGTAAATCGAGGGAACGAAATAGTAAATCGTGCGCACGTTTTAGTAAATCGAGGGAACGAAATAGTAAATCGTGCGCACGTTTTAGTAAATCGAGGGAACGAATTAGTAAATTGTGCACACGATTTAGCCTACTATTTTTCCTGCGTGTCATGTCCGGGGCTCCGTAGTACATAACATTTCAAGCAAAAAAAAAAAATAATAATAATAATCATGTGCATTTGAACTGATATTGGCTAACTGGAGTACAAGGTTATGAGATGCATCATGTGAATAATTGGCTAAAGAAATGTGTCTGTAATCTAGATTTAAACTGGGAGAGTGTGTCTGAGCCCTGAGCATTGTCAGGAAGGCTATTCCAGAGTTTAGGAGCTAAATGCAATAAAGTTCTACCTCCTTTAGTAGACTTTGCTATCCCAGGTACTACCAAAAGTCCAGAGTTTTGTGACCTTAAAGAGTGTGATGGATTGTAGCACAATAGAAAATTGGTTAAATATACAGGAGCTGAACCATTTAGGGCCTTATAAGTGAGTAGCAATACTTTGTAATCGATAGGTAACCAGTGTATAGATGATAAAATTGGGGTTATATTATCATATTTTCTTGACCTGGTAAGAACTCTAGCAGCTGCATTTTGGACTAATTGTAGTTCGTTTACTGAGGATGCAGAACGCCTATAGTAATTCATTGCAGTATTCCAATCTAGAGGTCATTAATGCATGAACTAACTTTTCTGCATCAGAAACAGATAACATGTTTCATAGCTTGGCAATATTTCTGAGGTGGAAGAAGGCTGTTTTTGTAACATGAAATATGATTTTCAAAAGGCAAGTTGCCCTCTAATATAACACCCAGATCTTTAACCGCAGAGGATGAAGTAACAGTACATCCTTCTAAATGCAAATTGTATTCTAAGAGCTTCTGTGTGCAGGGATTTGGTCTTATCCAAATTTAATAGAAGAAAATGACTGGTCATCCACTATTTTATATATTTAATACACTCTGTCAACTTGGATAATTTTTATTTCATCTGGCCTAGATGAAATATATAACTGAGTATCATCAGTATAACAATGGAAACGTATCCCATGTTTTCTAATAATATTACCAACAAGCAGCATGTATACTGAAAATAGCAGTGGGCCTAAAACAGCCCCTTGCGGCACTCCATACTTTACTGGCATTAACTTAGATAATTCCCCATTTACATAAACAAGGCATAAACATTGTCAGACAGGGAGGATCTAAACCACCTTAATGCCTGTCCCTGAATAACAGTGTAGTTTGTAATCAATCTAAAATGACCTAAGTGTTCGATTGCAACGCTAAGATCAAGTAAAACTAGTAATAAGATGCAGCCTTGGTCTGATGCTAGAAGCAAGTCATTTGTAATTTTAACGAATGCAGACTCTGTGCTATGATGGGGCCTTTTTCTAATATTTTAGCCATAGAAGAAAAATTTGCCAATTCACTAGGATCAAGTTGTGGTATCTTAATGAGAGGCGTAATAACTGCAAGCATGAAGGGTTTTGGGACATGATCTAGAGACAGATGTTGAACCTGTAGCTCTTTTGCTACAGGTAACAACTCTTTCAAAAATTTGGTGGGTATGGGATCTAATAAACATGTTGTTGGTTTTGATGCATTGATAAGTTTATTTAGCTCTTCCTGTCAGAGAAGTTTGAGAAGTTGTTTTACTCAGATATACGCCGCAATAGGGAAGAAAAGATTATTGCGACTTCCGTTTCATGCCAACTGTAAGTAAGTGCATCATCCGGATTTTTAAAGTGCATTTTTTTCCTTTTTGGAATTTTCAGTGTGACTACACTACACACATTTTATACTACAAATTGGCATATAATAGTGCATAAATACGTGAATTGGAACGCACATTCAGTATCTTGAGATGCACCCTTATGACTGCACATGTGCATTGGCTGGTCCAGCCTAAAATATAAGCTTTTTTAAAGCTATTTGAGCATAAGAAACAACATTTATGGGACACTCCATGTCAGATTTTATTTGCTGATTTGAAATATGTTATTTAAATGTGAGTGTGGCAAGCAGTTTTTGAAATTTCAGGATTTCCCCATTCAAGCAGATATGACTTGGTCTTGGATGCCCAAAATAGCAAATATTGCCGCAGAGTGAAGAGACTTTCCTTGAAAGGGACTTATGCTAACACACTGATAAAAACAAACAAACAAATAAAACTGTCATTTTGATTTCATGAGGACTTTAAGTAAGTTTTCAGTTGTATTAATCTATTTTTTTTTTTAAATATATACATTATGCAATTTAATATATAAAAATTGCCTTTTCTTGTCAAATAAATAAATACCTCAAACAAGTTTATTGTTTTGTTCTTCCCTCATATTTAAAATATTTTAAAAATATAAAATATTTTCCTCATATTTTGATGGTTTAATCAATCTTAGAGTTATTAAAAACAAATATCCCCTCTGGACATCACTTTTTAGCAAAAAAGCAAATGAGAATGAATGCTTTTAAATAACAATATTGCAATGTTTGTACCAAAAGCACAATCACAGATGTTACTATTTCCTTTTGTGAATTGGACAAATTATATTTTATTCAGTAGACACAGCAAGTTCTTCACCAGACACATCTTCATCATACTAAGAGATAATTCTACCACAATCAATTTATGGTACATTGTACTTGAGATGTACCTCTATGTTAATGTCTAAGGAACATCTCTATCTTTTTCCATTATTTTTCTCATGTCTATAAAAGGTTTATTTTGCAAATGTAAGAATCTGAATGAGAGTGAAACTTAATACACCAAAATAACATCCGATTCCTATTTAGCACAATGAGTTGGGAAACATTCATAAAATGTAATCTGCAAGACAATTATAAGTTTATGGCATATAACAAATCTATTCCAGCAAAAGTTTGGTTTATTAGTTAATGAGCAACATTAATGTTTTCCCCAGCAAAGTAAATTTAAATTCATACAAGATTCAGCAGATTCTGAAATATTAACCACTGAGGCTGAGCTCAATATAATCACATCAGTCTAGTCAGAGTATGTACTAGAAGGCATTTCAAGGTTTCTACAAGATCCACTCCCCTGTGTTTACTAAACATAAATATAAATGCACTATGGATTCACCACACTCATCTTGTGTGCCTGATCTTGCCTACAGCAGGGTTAAATGTGCTCTATTATCATACCATTACAGAGATCAAGGAAGGACACATCATGTAATCGACAAAGAGATCATTTCATGCAGGGTATCATGGGAATGTAGCATCTTTAAATATGAGTTCATATCCATATCTAGACAATATCATGTTAATTAATCAGATGACCATGTTAATATTGCATCAACGGTTATGCTAGCAAACCAAAAGAGTATGTCGAATAACAATCAGTATAGGCTAAACACCCTCTTTTAATTTTATTCAGACAACTCCACTTAAATCATAATTTTCTCCTCAAGGGAATAGACCATGTGAAAATAAATGAAGAAAAACCAAGGTTAATTCACTAAGGAATTATATGGCTTCTTCAGTAAAAGAATAGCCAGGCTGAGATATCTTATGTCTATATCATTTTCTTGTTTCCTCAGAAAAGCACCACTCAGCGAATCCTCTCGTGTGTGACTTCTTTATACAAAAAAGATGAGAATGAAATAAAAGATGAGGAAAGAAAGTTTCAAGAGGGAAATATTGATCGTGTTTAGCAGTCTCGGTTCACTTGCGTGCTGGGATGAGGTGAGATGTCTGCAGTACTTTTCTCCAACTCAATTAGGGAGTAAAACATGAGTCCCAAAGGACAGACTAAGGGGAAACTAATTGAATGATTCATCAGTTAGTGATGGCTTGTTCACAATTAAAAACAAATTAAATGACAATGAAGCGGAATGATTAAAGAAAGAAAACGGACTTGTGACAATATAGACCAAAAATGAGGGAGCACACTAATTTTTTTTTTCATTGCTCATTCAAAGATTAACAGGGCCAGATCATGGTCCTGAGAGACCTCTGAAATATGTGTTTTTATCTTGCACTGTAAGGGGCCCCTCTTTTATGCTTGCACTGTAGGGGCTCAGGTGTTCTGATGAATGACAGAATGCTCAAAGTGAAGTGCAAACTGAATGTAATGTTTTTGGACACTTAATTGCAGTTAAATGAAAATGTATTATAGTAAAAATTTATATTAAAGGGGGGGTCTAATGCTATTTCATGCATTCTGACTTATTTACATGGTTAAAGAGCTGGATTGTCTTGCTAAACATGGTCAGAGTTTCAAAAAATGAGTTGGACGTATGACGTACACTCCTTTCAAGGTTCGTACTAGTTTCTGAATTTTTTTTTTTCGAGTATGGCCCTGTATTAACTGTACGTCCTTTAAATTTTCCCCAGTTGATAAAGAAAAAATCATGGGTCAGGTGTGATTCACACTAAAGTTATTTAACATTTTTCAACGGTCCCTCTGCCCCAACTGTACTCAGTCTACCCTACATTTAAAATGTTGTCAACATACAGAAGGAGACAACACAAGTAACTCAATCAAACAGGTATTTTATTTGAAAGTTGCAGAGAGCAAGCAGGAGAAACAGGTTAGTGTTCAGTAAATAGCTAGTTTAGCAGACTTAGCATCAGTGGTAATTGTCTCTTTGTCTTTGCAGGTGCTGGAATGGTTTAAGGCTGGAGAGAATGCTGGTGGATCTGGATAGAAGATGGCAGATGACGAAGGCTGAAGACGGACAGGAATCTCAACAGGTAAGTAAATCAGTTTGGTAGCCAGGTAAGTTGATCGGTAGTGAACAACAAGAGCAGACAGTGATGGTCTGGTAGAAGACTGCTTATATACTATGAGTTTGACAGGTGTGTGGAATTAGAGTTGCTCGGTTGCTGATCGAGTGGGTGAAGCTGAAGCGTCTGGTGTTGACGATGGCGCTGACTCTGTGACAGTACCTCCCCCCCCCCCCAGTCTCAGCCTCAGATGTCACGCCTACGGACCGTTGGCTGAACGTCTGATGCATATAGCACACTTATCTGGAAACACTTCAGGAGTTTTGAAGTCGTCATCTGATTGGTTGAAATCTACAGGATGTCCGGGAGACTTGTGTGTCACGTTCTTTAACAGTCTGCCTGGAAACAAATGCCGTGACGCTAAACCCCCTCGTGGAAGAAGAGCGCCGTCATGTTTACAGGCGCTTACAAGGATCAACTAAATGCTGGATTTTCAAAAGTATGTGAAGTTCACGGCTCCATTGTTGCAGTAAACTTGGACAACGTTCTTGAATTAATAATTTATAGATGCATGCTGGTCTGTTATTGCAGGGACATCGACTTTTTTCACATTTTCACGCCCCTAAACATTACGTGGAACAAAACGATTGGTTGCGTTACATGTCAGTGAAAGCTGCGATAAAGTCCAGACCTTCTGCTGTCAGTCTGAAGGTCTGGCTATGCAAGACTACACCCACCTAAGATCTTTACTGGATCATACGTTCAGTCTGGCCATTGGTTTGAGGATGGTATCCGGATGAGAGGCTGACAGAAAAAATACCCAGCAGCTGAAAGAAGGAATGCCAGACTCAGGAGATAAATTGGGGTCCACAGTCAGAGACAATGTCTTTGGGCAATCCGAAGTGACAGAAGATGTGGTGAAATAATGATTTGGCAATTTCAAGTGCTGTGGGTAAACATTTTAGGGGGATTAGTTTGCAGGCTTTTGAGAATCATTCCACGACAACCAAAATGCATGTGTACGATTCTGAATGTGGTAAATCTGTGGCAAAGTCTATACCAATGTGGGATCATGGACGATTTGGAATAGGCAAAGGTACCATCTTGCCTGCAGGAAGATGACAGGGAATTTGTGAGATGGCACAGACTGAACAGGCTTAGATGTAATGGGAGACATCATCTCAGGCCACCAATACCTGTTACGGAGGAGCGAGAGGCTGGCTGGCTGGCTGGCTGGGTGTCTCTCCCCTGTCATTCTTGTCAAATTTGTCAAATTTCCCCTGTCTTTCTGCTACGCTGTTTACGTTCAGCGCTTCCAGGTTCTGTGTCAGAATGTAGACTTAGTATTGGCCGACGCTGTTCACGTGAGCAGCACGACGCATGCGTGTGATGCTGACGCAGGAGCTGGCCAATACTGAGCCAGCGTTCTGACATAGAACCTGGAAGCACTGAACGTAAACAGCGTAGCAGAAAGACAGGGGAGAGACGAATTTGTTGAATAAAGTCGTTATTTTTGTTTTGTTTTCACGCACAAAAAGTATTCTCGCCGCTTCATAACATTAAGGTTGAACCACTGTAGTCACAATGACTATTTTAAAGGGGTGGTTCACTAGTTTTTTTCTAGGCTTGATTTTGTTTATGGGGCACAGTTTAACATGTCTTAATGCTTCGTTTTTAAAAAATAAAAAAACGCCGTATTTTTCATATATTTTACCTTTATTCTACACCGCTGTTTCCATTGTCATTTGAACGGCCGGTTTGACTTCCTGGTTTTATGATACCACTCCCTCCGAAATACGCAATGGGCTCAGATTGGTTAGCTGGCCCAGTGTATTGTGATTCGCTGAAGCGCCTAGTGCATGCCGTACGGAAACGCCACGCCCCTTACCATTACGGGCAATAGTTGCATGCTTTCGGTGGAAATGTAAATAATGGTATCTATATTGCCGTATCAAATTGAGCCCGAATCAGACCCAGATAGCAGTAATGAAGAGGGTCAAGCAGAACCTCTGCAAGCACGGCTTTTAAAGGACATTTCTGAATGGTAAGTATTTTCTTTTGTACTTGTGTCAAAGTGCTTAGATATGCTGTCACTTGTAAATATTACTGCTGTTTATGTTAGCTTTCAATATACGGTTTTATCCTGATTAAAGTTTTACTGTAGCCGAATACATGACTGAGTAGTAGCATTTTTGTAAAGGTATCGTTTAATTTATAGCATGAACAACTATGTGTCTATAGTTTGTTGGTGTTTGTTGGAGAAGTATGCAATAGAATTTAGCTAACTGGCTAGCGAAGCCAAACCACGTTGGTCTTTGTTTATGTCCTTGATGCTACCAAAAAATAGCAACAGAATACATTTAAAAGACATACAAACAATAAAACACACTTACAGTTTGGGGCCCATAAACAGCAACTTCTGCTTTTAAAGTGGGAACTGCTTCATCTTTCAGTAATAGCCTTTGTGCAAATCCAGCATTGAACTCCTGTAGATTCTGGAAGCTGTCTTCCGCGCCGCATCCAGTGTAGACAATATCACTGATTAAAATCGGTTCTATTATCTTTTGACGCATCGCGTCGCTCGCGTCCGGTGTAGACAACTCTTCTGCTTCCAAAATGCCGCATGACATGGCCTCGCCCACTTTGTTGCGTGTTCCCGTGGGCAGGGTTTATGTTAATTGCAGGTTTTATGATGCCACCAACCCGGGAAGAAGCTCGTTGTAGTCCAAACCGGTCGTAATTGTAGGCATTAAACTGCCATAACTTTAAACGACAATATCTCCGTTTGCATTGAACTTTCAGCGCTGTAACTTTGCAGATACTGTTTATGCTCAAGCAGCAACATTACACACTAACTAAAAATTAAAAAAGTGAAATCGCAATGAACCTCCCCTTTAACAATGTCTTTACTACTTTTCTGGACCTTGAATGACGGTAATTACGTTGCTTTTATGGGGGATAAAAAACCTCTCGGATTCCTTCAAAAATATCTTAATTTGTGTTCCAAAGATCTTACGGGTGTGGAACGACATGAGGGTGAGTACTTAATGACAGAAATTTCATTTTTGCGTGAACTAACCCTCTAAGTGTGTTAAGAAATACATTCATGAAAGTAAACTAAAGTGGCTTTTATTTCATTAATATGACATTATCTGCAAATACAGCTGTTTTAAAACATACTTTTATGATTTGAAGTACACTACAAGTGCACATTCACATCCCAACAGAAAAGATTTAGGGGCCCTTGACAGTTTGAGGCCCACTGTCCCAGCCCAGAATGTTAAAACAGGATGCATGATTATTTATTTACGTTGCACTGACTTTGTATGGAGACAGTATGTCAGACCGAAATCCCAAAACCTTCCTTGTGATATGATCTGCTCTGAAGTGTGCTGTAAATTATATTCATAAAACAAATAAGGGAGTAAGCGCAGACCTGCTCGCTTTGAATGATACATTAGACATGCGGACCGCCTTCACTCTCTCCCCAGACTAATGAAAATGTGCATTGTAACATTATTATTTCCATTGATTTCTGTCCAACCCAATGTCAGGACATTTAATCTTTTATTTATTGCTCTCTCTCGCCACCACACCCATTGCCGACCTCATTTTTCTATTCAGCGTAAATCAATATTGGTCTTGAGAGTTTTCACTCTGTGCTTTTTTCTTGACTCATGTCCCCTTCCCCTCCTTTAACATCTATTGTCTCTTTTCTTTCTCCCTTTCTCACGGTCTGTGTTTGATTTCCAATTAAGTTGTCTCCAGGCGTGACTCCTGCATGACCTTTAGTGGGTTGTAGTGCTGAGGAACACAGGCTGAAGCACAATAAACATCTCTATTCGGAAAGGTTCTGATGGATGTTTTTAAAGCAGCATGCGTGCAACTGCATTTTAATGCAATGATGGTTCAAAACACTGCTGAATGAAAAGTCACCTTAGGGCACATTTCTCAATAATAACCAAAATATGTGAGATTTAGGCTGTGCTTTCACTATGCAACTGTCACATGGCCACAATTACTCTACTGCTCACATTACACAACACTGCAGACTTTTTATCGGTCACAAATTACAATCTTTAATCAAGATTATCCAAAACTAAAAACTTTCAAATAACATATATACAAGAAAGGGACAATTTTCAATATGAATATTTGATTATGCAATTTATTTTTAAAATATGCTCCATGTTGGCTCCGCTTTCAGGGCGATTCAGGAAAAACAGATGGACATATACTTACTTTTAAGGCATTTAGCAGATGCTCTTATCCAGAGCGACTTACAAAAGTGTTTTAACATCTCATATGGGAGCATTGTAATCAACAGATGGCAAGCGTGTCATTTGGAACACTATCTCCTAAAGAAGTACTTAATATAAACATAAAACAAGAGCTATCCACTTTAGCATACTTTTAAACAGAGTACTTATTATGGAAATAATATTTTTTTAAGGAATATACTTAAGTGCAAACTGAATGTAATGTTTTCAGACACACTATAAAAATGAATTTTCAATCTTGTAAATAAAACAAAGATTATTGGAGTATACATTTTAAAAGAAAATAATATTTCAGTTTTTTAAAATCATGTTTAAATCTATGTGTTACTTACCATTTCTTTGTAATTGTTTGCAAAATTTACAAGCAATTTCTGAGAACACCATTTTTTCCAGTTCACTTAATTACGTTAATTGCAATTATATAAAAATGAATAATAGTTTAAATTTATATGAAATGTACTGTTTTATCTGTATATTAGCTCAACTTTGCAGAGATTTTTAAATATTTAGGTGTAATTTCATAATTCTTGTCTTTGAAACACTGTTAAAGCGTATAGCCAAAAGTACTGACAAGAATTTATGGTAAACTAAAACATACTTTAATGTAATTTCTATTAAAACTTGGATGTTATGTATTTAATTAACTATATTTGTAATTAGACATTAGTTGTAATTTAGTAAATTTAAAATATATTAACTTAAAATGTATTATAAAACGACCAGTTAAAATTATACTTATAAATGTGCTTGAGTTAGTCAACACATTAAAATAAACTGTGTACTTCTTTAAAGGGCACCGATTATGCCCCATTTTACAAGATGTAAAATAAGTCTCTGATGTCCCCAGAGTGTGTGTGTGAAGTATTAGCTCAAAATATCCCACAGATAATGTTTTATAGCATGTTAAAATTGCCACTTTTTTGGGGGTGAGCAAAAACACAGCAATTTTTTTGTGTGTGTGCCTTTAAATGCAAATGAGCTGGTGCTCCCGGCCCCCTTTCAAGAAGAGGACGGAGCTTCAAGAGCTCATACCGGCATCTGGCAACAAAACAGGTCAATCTCTTACACTGAAAATGTCAGAAACTGTCAGTATTGGCAGAATATTTGAAGAGTTTGGTTCCAAAACGCTATAAATCCATTTTCATTAATTTGAGTAAAAGTGTTTTCTTTACCAAGAAAGTGGCAAGATGAAAACTACTGTTTTCTGTTTCAAACTTTCACATAGCATCTTTAGGTTATAATAACATTAAAAATTCAAATCCAGATTTTGATTTTCAAAGATTTATTATAAAAACTGATTATTTAAAACAACACGTTTGCCGAGTACATTGGAATTGACTGCAACTACCTAGGGGCGTCGCTATACTGCAAACATTCAAATAGCAATCATGTTGTTGTTTTTTCTATCAGATGTTTAGAATCAAAACTAGCAATGCCAGATTCGAGAATTAATCATTCGTGGTCAAACGGCTTTTAAAAACTGTTAATGATTCAGTTTTGGGGACCGTGACAGAAGTTTGATGCTGTCGTGGAACAAGCAACAGCCGGCATTTTTTCTCCTCCCGAGTGTCTCATCTTCTTAATCTCTTTACGTAAATGATTAGATTTCGATGGCTTACGGTTCTTCCCCACCGCAGAAACCACCATGTTCATCAATGCCGTCAAAATTATTCATTTTTCTGTTTTTGTTGATCACAAAGTACAAAGTAGATAAGGAAAACTAGGATGCTGGGTGTATTCAAAGCGCTGCCATTACTGTTTACAGTGCGTGGAATGGTGCGCTGTGATTGGTTGAGCGGATATATCGCATTCTGCAGAGAAATGAGACTGGTGTTTGTCGCAGTTTGGAATAATAACATGACAGAATAACATGGTGGATGTCGCATTTTGAGTAAAATTAAAAATTGACTTTTCAATTTTTCAATACAATACTGATTTTTTTTAAAAAAATGGCGTTTATCGCGTTTTGGAACCAAACTCTTCATATGCTGCATCAAAGACTATAGAATAACACAAGACGCGTCACTCGTACTGTTTTGAATGGGAGAAAGTGCAACGCGCAATATGGCGGAATAAGTCCCGCCTTCTAAATAAGAGCCAATCGCTGATTGGTAAAGTCATCGCGTCACTGCAGCGGCCGTTAGAAGCTCAGGTTTCTATAGAAACATTCAGACGCGCGCCTCCTAAATGATAGACAAGAGAAGCGCATTTAGGACTGCGCATGCTTATTAGCTTGAGCCAGCCTGAAAAATACCGTTTTTTGTCACGATTCGAGCATTTAGAAACAAAATTTATGAGACAGTTGTTGTCAGATTTCATTGGTGATTTCAAATATGAAATTTAATCGAAAGCTTGGCAAACAGCTTTAGAGAATTTGATGTTTCCCCATTCAAAGAGATAGGAGCTGCACTTGCAAGCCCGAGAGGTGTTTCAAAGATGGCCGCCGAGTGAAATTACTTGTCTTAAAGGGACTTTGGCTGCATGGAGATAGAACAGGTATAGTTTAGTTTATTTACGGTTATAAATTATGTTGTCATCTGCTTTTTTTTCACAAGGTAATATGGATAAAATAAAACCTTGAGTAAATAAACAAGCCAGTCTTGAGTCTGGATAAGTTAATTCAATAATTTGGATATGCGGACAGTGCTGAGCAAAACACTAGTCCTGCTGGTTATGCTACAGTGGGCAAGTCATAGGTGTCAGCTTGATTCTAAGGAATAAAGAGGCAGCGGAGGGAGTGCAGCAGAAGTGTGAGGTGGGAGTACTTGAGAAGGTTGAAAATCAGGTGGGCTGCAGCATTCAAGATGAGCTGCAACGATTTGATATGCAGTAGTGAAGGCGAAGCTTATCTGGTAATAAACAGTCTGTTTTGCAGGAGGAATCAGCATGTCTTGACTGTGGTTTGCAGCCTATGTGGGGCGCAAACTACAGGTCACTGTCAAATATGACACTAAGGTTTTTGGCTTTCTGTGAGAAATGGTTAAGATGTCTTGAAGTGACAAGGTATTGCCAAGAGTGATTCTTGGCCAGGATGAACACCCAGGGGTGCCATAAACAGCTTTGCAAGACACAATTATGGGCTCCCTCCTTTCAGATAAACCTTCTCTTTTGACTTAAAATTATTTATATTTTTAGAGAAATTAGCTTCATTGGTATTATAGCTACAACAGGCTATTTGATAGTGCGTTAATACAAGTAGCATGTAAGAGTCTCACACAAAAATATCTTTGTCTTTTTAACACTCCCACCATTACATCGTTTTTAGAGGGATTTTTGACCCACTTATGTAGGATATCTTTAAATGTAATTTAAAAATGCTCTCATTGCGTCTGTCACTTGAATCATAGAATCATCAGAAACAATATTTTGTTTATTCTGATTTTGAAAGACTCAATCTTTAAGGGAATGTTTCACCCTTTTTTGCCTCTTCATCCTTATTTTTTATGTTTTCACTTTTGGGTACAAGACAAATGCCTCTTCATCCGTCACGTTGCTTTTTAACCTCATATTCTTAAGTGATGAGAGAGCAAGTTCACTTTTTTCACTTATTACTTTTTTTTAATAATTTACAAATTTTAATTGCAAATTACTACTATTAATGGTTAAATGTGTTCATGTATATATGATTTTTAAAAATAAACTCTTAAAATCTTTAACCCAATAATGGTGCCTCTGTGAACACCAGCTTGGTTGTAGATAAATTCAGCTTGATATCTCCAAGCATTAAAATATTATGCACATCATCTGTTTGCATGTTATAAAGCTTATGGTACCACTTTAGTTTAGGGTCCAATTCTCACTATTAACTAGTTGCTTATTAGGTGACGCGCATTTTTTTTATAGACTGGTTATAGGCAGGTAAACAACACAGTAGCGCTCATTCCTCAAGTCTGTGGAAACACGCACCCGGTTTGTGACAGGCTCCTGTTCGCCTGGCCTCCATTTGAGCTTGATTTTGGCAGAATGTTAATAATATAATGACACATGCAAGTGTCTGGTCATATAAAGCTGCAATATCAACTTTTTTATTTTTTTATTTCCTGATAAGTCGATGTTTTGGACATTTGAGGTTTCCACCTGACAGCGATGTTATAAATTTATTTTGCCTATGTCACAATATGAGGTAAATCCGGTCCTTCCGAGAACAGGCTCTGGCTCCAGAACGCGAACCATTCTGGTGGGAAAGGGGTATTAGAGAAGTCTGTCGGTTTCTTCTCCAGTCATTTAGTCCCTGATGGAGCTCACATTCATCATCCTCGACTTTTGATTGCAACACCCACATCTAAAAATCCAATCGGGATAGAACCAAGACCCGCCCTACATTTTTTCATTTTCGATAATCCGTTACACTCGGATGTACATCACAATACAGAAGAAACAATCTATCTCTACTTCCGTTTCATTGCAACTTTACATTTCAGGGCCATTTCTGCACCAATTATCGCTGGATTTGGATTAAAACGTTTTTGCATTAATTTTTGGAACGAGGAAGTGAAAAAACAACTGTTGCCACTGCATCACCCACACTACAAGATTACATGTTGATAATTTTAACCATGCTTGGCAATATTGAAGCATCTGTATCAGCTCAAGACAGACTCTGATTGCATCACTGAACTGGTCATTCTTAATATGTGAAACTCAACAGCTAAATATCTAAGCGGTAGGAGAATGGCCTCAGATTCAGATCAAGATGTCAAGTGTTTGTAAAATGTTGTCTCTGGCCTGTTTGGGTGTTAGGTTTGAAATGCTATGATTAAACAAGGTTTGTAACATTTTCTGAAGAAAATGGGATTGATGCTTGCCTGTGTAAAACTCACCGTCACAATGATAGTTAAGGTGTTTTGATTGGTTGCTCTGTGGTTGCTGACTGCCTCAAGTCAAAAGAGCCTCTATAAAATGACTCAATATAAATATGGGATATTTTGACCAATTTATCATCAGGGAGACGAAAATCCACCAGTTGCTTAGAAAAGCACACCTCCTCCTCACCAAGCTGTAGGATTTGAGGTATCATTCATGTCTGTAATACAAACAGTGCAGGATGAATTGAGTGTCAAAGTGTAATACTTTGGTGAAATCTGTAACCCAATAAAGGGGTGATGATGGATTTTGATCCCTTGCCATCTACTTGTCCTGGGAGGATGATGAGAAATAAAGACCTCATCTGGTTGAAATAAACTATGAGTCACAGGAAGTCTTTTACAGCTCCACAAGCAGCCTGAGAAGTCAAAATCATTATCTATAGATTGAACTTCATTCTTCTTGTTTGGAGTGTGATATTCATTAGCCCTTCATATCCGCAAAGTGATTAGATGTCCCTGGGAACAAAAGTGAAGAGTGGTTGTTGGATAGAAGGGCTGTCACTGATGAGGACTCTCTCATATGATTGCTGTCAAAGCTGCTGGATGTCACAAGTGTTTCTGAGAGGCTGCAGAGAGTAATGGGGTGTTAAAGGATAAGTATAACATTTGTAGTATGCAAGATGCAATAATTACTAAGGCTATTAATTGATTAAAAATGAATCATTTCATTATTGTGGCAGAATAAAGCATTTAATAGTGAAGTGGTGACCCAACACAGTTAATGGATTATTTGACCCAAAAATGAAAATTCTGTCATCATTTACTCACCCTCATGTCATTCCAAACCCGTAAGACTTTACAACACAAATGAAGATATTTTTAATGAAATTTGAGATTTCTGTCCCTCTATTAACAGTCTACGCAACTACTACTTTGACGCTTCAAAAAATAGCATGTATAAACCTTAATTAAAAAACTGAATAATCAATTAAAAAGTAATTTATACCTGTATGACATTACGCTGTACCCACATTGGACCAGTAGTCACACCAACGGACCGTCAGCTGAACGTCTGATGCATATGGCACACTTAACTGGAAACACTTCAGGAGTATCGAAGTCGTCATCTGGTTGGTTGAATTCTACAGGATGTCCGGGAGATGTGTGTGTAGCGTTCTTTAACGGTCGGCCTGGAAACAAATGCCGTGACGCCAAACCCCCTCGTAGAAGAAGAAGGCCGTCGTGTTTACAACTGTGAGCGCTTATCAGGATCAAATAAACGCTGGATTTTCAAAAGTATGTTAAGTTCGCGGCTCCATTGTTGCATTAAACTTGCACAATGTTCTTGAATGAATAATTTATTAGATGCATGCCGGTCTGTTTTTGTTGGTACATCGACTTTCATTTTCAAGCCCCTAAACCTGACACGGAACAAAACGAACTGTGATTGGTTGCGTTACATGTCAGTCAAACGTCCTCTTGGGCGGTCCTTCTGCCGTCAGTCTGAAGGTCTGGCTACGCAAGACTATTGGACCAGTGGTTTGGAAAATGGATGGATGATTCAGCTGTGGGCGCCATCTTCTGGCAAGACACGGGAATTCATTCGATGCGTGACTCTCACAGTGCATTAGTTGTGCATGTGATCAGTTGTACACTCATTATAGCAGTGCATTATGGGATTGAATGAGTGCACTTGATAACATCCACTATGGTTTTTGGACACCACAACAAATGACTGTCCCCTCAAATAATGCCCTATTTAAGGGTATAGGGGGCAAATTTTGGACACAGCCCAAAACTAAAAAGAGCAGGGAAACAGGAACTAAAGGAAACAGAACAGAATGTCAAAATAAAAGACATTAGAATGGAACATAAACGTGACAGTTAATAATACAAAAGTAACTAAAAATGTCCTTAAAATAAAACATTGAAATGTGTTAAAAATTACTATGAACTGCACTGAAAAAAATAAGAAAAAATATTAAGTATGAATATTAAAATAATATATTTAATAGAATAAAAAGGTACAACTTTATATTAATAACTTTTAAATTAATCATTTAAAAAATACTTGTGTATAATTACACTGTTGACCCTATCCTTACTCTTTAACCCACCCGTAGATCTAACCATACCACTGAACCTGTCCTTAAACTTACCCGTGTCTCACCTCAATAGCAGCAAAAGTGTTTTGCAATACAACATGATTACAAGTACATTACACCTAACAATTCTATATACATATAACACTGATTATAAAGTGTGACCAAATAAAAATATTATAATAAAACAAATATTATTGTTACAATAATGTTAAAATAATTTTTGCTGAATTGTTTTCTAAATGTCTGATTTTTGATGTGTGAGTTCAGCACTGTGGGTTGAACAGCGAGATGTCATGACAGACATGAGCAGAGGCAAAATATCCAGTTATCAGTCCTCTCTTTCCACACTGACAGCTACTCTCAGTTGTTGCATGAGAAAGTCTCTTGACATCCTGCTGAGGATTACATCATCACTATAGCAACCAAAGTAGATACATTAGATATTGACTATACTAGCTGAACAAACGGGTCTGATTTCATCACTTTCCAAAATGGCACAGATAGTCAGCCCTAAATATTGGATTTAAAAAGCAAATTAAATTTATTTGCAGTGTAAACAAAACCTTAAGTGCTGTTCCCCAGGACCTGTCTTTTAATTTGTCTTCTTTGACTATTGTGTCACGTTTTTTTTTGGCATTTTACACCATAAGTGCTGTGTTTTTAAGATGCTGTGTCAAAGGCTATTGGCTCTTTTAATTGAATGTTAAAGTTCTATTCCTACAGCTACAACAATTGTGAATGTTATATTGCTTTTATGCAACAGTTCAACAGATAACATAAGTTAATATTTAATAACTTACATTTTAGACACAATATTGCCAGTTGTTTTTACACTGTGTTTAGTTCCTGTCTCTATAAAGCCTCTCCTTTCAAAAAGTGTAAATGTGCTCTGATTGGTCGGCTGAACCAGTGTGTTGTGATTGGTCAACCACTTCAAGCATGTTTTGGAAATGTCACACCCCTTACCTTAACTGTGAGTTTCAACACACTACTAATGCAACTCAAACAGGCCTTACCTCCTTTTTTTTTTTTTTTTTTTACATATGTCTTGGGCGGGAATTATTATTATAAGCAGGGGTGCACATAAGTTTTTTGGTCTGGTTCTCAAGGGAGCACCTGGAGATGTTGCTTGGTACTCACACTTTAAGTGACACACTTATCCTAAAAGCTGTCCTCATCACTTTCCTCCTGACTGCTCTCCTCACTATCTTCTTTTCTCTTGAACATGGTAGATGATGATAATGAATTTTTTTTATTTTTTTTTTACTAACATTAATGACACAGACAACAGCAAGAATATTAGGCTGCTGTCACTTTAAGAAGGAAAGCACGGCCCGAATAACTGACACACATCCGGTTTCTTTCTTAACTGTTCACTTATGACATAACCGAGAGAATACTTGCCGAGACAGGTATTTTGACATAATTTTGTGTGTATGTGTACGTTCAAGCGCAAGTAAACGCGAAAGAGGAATTAATTCGGTGTTCGAGCACTGTCTGACTCTCTCTCTGCGTGCGCGCGTTTCGGGGGTGTGAGGCTGTGCGCACAGATAACAGCTCGCGAGTCCCGATTTTCGCCTCTTCTTCCAGTTTTAAAATCGGTTGAATATGTTAATTGGCAAGACAAAACACGTCGAAATGATAAACTTTCACTCTATGGTGGTTAAATTCAGCAGTTAATCCGCGAATCACATGTGTGCCGAACCGTTAGACCTTATCCGTACGATCACGGATTAACTGCGATCCGTTGCACACCTAATAATTAAAGAACACACTTATCATCATGATTGCTATCTTACCAGAGATGGAGAAAAATCCTACTCCAGTAAGTAAACGTGTCCCTGTGAACCGGTCCTCAAAAACGTTGGTACTCAAAAGCGCTTCCCTCCATGTTTTCTGGTGTGCATCGTTTATTTTTTCCACGCATGCGCACCTGCGTACCACTTATGTGCACCCCTGATTATAAGGAATATTGCGACTTGTACATTCCCAGAAGAAAACTCAAGACTACAACCAAGGCATTTCTGGGAGTTCAGAAACAGTGCGCACTGATATAGAGAATTATGGAAGCTTGTTTCCGCCACTGAATAAAAAATAAAAAAGGTATAATTGCGACTTTTTATCTCATAATTCTGACTTTGTTTCTCGCAATTGTGAGTTTACATCTCGCAATTCTGACTTTTTTCTCAGATTTGTGAGATATTAACTTGCAATGATGAGTTATATAGTCCAATTCTGAGGAAAAAAAAGACTGAACATGCAATTGCGAGTTATACAGTCAAAATTGTAAAATATAAACTCGCAATTCTGAGAAAAAAAGTCAGTCTTTTTTTCCTCAGAATTTGACTTTATAACTCATCATTGCAAGTTTATATCTCGCAATTGTGAGAAAAAAAGTCAGAATTGTGAGATAAAAAGTCACAATGACCTAGTGGCAGAAACGAGCTTCCATAAAGAATAACTCCCTTTGGAGTGATTTTGTGCTTCGTAACTTTGCAGACCTTTTTCATGCTTAAACAGCAACATTACACGCTAAAGAAAGTTGTATGTAAAAAACTATAATAGGTCCTCTTTAAAACTAGACATTACTTTACCACAGAATCTGTACTTTAAAAGTACTTGTCAACATATTATCATATCAACAAAGTACTTGTCAACACATCATCAGCACGTTCCGTAACGCTGCATTCACACGAGGTGTCAGCGTCAAAGCTTGACTGAGGTCGTGTCTGAAGCTTGTGTTGACGTGACCGTTATAGTGATAACAGCCAATCACATTACCTTCCGGTGTTGCATGAATGTAATTGGCTAGCGACTGCTCTAGAGTGTTTGCATAAGGCGATCTGATTGGCTGACGCCTGCTTTGGCGCTTGAAAAGTTGAGAAATCTTCAACTTCTGCCGCGAGCAACGCGAGTGAAGCGACGCGACGGAACCCACAATTCAGTTCGGCAATGCATGACGTCACCCATTCAAAGTAAACGAGAAGCGTTAACTCCGTCTCTTGTGACACTTTGCAGAATCTGCTCTGGCTGTGTGCGGTAATGTGTTTTGAAGGAGGCGTGGCTTTGGAGATTCTCTGAAGGGAGGGTGGGATTTCATGCTTTAAAAGCTAGCTTGCTATTGCAATTCAATGTATAATTTATTACTAAACCGACATTATACGTTAAACCGACAGCACTAATAACAACAACAACAACTCTAAATCAGTGTTAGGTACCATACTGTTCCTTGTTATCATACTTCAAATTGCTTAGGCTGATTACAATCACAGTTGCCCCAGCAGGAGGGTTCTACTCTTTTAAATAAAATATTTAAATCGTTAAAGTATTTAATTATCTGTTTATGGTGCTGCGCAGTTTGTCCTTAGTTCACATATGTAATTTACACCCCCCAGTCCTCCAGGTCAGGGGCGGGAATCATTTCACAGAGAGCACTCATGGGCAATCGCCAGGCCTACTCAACAGTGACGGCTGATTTACCTGCTAAACTTACTTCACCATGATGGAAAGCAAAGGTGGCGCTGGATGGAGAAAAACAATAAAATGGAGAGAGATAAATGAGAATGTGCAGAGGCGAGAAAGACTGTAGAGCGGCATGTTAATGATTGGAGATGAAAATAAGATTAGCGGGCGTGTGTGCGTGCAAGAGAGAGAGAAAGAGAGAGTACGTGGGTGAAATTGAGCAAGTCGGGCTACCGTTAAAGAGAGGCAAAATAGTGAGAATGCGGAAAGAAGATTGTGTGATAGCGACGACACATGATACGCAGATAGGCCGAGATTACTGAAAAGGCAATGTAGAAAAACAGAAGCACGTAATGAGAAAAGGACAGATAAGAATGGGTATCGCTGAGAGGGAGAATACTCTTGTTTAGCCGTACCAGGATGAGACGGCTTCGTGCAGAACACCACAGAGAGCACAAAACACTTGATTATTGCTCAGATTGTGAGAGGTGCTGTGTCAGCTTGGAGAAGAAAGAGAAGAAAAGCCAGGTCTGTTGATACAGGGCAGCTCTAGAATTGGACATGCTGAGAGAAAGCACTTGATTGGCACCTAGAGAGATTGTTTTTTTGTACTAGTCTCTGTGTGTTCATTCTCGCCTCCTTTAGGCTTTTGAATGTTGCCTGTGGTAGCTCGATGTAAATATATTCATCTGATTTCTTTACAAAACATAGGTCTTTTCATTATGACAATACGACAAAAGGCTGCCACAAACTCTGTAGCATGCTGAGCAGGGTCGGTTTCCGTTAATACCACAAGAGAGCACTCAATTCCTGTGGAATAATCACACCAGACTCCATATGCAGAGAATCGATGAGGATGGAAACAGCTACACAACATGCATCACATTTTTTTATAAACGAAACCTAGAAACTCTAAATGAAATACAAAGAAACACTGACACAAAATGAATAAGAAATATTTAAAATTCAAACTAGCACGTGTGTGATATTAAGAATGTAAACTCATTTGCACACAAGGTCAAATTGTCTTGCCTCCACTGAAGCACAACACAAGATGCTCTTTGGATCATTAATTTGTGAAATATGCCTGTAATAGCATTGTATCTCAAAGATGTTTGCTGTTCATTTATTAAAAGTTGAATAATATCAGGGTTGTTTTAAAATATTACAGATGAAATATGATTAAATGATAAGCTATTTGCCAAAGTGATATTATGAATATGTACAAAGATCATCAGGCTTTGTACAAACTTCATTCCATGTCGGTTGAAGTGCTGCTGTTATTAAAGCAAAAGAAAGATAAAAACCAAATAGGCTACTGTTATTTTTTGAATTCCATGTTGCACTTAATTTTGTAAGAAGCCCTGGATTTTAAGTTGGAAAAAAAAAACTCTTAATTTTTTTCTCAGCATTTTTTGTCTGTATTTTCTCCTGATTTTTTTTTTTTTTTTTTTTTTTTTTGAGGTAACACACACACAAACACACAGAAAAGCAAGCCAACAATAGGGCTTTTCACAGCGCTTAACCCCGGGTTATCGTCGTTCTAAACATCGCTTTTAACCCCGGGTAAAGGAACGTTTCACACTTGTAATTTAGAAGCGGGGTTAGCACCGCTTTTTACCTGGGGTTATAAAATCCTGCTTCAGAGCCAGTGTTAATTTTGACAGCAAATTTTGATTTAGTTTTAGTCATAGTCTTTTGACTAAAATGCCATTTAGTTTTAGTCATCGGAAATTGTTTTAGTTTTAGACTAGTTTTAGTCGACTAAATATCATAAGATTTTAGTCGACTAAATCTACAGTAGATTTAGTCAACTAAAATCTAATTTAGTTAAATTGTAATGCATTAAGCATTTCTCTAACAATACACAGATCCAATACACTGATATACATCTGATATACTCTCTAAACTGTTTATGTTCACTTAAGACAACCAACTGTACTTTACTCGCCAAAACGGACGGTTTTTGTCCGTTCAAGTGCAAAAACACACGAAAGAGAGCTCAATTCATTACTTGTCAGGGACTGACACACTTATCATTGAGGTACTATTATAGTTTTTGTTTAAAATCTTGATCAGATTTGATTTTTAGTTTTTCTGCTTTCATTGTAATTTTAGTTAAAAGTTTTAGTAATTTTTTGTGTTTATGTCTATATAGTTTTTTATTTCTGTTTTAGTTATTTTAGTAGCCTACATCAGGTTAAGCTAAAGTTGGAAACTAGATGAAATAAATTAAGTTTACATTTTTTATATATTTATTTTATTTCAGTTAACGTTTATCATAATGAAGATTTTTTATGGTTTTAGGTTTAGATAACTATAATAACCCTTATACCTGTAAAATATATTGAATAATGTGTCAAATAATGTTCTTAGTCTTTCCTTCCTGTGACAACATACAGTAGTTTACTATGAATTAAGTAGAAATTAAATTAAATACAGTTTATTGTGTAAACAAAATAACAATAATGACCAGGAAAAAATAAGAATTATAAACCAGACTTTTATTATGAAATGTCTGCAGTCAGCACTGTAGCCTACTGTAGTAGCAGGCTGCTCATTTAAGTTCAGATGAGGGAGTTAAAATATGCATTTTTACAACCGTCTAATACATACTACCATATAAACATCGTGTAGTAAACATTGTCATAATTCATCAACATTAGCTTATCAGCAATCGCTTGGCATAAATGTGCGCTATTCATTCTGAAGTGCTGCTGGATCAACAGCGCCTTTTTTTCCCGCGGTTAGATCAGCACGTTACACTTCAAAACCCATCTTCCACACAGGACAGCAGTCCTGACTGGTTATCTTCCCAAATCGTCCCTCTATCATTTTCGTCTCGTTTTTATTTGTTGACGAAATTTAGAGTAGATTTTAGTCATAGTTTTAGTCATTCAAAACGCATTTTTATTTAGTCATCGTCTCGTTTTCGTCCGTCAAAAAATGTCGTTGACGGAAATTATGACGAAAATTATTCGTCAACGAAATTAACACTGTTCAGAGCAGGATTAGCACCGCTTTTAAGGTGTTAACCCCGCATTGTGGTGCCAAACTTGTACAGTGTGAAACGATGCGGTGTTAGAATGTTATGCTAGACGCTTAGCAATGGATAGGCTAACCAATAGCGTGCCTTATATTCACGTGCTTTAGACAGTCACAGAAACGCTGCGCATTGTATATAAACAGTAAATTCAGCGTTTGAGAGGAAAAATGTCAAATGCTGACAGAAAACGCGACAATCTGAGCTCGTTTCATTCTTACCTTTATAGTCCGAAATGTCCATTCAGTGTAAACTCGATAGTACAGTCGGCAATACAGGATGCGCGATGCTAGAGCTATGTAAACAGGTCGCATGCTGTATCCAATCAATGACACTGACACCGCAAATATGCAAATAAGAACATTAACCCAGAGTTTAGGAATGTGAAACGTCAGCTTATGAATACCCAGGATTGTTAACCCCGGGTAAATTATGAGCAGTGTGAAACGCGAAGCACGATAACACAGGATTCAGTTTACAAGGGGTTTAGAGCCCAGGGTTAACTATTTCAAGTGTGAAAAGCCCTAATTAGGATGCAGTACCAACCTCAGCCACCAGATGCCACTAACGTTAAGCATGAAATCTAATGCTTACAACGTGACAGCTTTATCAGTTGATTTAGAGTTGAATAATACAATTAAAAAATACAGAGAAAACAATAACAAAAAACTCTTAGAGAGATAAAAAAAAAACAAACAAAAAAAACACATAAAAAACATTTTTGTGTGTGTGTGTAAGAAACAGACTTAGGAAGCACACATTTTTACTTTGTGGTTCTGAGCCTCTGTTACTGAAAATGCATTATATTAGAAAAATGCAAAATTGAAGTAGGGAGGTCTCACAGGAACATTCAAGCCATATAATTTAAAAAAAGATATTCAAATGAGTGCAATACAATGCTGAGAGCTGATATCACATCATTACTTCAGTCGCTGTTGTCTTTTTTTTCTAGTTCGGTGTGTACCGGCACGCCTCTTCACCCCTATATTCCACACCCCGCCTTCCCATTACTGTCATGTGACACTCAGTAACTCTTGTCCCATGCCTAGGATTTGACAGCAATCTTGTCAGAGTGCACTCAGCAGCAGAGTGAAAGCCCTTCTGTATCTCACAACCTCATTCACTTGGGGACCATTCCTGGGGACGTTCACTCAGCCTGTGGACAGAGTAATCAGGACAGATTTTACATGCTGTGATGGAAGGCCCAAAAATACGCAAAACAACTGCTGTGTGGTTGAAAGGAGATGTAGCTTGGCTATGCACAAAAAGATTTAGTGAGCAGCCACATGCGTCTCAGCCAGCAAATCTGAGGAATCATGTAACACTTGGAAAAAGGCTCGCTTTGAATTACATTTACACCATCATAAGCATTCATTGTACAATTTCAGGCCATAACACACTGAGAAAAAAAAGAAAAGTGAAATTTAGAGTAAAAAATGCCAGCTATGGTTTCCAGAACTTAAAAATATGGTGGTAATATTACCTTTATAATACACTCTCAACTACAAAAACACAATAATGTATAGAAGAACACAGTTTCATACATACAAATACAAAACACAATCATGGTTACACACGTGACACTAATATAATTCAATAGACATTCATGTAACATCATAAGATAACATAAAACCCTAATGTACATAACTGATGACAAAAAACTAACACTTTACAATAAGGTCCCATTAGTTAAAGCATTAACTAACAATGAGCAAGACATTTGTTACAGTATTTATTAAGCTTTGTTTAACGGGCTATATGTAAGATTTTTCATGTATTAATCGCTTTTTTATTGCCAATTGTGTTAACAGCTTGTAAGGAAACTTAAAAAAACGAGACCTTCCCTAACTTCCTAGGTTGTCTATGAAAGCAAATTTTTATGTGAAGGATTCGGGACGTTTTTACCGGGAAAATCAAAAGGTTGTGAGAGCCTCTCTTCCGTTAAATGACATGAAACAAATGCTTATACGATGTTCAGGATACTGCCGAAAGAGACATTCTGTACTGTAATGTCAATGTGTCAACATGCAAAGAAAAGAGATTTATTCAAACTACAGTCTCACATAGCCAGATCTATATAATCTATAGTCTCAAATATACTTTTTAATCAAACTATCATAACAGTGTAATTTAATTACCTCATCTGTCGTCACAATGCCACTGAATTGCAGAGCTGGTGCAAACATATCCACATCGCTATGATCATATGCTTTCTTAACTGCTGTTTTCTCACCACTGTCATTTTTTGTTATGATTATTTTGTCATCTAAACATCGCTCTCAGTAGCGTGGGCGGTGTTGGGATGTTCGTTAAAAGTGTATAGCTGCAAAGGTATTTCCAACTTCTTTTTGTTTCTAAGGGTACATTACACGACAACGATGTACTAAAAACAGAAAAGTTTTTCCTTTGCGTTTTTCGCGTACAGATGACAAAGTTGTCAAAACGATCCCCGTTCACACTGATCTGCGAAAACTATTAAAAACGCTGTATTCTGCTGCCAGGCCAGTAGTTGGCGATGTCACTTTGTAAAGAAACACTATGCACCTATAGACTGAACAGGTAATACGCATGCGCATGCGACAATAATGGTCTCATTTTTAAAAACTTGCACTTTGAAACTGTTTCTAAAATTTTCTATTTTCAGGCCCCCAAAATGCCGTTGTCGTGGAAATGAAGGGCCAAAATGCATAAAAAGTTTTCTGAAAACAGTATTGTGTAAACGGCCCCTAAGCAAAGAACGAAAAAGAACTATATATGAGTATTTTGGGGCATTGAATCACATTCTGGGTATTGTGCATTACGTGTACATGAGAGAGAGTACTAGCAATAAGTTGCTGGCTGCAGTTCACTTAATGGCCACTGGTGTTGCTAATAACAAAGGTTTCTGAATTCTACATATACCCTCTTTATTGTTACAGCTGTTCATTGTTAGTTCATGTTAGTCACACTGGGAATTCTGGGAATGTCAATTTATGGCTTTTCACTGTAAATTATGAGATTACTTAGTATTTTTAAATCCATAAACTGTTAATTTAATAGTATTATACTGTAAATGTACAAAAAAAGTCCCATTAGATTTATTAGTTTTTCTCTATATATAGTAAGGGAACTTAACATTAACCAATTGACAGCTTTTTACCATATTAGGCCCTATCATACACCCGGCGCAATGCGGCACCAGGTGCGATGCAAGTGTTTTTTATGCTAGTTTCAGCCCGGCGCAGTTATCATTTTCATGTCCTGCGCCACGTTGTTTAAAAAGCAAATGCATTTGCGCCCATTTGTGTGCCCATGGGCGTGCTGGTCTGAAAACGAGGTGTGTTCAGGCGCATTGTTGGCGCGTTACTATTTTGAGGCAACTGAAACAGACTGCAGCATTGACCAACTGAAACCTGGTCTAAAGTCAATGGTGCAATATCTGTTTTATTTAAAGTGCGCATTAATAATATGCGACTATATGCGGGTGCACAACGCGCGTACACTCTGCTTATTACACACACAGGGAAGCGCAGCAGCACACAAACATGCCAAATATTAAAAATAAAAGGATTACAATGTAAAAGATTATTATTGTGTGCATAAAGATAAAAATGCTTTGGTGGAATCCGGCTTTTCCCGTAGATGGTCTGCTTGTTCGCTTTAACCTCGCGCATGAGCAGATCCGTTTCCTCACTAGAGAAGCGTTCAGTTTTTCCACTTGCAAATTCCGCCATGTAAATAGCGAATACGCCATGGCGCGAGCGCAACTGGCTTTTAAAGGGAATGGGAGACAAGGCTCTGGTTGGTTTATTGCAAGTTATGCCCAAAACACACCCATTACTCATTAAGAGAATAGAGACAACCCTTTTAGACAATAGAGACAGAGCGACACGCGTCATAATCTGAAAACCACGCCCACCGGGGGGGAAAACAATCCAACAGTCCCCATTGACTTTATATAGCGTGAGGCTGCCTCTTTGTCATTTCTGGCTTAAAACAAAAATTAGAACAATGTCTAAAAGCTGCTATGTGACAAGGTGTACAGCAAACAAGCCAAAAAACCCAGAACTACGTTTTTATAAGCTGTCGACCCCAAAAAACGAATGTTTAAGGACACAAAAGTGGATACAGGCAGTGAGACAGAGCACAACAGGTCATATTACTATAAGAAATGCATTGGAGGGGAACGTATTCGGCGACAGGTGAAATAATTCTTTGACATGGTTAAAAATAATTAATGTTTTTTTTTCTTTGTTTGTTTAGCATAACCTGTCGCTGATTACGTTCCCCTCCAATTTATTTCTTATAGTAATATGACCCGTTGCGCTCTGTCTCACTGCCTGTATCCACTTTTGTGTCCTTAAACATTCGTTTTTTGGGGTCGACAGCTTATAAAAACTTAGTTCTGGGTTTTTTTAGCTTGTTTGCTGTACACCATGTCACATAGCAGCTTTTAGACATTGTTCTGTTTTTTGTAATAAGTCAGAAATGACAAGGAGGCAGCCTCATGCAATACAAAGTCAATGGAGACGGTTGGATTGTTTTCCCCCCCGGTGGGCGTGGTTTTCAGATTATACTAAATGCGCTCTGTCTCTATGTGCCGGGCGCGCCGACCATTTTTCCCGTCCTTAAACTAGCAAAAGTGGATTCGGACTAAGTGCACCTACGCCGTGCGCTTTAGACCATGTGCTTAGATCATTAAAATAGGGCCCTTTGACTCAATTTTAAAGAACCCTTTATGCCAAAAAAAACAAAACAAAAAAAACCCCCAATCTATAAGGAGATAAATGACCGCATAATACTTTAATGTCTCGGGTTATTTAATTTTGACTTTTTTCAGGTGATAAAGCATGTTTTACGAGCTGTTTAATTCATAACATTTAGTCAAATTAAATGTAAATTAAAACAAAATTAATTAATTAAAACTAAATCCATAAAATTATCCCATGGTGGGAACCTCTGAAAGGTTCTCTATATGAAGCACCTGACAGAACCATTTCTTTTTACAGTCTTTTACCAGACATTTTCTTTTACAGTGCATGTAACCTACTGTATAAATGGTATATAAGGTACTCTTGTGATCTGAGATCGGCTCGTGAGATTGTGAGCACCAGACATAAACAGATTGAATGACGGGGGTGAGCTGCCATTATGTGTGATGTGAAGTCAGCCACAGCCCATCAGCTTCAATGCCACACGAGCAGATAAGTCAGTCCTTGAGGGCACACATTATGCATCTATCAAATCCAGCATGAACATAGGGGAGTGCTCCACACTGAAAGTCAATGCCATCAGCTCTCAAATGAAGCATGGTGTTGAAGTTTTTTTTTGTTTTTTTGTTTTTTTTTTGCACATTATTCTATTAAACAGGCACAGTCTTTGGGAAGACTAACCGCCGGGGCGAATATCCGACTGTACGGGCATTTTCTGCCACACTTAGAGTGTAATACTCCACACGTTTCCTCACAGCTGGATAAAAAATATTTAGAGGGAAAAAAGGCAATCCAAACAACAAAAATCACACCTCTCGGAGCCAGGCTTTTTACTTCTTTCTGAAAATCGCAGTGATACTACCCCCAAGAGAGAAACCATTTCCTGTGCTGGGCGAAAAAATGGTACGTTAAGAATCATCCACCCAATAAATTGGTTTCCGGCATGGAATCGTTTGATTATGTGCTGGACGTGACTTGTGTGTGTGTGTTTTAAGTTTGTGCCAAGCTGTTTTCTATATTTATGTCAGTACCGAGTGAACGCTGTCCCGAGTGATTGTGGTCTAATCCCTGTTGTTCTGCCCCTCGCAACCCGAGAATCCCGTCTGATGCGTAATCTTGTTCTGCTGTTAATCCTAATCTCTACGGTATCAAAAAACCAAACAAACACACAATAGTGTTGTGCTTTCTTCATTTATCAGTTGTTTTACAAGATGAGATGAGAAGCAGATCTTGGCTGTCAAGTACACTGACACATCTTTTATCGCGCCACCTGCTGCGCTGTCTTGCATACTTTGCGCACATCTCACTTAATACCTTGTTCAACAGGCTTGGAGTCCAATTATGCAATCCAACTTATCTTCTTAAGGCTTTTGAGAACATTATTATTTATTATTCCCTGTTGTGTTTGATACAGAGACAATTGGGATTAACTTTGGGTTTATTAAAGATTACCTTTTCATTGCTGTGAGTGAGCATGTTCTCTTTTTATGGTCTTTTGTGCTTCAGTAACAAAACACTGATGATATATTCAGTACTATACATTGTTGGTATTAGTGTAAAAATGTTTTCATTAATAAAATAAAATAATATGTAACTATTAGATGAAAAATGTACATGTGGTCCCACTTTATATTAGGTGTCTAACTACTATGTACAAAAACATTGTTAGGTACAATGTACTTATTGTGTTCATGTATTGCAAAACACTTTTGCTGCTATTGAGATACGGGTAGGTTAAAGGGTGGGTTGAGGTGTAAGGGAAGGTCAACTGTGTAATTATAGATGTAATTACAGAAATTATTTACAGATGTTATTACATGCAGGTATTTTTTAAACTAAAAGTAAAATATAAAACATGAATGTACACAATAAGTGCACTGTATCAAATGATTAATTTAAATATTAGTACATTGGGTTACACTTTATTTTAAGGTGTCAGAATTACAGTGTAATTATACATTTAAGTACTGAGTAATAATAATTAACTGCATGTTATTACTATAGGGTTAGGGTGAGGGTTTGGTTTAGGGTTACTTGCATGTAATTATGCATAAATTCTAGTTATTACTACAGTAACTACATGTAACGTGTAACAATGACACTGTAAAATAAAGTGTTACTGTACATTGTAGTTAAAGACACTTATGAC
Organism: Mylopharyngodon piceus; assembly: GCA_039654765.1. Taxonomy (NCBI): domain Eukaryota; kingdom Metazoa; phylum Chordata; class Actinopteri; order Cypriniformes; family Xenocyprididae; genus Mylopharyngodon; species Mylopharyngodon piceus. The sequence goes on along the minus strand of CM077443.1, from coordinate 34,974,453 downwards.
GTGTGAAATACCTGGGCAACTAACTGAAATGAAATAAGTTGAAGTTGAAGTACTAAAATGACTAAACTAAAAGTGAAATAAAAATAAATTAATGCTAAATAGAAATATATAAAACTAATCCAAATTTACTAAAACTTAAAATGAAAAATGAAAATATAAAAATGAAAGATAATTCAAAGTATGAATAAATATATAAATAATGCAAAAATAACACTGATACTTTAGATACTTTTTTCCTTCAGACCTGACTTTTTTTCCACTGAGCAATTTTTTACCTACTTAATATTTGCTCTTTTTCAATGTAGAAATTAATCTAAAAAAACGTTTTTTTTTTTTTACATGTCCACTACAATGGACACCACTGAAGCTACATATAAACTAGAATTTAAACATAGTATGTGAGCTATTATTGAAGATTTGTAAAATAGCACACACTGTAACAATGAGCAATGAAATAAGAAAAAAGTAAGATGATAGAATGAAGTCTCAAAAAACTTGATTCTTTTTGTTGGTTGCAGTGGGTGAATCTGAATATGTCTCTGTTTTTTTTATGTGTTTATGTGTACTTGCTGGTTTTGATAAATATATGATGTGCATATAGCATCAAGGCATTAGTCTATGTAGTGTGTGTGTGTGTGTGTGTGTTTCTGTGTATTCACTCATTTCTCATTCACTGTTGCTGTTTTTCACTAAAACTAATGAAAAACAGAATTATAGTTCGTGGTCACAACATTGAAGACATAAAATCATATTAATAATATTAGTAATATTAGTAAGCATTAATGTTCATTAAACAATGTATTTTAGCTTTGAAATGCTTGCACAAATTTCACAACCTATAGCATAAGTTATGAGGTTCCTGCTGATATTTTTCACCTGATTTACATTGTGATGGACATTAAACCTTAAAAAAATCCTGTTCTATGCAGCTCTGAAAGATATTCAAATTAACTTTGAATATTAACACTTGATACTATTAAGATTATAATAGGTGCAAGTTGACAGGGCTGCCATGAACACAGTGTATTAGCACATAAAATGTAAAAAGTGGGATTACTCCTCCTGTCTAGTTGATGAGCCATGCCTGTCTTGATGCTTAAAGCATGTGATTGGTTGATCAGGGACCATTCAATGATATTACTCATTACTCATATTATAAAAGCATAAACTTTTATTGGTTTACACAAAAATCTGTTTGATATCCATTCCAATGGACGCAGGGTCTGAAGGGGATAAAGTCTAAACACTCACCTAACAAACCAAAAAATACCTAACCATGGTATTTTGAAAAACACAAACATGTTGTGGGTGCTTTCCAGGGTGTTGCTACTCAGTAGCTTATACATTTGTTGTGTTCATGGGTAGAATTGTGTTACTATTTTGAAAGGAAGTCCGAACTGTTGTGTAATGATGTAATGTGTGTGGAGAATGAAAGCGAATCAGTAAACAAGATGGATGAAGTTCGCTACTCTTGTTCATGTCCTTCATTGTTTTATAACTCCTGACAGATACCACAATATTCTGAATGCTTTTTAACACATTGCTATTCGGTTGCTAAGATGTTATGTTCTGGGTGGTTGCTAGATGGATTCTTATTGCTCAAGTAAAAAAAAAAAAAAAAAAGTGATCTAAAAATGGTTTAAAAAGTTGTAAAATTGAAGCAAACAAATATATCTTTATAAATCAGTATAAGTAATGAGCTAAGGCATGTAATTTCACAATATAGGCAAATACACTGACACCTAGTGGCATGGATGTAGCGTCATGCAGAAAGAATCTTTTTCATTGTAAAAATGCTCTATATATTCACAGTTAACCATGATTAATTCATTTCACAAGTAAAAAGTATCCAATACCAAGGGGTTAATAAGATAAAGTGAGCCTTATACAACTGGTCATGTGATCTCAACATGGCGCCCTCATGTGGTGACCTGCTCCATGTATTTTTAGGATATTAGGAGTCTGGAGTCTTCATCTCATGTCTGCATTATTTGAAACATTTTTCAAAAACTGTTATTTGTTTATTTATACATAAAACTTTTTTAATGAGGAAAAAATGACTGAGGGCACTTTGACAAATGTACTTTTGTTAAAACCAAAGCTGCGCCCTTGCATTTGAATGGTTTGCACCTTGTTCCCAGCTGTTCTTTAAATGTTAATAACCCTCAGCTCACAATAAATTACTTCTGGCTATGACTATTTCAGTTATAAAACAAAAACAAATCTCTTTTTTCCTCCTCCTGTGAGAGCCAGTGCCCTCTATAGTCACAGAGAGCATGTGTAATAAAAGAGCCATGTCCTCACTCATTCTCTCTCATTTCACTGTGCTGTTGTGTTTAATGTGAGGGTCTGGAACATCAAATAGCACTCCACCCCTCCTCTGCTCTTTCTGTAAGGGCTCCAGGGTTCATTAGGTGGCAAATCGTCCTTTCAATAATCAGCCAATGTAGCTCACTCTCCCATTTTGAAAACCTTCATCTCATTAAATTCATGGTATGCTCATTTGAGTTCTGTACAGAAAAAAAAAAGATGTAAGTGAAAGAAATAGTGAGTAGTAATTAAAGAGCTGACAGGGATCCTGCTTGGATGAGTGGGTCCACTAGCACTCCTGCCACCTTTGAAGCCTCCCACTCCGCCATCCAAATCAGACGGCCTCAGACCCCCGTCTGCTGCTACTGCTAGAGGCACTCACTCAACTAGCCTTTTTGGCCTTTTTGCTGTTGTTTAGTACAGAGACAGTAGAGAAAAGACTGGACATTTTGAGGGTAAGAAGAATGAATGAAATCTGCACATGACACAGACCAGATTCAAACCTGAATTTCCCATATGAGCACCACAGTTCAATGAACAGCTAGGCCATGGCTCCAACATACACTCTAAAGAGTAATTCAGGGGAACTGCAACCTTAATAAATGCATGGTTGCAAGTTAAAAAATCGGATTTATTGTTTTAATTATGTCTTTTAAGTTGCAAACATTATTTATGTAGAGTTCTTTTGACATAATGTTGATCATTACATCAACGTCTGTATTTAAACTCAAATTTCTGTGTTAATTGGCTTTTTTTTTAAAAATTAGGTTGTAGTAACTTGAGGAAATTGTCTTGATAACTTCAGAAATTAGGCAGTGGATTTCTAGTTCCCAGCATGCTTTGCATAGGACTGGATAAAGAGAATAAATTAATTTATTTGTTTTTAGTGAAGGGAAAGACCTGTTAGTGTTTAATGCTGTTATGTTTGATATTTAAAAGAGTTTCTGTAATGTTGAAGTTTTTGTGGTTACCATTGTGCTGAAGAGTAGATACATGAAGGTAAACACTACGTTGACTCATTAAGCAATGACTGCGCTAATACCAGTGACAAGTAAAATCTTACTCGTTAATCAAATATACATGTTAAATAAGTTGTGCTAGCATGTGCTATGATAGCTGTTGATTTGAACTGAAATAGATAAGATTATAATTGGTTCCAGAGCTACAACTCTGGTAGTTGGAGCGACTTAAACTTCTGAGTAATCAACTTAAAAATGTGTGTTTATGCTACAAATTATTAAGTTCCTCTAATTCAGTGTAGCTTGTTAGTTGAAAGTAAATTCACTCAAAGTTGTCATAACTCATAAAAATTTATACAAACTGTTGCGTTAATTTTTTTTTGTTGAGCCAACACATTATTATTTAGAGTGTATGATGATCTACCAAATCTTTCATAACAGTCCCAATTCACATGTACTCATCAACCTGATAATATTAAATAAATAAGACCATATTTCTGTCTTTATTGTGATGCTATAGAGCGCCTACATGTATTTTTGTAGGCCAAAAGCCGAAAACGCGTTAGTATTTTTGCACTTTTGGTTCCATTATCCTATAGTCAGTGGCTTTTTTGAATGGGTTTTTGGTTAAATGCAATGGAAAAATCCTATTGGCATTTTGTCGAGGGAATCAGGGTAATGCTAGTCTCAGCTTCAGATGTCACAACCACGGACCATTAGCTGAACGTCTGATGCATAAGGCATATAAATTGGGAAACACTTTCATCATCTGATTGGTTGAATTCTACAGGATTTCCGGGAGACGTGAGTGTTGCGTTCTTTAATGTTCTGCCTGGGAAAAAAAGCCGTTGTGGTGCCAAACCCCCTCATGGAAAAACTTTTAGATGATTTGAATTTTTCAGAACAAAGCATTTATATTCAGAACAAAATGATTTATTGGTTGCATACTGGCCTGTTATTGTAGGGACACTGACTTTACATTTTCACACCCCTAAACATGACGTTGAACAAAACAAACAGTAATTGGTAGCTTTACATATCAGTCCAATGGCCTCTTGTGCAGTCCACGTCTAATGAAAGCTGCTATGGAGTCCAGGGGCCTCATTTATAAAATGTTGCGCAGAAACTGTTTTACATTTGATCTCATGATCATTTCTCAAATGTGCGAACATGTGATTCAGAGAACGGACCTACACACAAAAAACGTGTGTGTGCCTCTCTTCTGCTAAAACCAACAACGACACTGACCAAGCAAATAAATATAGTAAACAATAGGATGAAGACGAAAAACTCTCTCAAGTGTGTTAATAATTGTATCAATGGTATTATTCTGCTATCAAGGCTCAAGCCTCCGTTATTAGTTCTGAAATGACGTTTTGGAATTAGCAATGGAGGCTTGGGATGAGATGCGTAGGAAATTAGTCCCACACACTGTGTGCATTATTTTCTAACAATTCAATGGCCCGTCGTCAATTATTCCTTACTTAAGCTTTCAACACTCCGTTCGACCAGCGGATGCACAATGTCTAAATGATCACTTCATGTTGAAGTGTGCTTTAGTTATTTGCTTCCACCTTGATATGATGCCTAACTGCCCAGTCTTATTTTCTCAATGAAATTAAACCACGCTGGACACAAATATGAAACAAAGAGTGTTATTTTTAGGCAGAGTATTATCGAATAGACCATTGTTGTAGGGCTCTTTTATCTACTCCCTTGATGTGCTTGCGCTAAACAGTTCCGTAATACAAACTGTGAACTGGAATTGTTATGAAGGTTAATTATCCATGCTCTATTGTGGGGATATTTACACTAGTGCAATGTCAATGACACCGTTATGACAGGAATAATGTTATATCCACTCACAATCTGGACGATGTGCTCTCAACTCCACCATTAGAGACAAAACTCTTTCAAGCATCATGATTATTTACTTTATGTATAGTGATTTACGTCAGGCGTCAGATGTAACCATTTGAGTTAAAGTAAATAAGTAATATTAAATAATTTGCCAGGTTTACAGGGCATTGCTACAATTGCTAGGATGTCTGGGTGTTTGCTAGAGTATTTGTAGGTGGTTTCTACGGGGTTCTAAGTTGTTGCTAAGTCACACATCCAAAGTCTCTTAGTCTCATTGCTAGAGAAGTAGAGGTGCTTTTTTCAGTGCCTATGGAATTTCTTTTGCCCAATTTTATCTTCCACTACATGAAAATAATGCATCTGATCACTTGATAAAACACCCCTGTAGAGCACTACAAGTGCAGGATGAGATACAGTGAAGATTAATATTTAGGGTTAAAGGTTTGGAACAAATCCATAACTCTAAGTATGAGCAATAGTAATGGCAAGCACCACTACAAATCAGTAGTTATGAATGTCCTTGCTCTCCAGTTTTCTTGTATTGTGAAAAGTCAAAGTCACATAATCTGATATTACATTATCTAAAGAGGTATATTTTACTTCAGTAGTGTCTGTACATGAATACAGGCCTAAGGCAGCCTTGAAGCAAACCGAAACCACTGAATGCAACATTTCTTGACATAAATGAACAGATCTAGGTACAAAGTTACAAACCGACAAAGTTACAGTGCCTTTTTTATTGGGGTATATATTTAATATCGGCACATCATTACCTCTTGAAAAGACTCTCACACAGTACAGTCCAAAATGACAGTTGACTTACTGAGTGAATTCACTCTCATATAAAAAACAAGCACTGCTGTCTAAATGAAATAAAACTCGTAGTGTCTCCATATTCATCATAGCTCTGTGTGTGAGATATCACCTCACACAGGCTTACAGCTGGCGGGAGAGATGGGTCTTGTCTGGCTGGCAGTGGAACAGGCAGCCACATTGTTCATCATCTGCCTGTGTCAGGTGGTAACAGCAGGAGAACTGGTGACTGTTCAGATATTAGCAACATGACTAGGAGTCTGGTCCAGAGGACAGTCTTGTTAAATTGCAGTGTTAATTACAGCCATTTTTGCACCTGATCTGGATCAGTGTCTACTGCTGAGATTAAATTGTAATGTTTGAGAGTTATGATAGCTGAAAATATTCACAATTTGACTGGAAAGGGCATGAGAATATGGGCCTTTGAACAAGAGTGGTTCTCAGCCTTTCGTGTTTTCTAAAGCCAAGACAATATTTGAAGGCCTTCCTATCTATGCTGATATTCTGTTGTAATAAAAAATAAATAACCTCAAAAATATGATGTCAGGGTAACACTTTAGTATGGGGAACAATTCCCACTTTTAACTAGTTGCTTATTAGCTTGCATATTGGCTGTTTATTAGTACATATAAAGCACATATTAATGCCTTATTCTGCATGACCTTATTCTACATCCCTTAATCCAAGCCAATACCTTAAAAGCTACAACTACCTTACTAACTATTAATAAGCAGTAAATTAGGAGTTTATTGAGGCAAAAGTCGCAGTTAATAGTGAATGTGTTCCCCATACTAAAGTGTTACAGATGTCAGTTTAATGTTTTATGTTTTTTTTTTTCTATTAGCATTTTATTTAAGATTATGTTAATATAACTAAATTCTATAAAAATTATTTTAAAGTCGGCACGAAACGGAAGTTGTGATAGTCTTTTCTTCCCTATTGTGATATGGAAATGGCTTCTTGAACAAGAAAAATATAGGCGGTACTTGATTTTGTCCATCGATAATTGATTGGATGGTTGTGGTTTGCTATTGGTGGATCTCGTGTGAGTGACAGGTTGTCCTGCCCTCGCACCAGTAAACGCATCATCAGAGAAGAGAAGAGATGTCGCTGCAGAAGGGACGGGAAGTTATTTTAAATAAAAATTGTGCACAGATAAATCATTTGTAATAAATACTGCAATATTCCATAAAACTTAATTTTGATGGTCCACTTTAGACATTTTACTTACTATATATAACTTTGCAACTACATGTCAACTACCAGTCATTAGAGTATTAGTAGACTGTCTGGTAAATATCTGCTGATGAAGCCAATGTAGATTATATATCCTCAGAAAATTATCAACCCCTTTTAAACAATATCTCCAAATTCATTGACAGATGGAAAAGCCTACCCATATCGCTAATTGGACGTATAAATGCAATAAAAATGAGCATATTACCTAAAATACTATACTTCTTTCAAAATATTCCTCTGTGTCCTCCACTCTCCTTTTTTATGTCACTTCGGAAACTATTCACTGATTTTATCTGGAGCTCGAGTTCGTCTGCCACTATTATACTTACCATACAATAGGGGTTGTCTCCAATTTCCTAATTTACAGTGGTATTATTGGGCAGCGCAATTGAGATCTATTTTATACTATTTTTCTTCTGAACCCCGCCCATCTTGGTTGGACATTGAATCTTTCTTTATAAAGTCAAAATTACCCTTTAATCTTTATCTTTATTTGACAGATTTCAAAACTCTCTGTAAAGGCAAAGATATTGTATCTCTTAATCCTATTCTCATTAATACAATTAAAGTCTGGTGTGATGTGCATAATTATTTAGGTCAGACAAATACTTTATCATGTTTTACCCCAATATGGGGAAATGAGAGTTTTAAACCAGCTAGATCAGACTCAGGATTTAAGCTATGGTATTGATAAAGGACTGCAAAAAATTGAGGATTTTTATATAGGAAATGACTTAATGTCCTTTGCAGAGATTGTGGCACAGTTTGATATTCCCAAAAAACATTTCTTTGAATTCCTTCAATTTAGGAGCTATGTTTCTTCTCACCAAGGTACAAAGCTTACAAAACCCATTAAGACTCCTCTTGAAATTTTACTATCAAAGTCACCCCAATCTAAAGGCTTAATATCAATGTTTTATAAATTATTAGAGTCCTACTCTAAAGAATCTTCAGAATCCAAACTGATCTCCTGGAGAGAAGATTTAAAAATGAACATTTCCTTAGATATATGGGAAAAAATATGTATAAAAGCTCAAGCGCAAACTATTAACAGTAATCTTAAATTAATACAGTACAACTGGATTATGAGAACGTATTTTACTCCAGTTAGGTTAAACAAAATTTGTCCAGAGACATGCATTAAATTCACATCTGATAAAGGCACACTTTTGCACTGCATGTGGGGTTGTCCTATGGTGCAGGAGTTTTGGAAAGAGGTAGTTTCACTTATTTTTCAGATGGTATCTGTTAATCTTCCAATGAATCCAGAAATTGGGAATTTTTCCTGAAAATATTGTACACTGTAGCAGCACTCGTAAACTTATTGACGTGTATACTTCAAGCAAAGCGTCTAATAGCTATGTATAGGAAAAAAGTGGAAAGGCCATCTGTTGTACAGTGGATTAATAATATGTCTTTTTGTTTTTCAATGGAAAAGATTACATATATTTTAAAAGGTAAATTGTCCTTATTTGAGAATATTTGGAAACCCTTTATATCCTTTATCTCAAACTCAGATTTTAGTAATATAATGAGTGAGGTTGAAAGAGATAAAATATCTTGATTCTCAACGTATTTCCACCCACATTTTATTACTACCAAACCGTTTAACCATTTACTGTTTTTCCTAAATTACCCCTTTTTATATAATGACTTGCTTCTTGTATGACTATTTTCAACTCTTATTAGTCTGTATCTGAACTGACCTGTGCCTTTTTTTTCTTTTTGTATTATTATTATTATTATTAATTTTTTTATTATTATTATTTTTTATTTATTTATTTATTTTTTGTTAGTTGATGTTTTTCCTTTATTGTCGTTTAAATTATTGTTATTATGTAAAAAGAGATCTAACTATTTTATTGTATAATATTGTTGTAATATATTGGCATAATTTGTTACATCTCAATAAACAAATTGTTCAAAAAAAAAAAAAAAAAAAAATGTTGAATATTTACGATCAGAAATACTGTTGTGTTGGAGGAACCCCGAGGACAAACACGAACATATTCTGTAGAATGTCACGTGGAACAAAACGATACCCAATCAGAAAGCGAGCTGACATAAGATGGAAGCATAATACAACTTCATCCAAACCTTTTTCTTTTTATTCCCACAAATTTTCTGTAAAAAGCAGTCTAAACACTATTATCGCCATTTCTTCTTGCCCGTCGTCTGCCATGTTTGTTTACTCTAAAGTCACGTTTGACCACCAGAGATTTTGCGAGATTTCCCATGTTCACAGTTGGGACTCTGGTTGTTTGTGAATAGAATCTGTTAGTGTGTGGTCTACTGTCTTGGTCACACTGTGGCACTCCACACACTAGAGGAACAAAACGGGTAAAGCTATGATTTTTTTTTTTTATCATCATGTTTTGTTTCTCACATTTTAAAAATCTGATAAGATTTTAAAAATCTTTTTGAGTGGGCCTTAACACTTTATTTTGATGGTCCCCCAACAGACATTCTACTGACTGTAAGTAACTTTGCAACTACTAACTTATTCTTCTAACCCTAACACCGACACCTAACCTAACAGTCTACTATGGTCTACTTATACTCTAATTAGAGTTAGATAACAGTTACATATAGTCAGCAGAATGTCTAAAGTGGACTATCAAAATGTAACCAAAAAAAGAATTGTTAATTTTGATTTCAAGGTTACTTTAAGACTTATTGAGGCCCCCCTGGATGTTTTCTGAGTCCCTAAGTCAAAGTCAACTTTGTGATTTTTAGCACATCGCACGGCAATGGATAAAAACGAAACAGTTTTTTTTCAGGAAACAACAGTGACACATGTAGTAGAGTCTAAGTAAGTAGTACTGTCTACTAAGTAGACAGTCATAAGGACTAAAAAAGACGACAGTAAATATTGACAGTAGATACAGACAATAGTACACAGAGTATAAGCAGAACTGACAGTTAAATAAGTAGGTAATATATGTAAATTGTAGCAGTGGGATATGATTAGGCTCCAGCCACCTGTTCTACAAAATGGGTGCCATTTCTGTCCCTTATACAACCTGAATTCCGGAAATGTTGGGACATTTTTTAAATTTGAACTAAAACACTTTCAAATCACATGAGCCAATATTTTATTCACAATAGAACATAGATAACATAACAAATGTTTAAAGGGAGAAATTTTACACTTTTATCCACTAAATGAGCTCATTTCAAATGTGATGCCTGCTACAGGTCTCAAAAAAGTTGGCACGGGGGTAACAAATGGCTGAAAAAGCAAGAAATTTTGAAAAGATCCAGCTGGGAGAACATCTAGCAACTAATTAAGTTAATTGATATCAGGTCTGTAACATGATTAGTTATAAAAGAGATGTCTTAGAGAGGCAGAGTCTCTCAGAAGTAAAGATGGGCAGAGCAGTGAAAGAGTGCATAAAAAGATTGTGGAATACTTTAAAAACAATGTTGCTCAACGTCAAATTGCAAAGGCTTTGCAAATCTCATCATCTACAGTGCATAACATCATCAAAAGATTCAGAGAAACTGGAGAAATCTCTGTGCGTAAGGGACAAGGCCGAAGACCTTTATTGGATGCCCGTGGTCTTTGGGCCCTCAGACAACACTGCATCACTTATCGGCATGATTTTGTCAATGACATTACTAAATGGGCCCAGGAATACTTCCAGAAACCACTGTCGGTAAACACAATCTGCCGTGCCATCTGCAGATGCCAACTAAAGTTCTATCATGCAAAAAGGAAGCCATATGTGAACATGGTCCAGAAGCGCCTTCGTGTCCTGTGGGCCAAGGCTCATTTAAAATGGACTGTTTCACAGTGGAAAAGTGTTCTATGGTCAGACGAGTCCAAATTCTTGTTGGAAATCACGGACGCCGTGTCCTCTGGGCTAAAGAGGAGGGAGACCTTCCATCATGTCATCAGTGTTCAGTTCAAAAGCCAGCATCTCTGATGGTATGGGGGTGCATAAGTGCATATGGTATGGGCAGCTTGCATGTTTTGGAAGGCACTATGAATGCTGAAAGGTATATAAAGGTTTTAGAGCAACATATGCTCCCTTCCAGACTACATCTATTATAGGGAAGGCCTTGTGTATTTCAGAAAAACAATGCAAAACCACATACTGCAGCTATTACAACAGCACGGCTTCATTGTAGAAGAGTCCGGGTGCTGAATTGGCCTGCCTGGAGTCCAGATCTTTCACTTATAGAGAACAATTGGCACATCATTAAATGAAAAATACATCAAAGACAACAATGAACTCTTCAGCAGCTGGAAACCTATATCAGGCAAGAATGGGACCAAATTCCAACACCAAAACTCCAGAAACTTGTTACCTCGATGCCCAGATGTCTTCAGACTGTTTTGAAAAGAAGAGGAGATGCTACACCATGGTAAACATGTCCCCGTCCCAACTATTTTGAGACCTGTAGCAGGCATCAAATTTGAAATGAGCTCATTTTGTGCATAAAATTGTAAAATTTCTCATTTTAAACATTTGTTGTTATCTATGTTCTATTGTGAATAAAATTTTGGCTCATGTGATTTGAAAGTCTTCGAGTTTTCATTTTATTCAAATTTAAAAAACGTCCCAACATTTCTGGAATTCGGGTTGTACATAGGCCTATGAGTAAAAAAGATTTAATTATGAATAGCTAAGCCTGATTTTTTAAAACCATGTGTTAATGTAGACATCAACACACACATCAAGAAATATCCTATAAAATTAATTTAAAATTTAATTTAATTTTACCTTTATTGTAAGGATGCTGTCACGTTCTGTTGTAGTTTAAGTTTCATTTTTCATGGATTTTTAGTTCCCGCCTATCATTGGTTGTTCATTGGATCATTGATTATCTCACCATTAAGTGACTGAATGCCAATGGGCGGGGCTATGGTGTGATGATGTATAACTATTGGTCGATGTCTTGCTCTGGAGGCAGGCATATACAAATGTATTGGCTGTGACGTCACATGTCACCCAATATCAAAACTAGCTGTTTTTCGAGCTTGATTAAATAAATGCTTTGTTTATAATGAGGAGGACATTTTAAGCTATGTAACTTGCAGGATGTTTTAATGGTACAAAGACCTCTTACATGTCAAAAGATCAACGCAAATTTGATTTCTCGTGTCATGACCCCTTTAAAATATGAGCACATCACACTCACTGAACAGGTAGAGTTTTTAGCACACCTTCGGGAATGTATGAGAAATACAAATCTGGTTATCCACTTGAGTAGTAGTTACTCTTGTTAAAGGGAATACTGAATCCTAATAATCTCACTACTTACTCCATATGGTAGCAGCCAAAACAAGAGATTACTCTAGTCTTGAAGATTTGTTTTGTTTGGTAAACATGTGGCCCCTTTGGGTCGATTGAAAGGGAGTGTGATCCACTGTGTGTGTTATTATCTACATCTCCATGCATGCCTCTGCCATCTGCTCCTGCTCTGGATGGTTCCTGCTGTTTTGTTCTGTTCTCTGTGTTTAACAGAGAAAATATTAGCTTAAGTTGACGAAAGACAGGACCCTCTAAGTTGAAGATCTGAGCGCGTGCACCCTCATTATGTAAAACAAAAAGAAACAAATGGTGGAGAAGTAGAACTCTCCATGGCATGATGAAGTTTATTGAGCCTTTTAAGTAGAAGTCTTTGATTAGGCAGGTAAAAAGGTTTGGATGTGTTTCCCTCATTGCACTTCATTCTGTTCTCTGAGTGTTAAGCAGTGGTTTTCAAAGTGCCCCTCACTTTGACAACCACTGCTTTTCACTCAGGAAAAATAAAACAGAAAACAGCCGTTGCAACGGCGCTCAAGTGCATGAATTACAAATGAATTAGAAGTTCCTTGATTGCCTTAGAAAAGTATCTCTTCATCGGAGCTGCTATTGTGAACGTGCCTCTCCTTTGCTGTGTTCCAGCATGAAGCATACAAGAAGCTGAGTTCGTAAGGCTTCTGTCTAAAGAGCTTACTGCAGCTACTTATTATGTATTGTTCATACAAAGCAAACGTTTGAGTACCACTGGTGTAAAGGCATCTGTTGAGAAACTTAATTGTGGTATATTAACATCAGACAAGTACAAGGACTAATATAAAACCATCTATGGCTGTGTACAAAATCACAATCCTGCTAACCTAACTGCTCTGCACATTTTGTATGTCTCTCTTATCTGACCCACTCATCTAAGTTTATGAAGCTCTCTTCTAATGAGCTGATGATCTGAATCAGGGGTGTTAAATAAGGAAGACATATAAAATGTGCAGAGTGTTGGGTCCCCCACTTGCAAAGACCAGGATTGAAAACCACATTATGTGAGAGGACAGCCATTTGTAGTTTCTCCAAAACCATAGTGGACATTGTCGTTCAGTCCCACATCTCTGGTAAAAAAAAAAAAAAAAAGTATTTTAGCATACTTTTAAAAAGAGTATACAGAAATAATACACTCCAAAGTACATCTTTAAATGAGAATTGCATGTTAGTTATAATAAAACTCTATTATAATTAAAATTTATATTAAATGCAATTAGCTGAACTTTAGAGTGCTTTTTTAACCCACCTAAAGCTCTGTTTACACGAGTGTGTTTTCGTTTTAAAAACGCATAACTTTTACTACGGTTATGGTCCGGCGTTTTCGACCCTAGAAAATGGAGACTTTCGAAAACGATGCTGACGCCGTTTTAGTTTGAAAACTCCGGGGTTGCATTTCAGTGTAAATGGACCAAGCGTGCCACATGAGTCCTGAAAAGTGAAGCCAAAGCTTCTCAATCGCCCCCTAGTGGCTGGAAGCAGTATAGGTCATAAACCCTGCCCTATCCATGAAATGTAATGGGACATGAGACAAACTAAACAATCAAATAACACTTCAAATATTTTTTCCCCAAAGACAATTTCTGTCATTTTAGGCAGTTTTTATCACGCTGGTGTTAGTTCAAGTGTTCATTCTTTAAAAAAGTTTTGGTTTTGGTTAGTTATTTGATGCTATAAAAACAGGGGTGAGACGTCATGCTGAGATTGACAGAGTGAAGTAGTCACTGAGGCACCAACGGATGTTTCTTCTGGATCTTCGCGAGCTGATTGGAGCTTTAACTTTAATTTCTATGTTTCCATAACTGTTTATTTCACATCGACAAAATGAGTTGTTCTGAGTGTGGGTGGGACATTGATATTGAGGCTCCAATTCGCGCTCACTACTGCGCAGTCTCGGGCTCCAAGTTCACTATGCACAGACTCGAGACTCAAGATGTCAGTACCATATTGGCACACTGGCGGCTTCAGTTTCTACAATGGAAAAGACTGAATGTGCGTCGTCCATTTTTTTTTTTTTTTTACAGTCTATGAAATGGACCAAAACATAGACTTTTGAAAACGAAGGAGTGGCTGCCCACATTACACTGCCAGAACGCGGAAATATCAGACCAGGGCTGCGTTTCCCAAAAGCCTTGTAAGCCTAAATTGATCGTAGAGACCGTTGGTGGCTATAAGATCAACTTAGGCTTACAATGCTTTTGGGAAATGCAGCCCAGAGGCATGTCTCTCGACAGCTCTGTAACATACCAGCCTTGATGACCGTGTAAACAATAACATGGAGACAGAACTGCATGCTTTGATGACTTTGTGGGACTTTTGTTGCAGTATGACTGCATGTGTCCCCTGAAACAGAGCATTTTTTCATTCCTATGGAAGTTTAAATGCTCGCTCTTCTCCGAGTGCTTTGACCTGAGGGAGGGGTTCTAGCAGACCAATCACAGCGCTTGCGGTCCGCGTAGAATTGACGCGTTGTTACATTTTTGAAGAGGTGCACGTCAGGCTACGTCATAGGCTACGCGTGGTACACACAGTACGTATACTCAACGCAGAAGTATAAATCAGCCTTAAGGGCCGGATCACACAGAACACGTTTTTCCATTCCACTGCGCAACTTTTCCATTGTTTCTCAATTTAAACACATGCTAGACGAATGTATTTGACTGTTGTGCTCACATCTCGTGTCTTTTACAGCGTCGAACCAACACAGACACATTGGAAAAACGTGCCTCTACCTACATTTTTGCAAAACTCCAAAAACGTACCAATACAATCCAGCTGAAATGACCACCAGAGGCAGTAAAACAGCAACAATTTTTTCCTTTTCATACAAAATTTGGATTACAGTGGCAGATTATCGATTAATAAAGACTTATTTTCATGCAGTTCCTTGCACAATACTATGTTATGGCCTCAAAACACTTTTACCATAGTGCATGATTTGTAAACTAATACATTTTGACATTTGCATCATATATTCAGCTCTATACATTTGGCTTTTCTGATGCAGTAAACTTGCTTGGTACTCAAAGACCAAAGAACTCAAAGCAAGCGAAAATGGCATGGTTGCTTGAGCAAATGTCTTTTTATGTCACGTTTGACAGAACTGCCATACCACAACCAACGTAATAAAACATTATAGATTCACGTTCAAATATTTCGGATAAAACTGAACACGCTTTTAGTTACACTTACTGGACATTTCACTTTGAAAGTATCGCATAACTTGAAAGACGCAACATAATATAGTTTTACAGAAATGTTGCCACAGGCTCATTTTTCCAATGAGCCTGGGTTGAAATATATGTCTATTAAGAATAAACCTCAGAGTCCATTAGTATTCTCTAATAGTTGCAACATCATAGCTCACAACTGACTTTATCATAATTGCGACTTCAAGTTTCATAACTGTGACTGTAATTTATGTAAACTTAAAATTACAAGAAATAAAGTGATAAAATTATTATTTAATTCTTGAGACATTATATCTAGAAATTAAGACTTTATATGCCACAATGTAATCTTTTCCCCCTTATTTTAAACTTTACTGTGTCTCACAATCTTTTTAGGCAGAAATGAGCTTCTATATCTGGGTCATTCTACAACTAATATATATACCAAAGAATAAAATCAACAAATCATTGTGTGGGAGCATCTTTTTTTCAAAGTATTAATCTAAAAAAAAGGAAGAAAAAAAAAATCATATGCAGCCTATATATATTTATGCTTACATTAATCCGTAGTCCAGTAAATGTGTATTAGTACTGTGATTTCTGACCTTTCCAAGCAGCTGTGCCTCAGCGGTTTGAACAAAGAATAGATTTAGCCCCAGAATCACCATTCCGTGAAGACAAACATCAGGTCATTCGACCCAAATGCATTTCTACAAGTTTGTTTTCCTAGCCATTGACAAAATGCTATATTTCCTCAACCCCAAAGGACATTCCCATGTGGTTCTCAAAGCATAAACTGTGGCAGGATATTGTGAACTGATGATAATAGTCCAATGTAAATCTGCATTTCAGATGTCATTGCTCTTTTGAGAGCCGCAGATAAGGATCCATCTCCTGCCATGTGGGAAGGAGTGGCAGTTTAAGGCTTTGGAGACCAGTCCCCTATCATTTAATTGCATCTAGTTCAGTGTTTGCGTGGTATGCTTTATCTTCCCACTGGAGCCTGTTCTTTTTGTTCTCATTTCTTCCGTGTGTTAAAGGGAGGGATGCAGCTTTTTAATATTATATAGATCAGTGAGATCATTGTAAAAAAAATCCAAAGGGAGACTGCCAAAAAAGTAGATACAAATAGATAAATGTGAAGAATAACAACAGATCCATCCATCCATCCATCCATCCATCCATCGATCAGTCTGTCTGTCTGTCTGTCTGTCTGTCTGTCTGTCTGTCTGTCTGTCTATCTATCTATCTATCTATCTATCTATCTATCTATCTATCTATCTATCTATCCCACCACATCCCAAAGATGATCTATTGGATTGAGATCTGATGACTGTGGAGGCCATTTGAGTATAGTGAATTCATTGTCATGTTCAAGAAACCAGTTTGAGATGATTTGAGCTTTGAGACATGGCGCATTATCCTGCTGGAAGTGGCCATCAGAAGATGGGTACACCGTGTTCATAAAGGGATGGACATGGTCAGCAACAAATAAGCTAAGGCGTTTAAACGATGCTCAGTTGGTACTAAGGGGTCCAAAGTGTGCCAAGAATTGATCCCACACACCATTACACCACCACCAGCAGCCTGAACCACTGATACAAGGCAGGATGGTTTCATGCTTTCATGTTGTTTACACCAAATTCTGACCCTACCATCTGAATGATGCAGCAGAAATTGAGACTCATCAGACTAGACAATGTTTTTCCAATCTTCTATTGTCCAATTATGGTAAGCCTGTGCAAATTGTAGCCTTGGTTTATTTTTCTTAGCTGACAGGAGTGGCACCCAGTGTGGTCTTCTTCTGCTGTAGACCATTTACTTCAATCTTCGACGTCTTGTACGTTCAGAGATGCTCTTCTGCATATCTCGGTTGTAACAAGTGGTTATTTGAGTTGCTGTTGCCTGTCTATCATCTTGAACCAGTCTGGCCATTCTCCTCTGATCTCTGGCATCAACAAGGCATTTTCGCCAGCAGAACTGCCACTCACCGGATATTTTCTCTTTTTTGTACCATTCTCTGTAAACGCTAGAGATGGTTGTGTGTGAAAATCCCAGTAGATCAACAGTTTCTGAAATACTCCACCAATAACCATGCTACATTCAAAGACACTTTAATCACCTTATTCTCCATTTTAATGCTCAGTTTGAACATCAGACCATGTCTAAATGCGTTGAGTGGCCAGCCAGCCAGCCAGCAACCAAATCCATCCATCCATCCATCCATCCAGCCAGCCAGCCAGCCAGCCATTAACTAATCCATCCATCCATCCATCCATCCATCCATCCATCCATCCATCCATCCATCCATCCATCAATCAAATCACTCCATCCATCCATCCATCTGAATTTAAGCAGATATCTTTCAAAATGTATAATCACGTAATTAAGTAATCAAGAAATGACGCTTGATCTCTGTCTGTTTATTTACACTTATCTCTCTGAAGGTTTGTATGGCTGGCTGGGTCTGCAATTGTGAGAGCTGCAGGGTTCTCAATTTCCCTTTATAATAATTTCTCTCCTTCTTTATCCCCCTTTATCATTCTCTACCATCCTTCTTTTCCCTCTATTCTTATGCTCTCATTCTCTTATTGTGATGAAGAGACCACATGGGGTAAAATATGCCCCCTCTGAAGTTTGACCATGAATTTCATTTCCTATCATTCTGAACAACAGATTGTGTGAGAACTTTGAGACAGCAGGAAGTCAGGACATGCGTTTGATGAATAGGAACATTTGGAAAATATGTGCATCACTTAGGAATGGCACAATGGGACGAAGTGAAAAAGTTTGATGTTTGAAAGTTTCTTCAGCATTAATTTTGACCTTTAAAACTCCCCAAAGTACAAGTAGGGGAGCCATGAGAAATTTATTCACTGATTCAGTTTTTCTGAGATAAATTCAGACTGAATGGTGCACGTAATATAAATTTGGAGGTCTGAAAACATTTCATCCAGGTATTATCTCATCATTGATATATCTAGATGAGGCATTGGAGACTGCAGATTTATCTCCTAACTCACTGATTTACGTTATTCCACAAGCAGACGGGGAGGGGATGGGACAAAAGAATCAATAGCCTTCTTTTCCTATCAGTCTCTATTGATTCAGTGTGCAGGTTGAATCTTGGCTACACTGCTTCACTGATCACTGCTGCCCTCCCATGCATGGAAGCAGAAAATCTGCCTTCTACTTGGGGAGATGCACGAGACACAGATGGGTACTTATCAAGAGTGAGGGGTCGGTACAAAGTCACTACTTGATTACGAAGCTTGAAGAGCATGTAAAGTGCGATAATTGGAATTGGTTGTGGAAGATCATGCTGTCCAAGACTCTGATAAACTCTAATAACCGATAACTGTGTGTGCATCTATGCTTGGACACCAGTTACAGATGTTTAAAAAGGAACAGAACCAACTTTGTCATATTGTAAAAATACATAGAGAAATACTGTAAATAGTTTTAATATTAGTCTCAACAAGACTGTCGCCTTATAGCCTAATTTATGTCCTTTTATGTTATTTAAATGTTTTTAATGCACAGTTGTGTAGATTGTGCATATCAAATTGTTTAGTTGATGTTTTTTGCATTATTTTAGGGTCATGTGTTACTCTGATTAACCGTTTATTAACCGTTGTTCATAGAAAGGCCAATTTTATGCCGATTAGGCATAACATTATGACCACTAACAGGTGAAGTGAATAACACTGATTATCTCTTCATCACGGCACCTGTGAGTTGCAAGGTGGGGCCTCCATGGATTGTGCTGAACAAACAAGCCCAATCCATGGAGGCCCCACCTCGCAACTTACAGGACTTAAAGGATCTGCTGCTAACATCTTGGTGCCAGATACCACAGCACACCTTCAGGGGTCTAGTGGAGTCCATGCCTCGACGGGTCAGGGCTGTTTTGGCAGCAAAAGGGGGACCAACACAATATTAGAAAGGTGGTCATAATGTTATGCCTGATCGGTGTACATGCAATAACCATGTACGGGCATCACAATGACTTCCCATAATGACCGCATATTTTTAATGGTCAGTTTCTGGCAACCAAAACCCTAAATTTCACAGGATTGTTTCATAGCGCTAGAGAGGCATATCCGCAATTAAACAATGGTAGAATTGTAATTTTGGGGTGAGCCGTTCTTTTCAAAGTTTGGAAGGACTGAGCATGTGGGTAAACATTCTCTTGGTCAAAATCCACAAAAAAGACTAGATGTCTTTACACCGCAGATTCATCCTCCAACATTAGCCAGAGCATCGTCCTACTTTCACAATTATTTTTCCTCAAAGTCTATTTAATTGAGCATTTTAATTGAAGAGCAATTGATCTAGGAGTGCTGTGACTAACTCTATGGCTCTATGCTTATTAAAAAAGACAACGCACTGAATCAATTTCCTCTGCAGGCTGGTGGTTCAGTGGAGTGTTTTGCTGATAGTCATCATTGTTTTCCCATTGCATTCTATCTCTGCCACATTAGAGAGGAAGATCATAGAGTTATTCACAGTGGGATTTCCAGTAGGTCTCCAGTCTAGTGATGCACATCTCAAGCTGCAGACACAAGTTTGGTGAGATTTATGCAACTGTTTGAAGTCTTTTATGTATACATTAGGCACGATTTAACTTTCAAATGAAAATTACCCCAAGCTTTATTCACCCTCAAGCCATCCTAGGTGTTTATGGCTTTCTTCTTTCTCATGAACACAGTCGGAGAAATCGTAATAAATATCCTGACGCATCCAAGCTTTATAATGGCAGTGAACAGGGGTCACGAATATAGGCTGAAGAAAGTGTCTCCATCCACATCCATCCATCATAAACGTGTACTCCACACGGCTCTGGGGGGGTGATGCTTTTGTGTAAAAAAAAAAAAATCCATATTTAACAAATTATGAAGTAAAATATTTAGCTTCCGCCAGACCGCCTTCCGTATTCAAGTTACGAAAAAAACGGAACTGGCATTGCGTCAGTTAAGCTTTTCCGTAAGTTGAATAGGGAAGGCATAGGACGTAGCGTAAGCTTTTTGAACTGCGAGAGGTGTTGCGCTTTCTTCCTAAGTTGAATAAGGAATATTTCACCAAAAATGAAAATTAAAATGATCATTATTTACTCATTTCATAATGCTGTATGCTGTTTTTTTTTTTTTTTTAATGGAACCCCAAAGTAGGAATTTTTGGCAAATCAACAACAACAGTTCATAAACAAGTATGGTAATTTTTCTTTGGTTAATTATTCCTTCAAGAGTATTTGTTCATATATATAAATTGGTAGAGCTTACTTTACTATCAATGTTTTAGTGCTGTCATGATATCAGATTTTCATTATTGCTATATTTATAAAGATTTTGGGGAAAAAAATGCTATCAGTCAAATTCATCTTTGAAGTGCCCCTATTTTAAAGGTTCCTGATTTTGTTTTGGAGGTCTCCTACAATAGGTTTACATGCATCCAAGGTCAAAAAAACACTTAATTTTCTCATAATATACATTGCAGTATCATCTCTTTTCTCATAGTGTCTGAAACACTCAATAAAGGATTCAATCTCTCTAAACTTTTCCTTTCCGAGAGCCTACTCTGCTCTGATTGGTCAGATGGCCCAGTCTGCTTTGATTGGTCTACCACTTAGAGTGTGTTGGAAACAAAACATCCATATTTGAATTTCAGCTCTGGAGGCTTCCTCAGCACTTGTACACAGTGATACGAACAGTAACAATGGCGGCGGTTTTTACAGTATCAATTTGAGCCTGAGGTGCATGCAAAGTGAATTTGCTTTCGCAGCACAGAAAATAGAGTCTTCTCAACATGTCAGCAACACAAACCAAACTCTTCCAGGCCTCAGCTACAACTTTTGTTTGAGGGGCAAAGTAGACATTGTTTGCCAGCAGCCGATGAAGACCAGACTGGCATTATGCAAATTTGTAACAAACCTACGTAGATTTGTGCAGGAAGTTTCAGGCAGTTCAGAATCAGTTCTTTCTTTTGGGATACAATAACTCTGATCTAAAAACTTTGATCTTTGAAACTTTGCAGATCTTTTACATTCACAAACAGCTATATTACACACTAGATGAAATGTAATATCCGAAAAGCATAACAGAGGCACTGTTTTCTTTCTCTCTCTCTTTTTGTAGCGAATGAATCGCACTCAAAATATGAGTGTAGGGTGGCGGAGAGAGAGTTTGTAACCATACTGCCACTAGATTATTTACAATATTGTCCTATGTGTAGTACTCACATTATATCAATAATATATAGTCATATATAATGTATAGTCATTTTGCATCAAAATGACGTGTCTTTTGGAAGAAAGGTAAGGGGTGGTAGGGGGTTATGAACAAGTTAAAGGGAGTTTAGATAAATTAAACTCAGTCATAACGGTGCAATATTCAGAAAAAAAAGTTCTCTGTTGACAATAATTATCCTGTTATGTAAATGGACACTATTGACCATGTAGTTGAAAATTTTTAATGCAAAACAATAAAAAGCTTAAGCTGAAATTTCTTTATGAACATGTAGGCCTACAACAATAATAGGTTTGATGAGAAACAACTAAGCTCTTGAGTGGCAATTCATGTGTTTTCACAAAAACACATCAGCTTGATTGTGTCTTTTTATCCCTACGCGTTTCTGTTTTTTATAGAAAATTAAGCTGATTGTGTCTGACAAAAGAATCTGCATGCACCAGATAACAATACAAGCGTCATTGTGGTAAACGAATTTTTGCGAGATCTGAGAAATCAGGAGAAAACAAAAAAACATAAAACACAGCCCTCCCTTGGCTTTGACCTGGGATGCTGCCGCCTAGTTGCTTATTATACATGTGTGCCTAAAGCACAATCAGCCCTTGATGCTGAAAGCTCTCTCAAGCACGTAAAGGAAACAATGTTCATACCAAAACATTGGACCAGGAAATTGGGCTCCTGGTAAACTGCATCCTTTTTCAATGACCTAGAACCAACTTCAAGTCCCAGCCTTGAGCACTGTAAAAGAAACAGCTAGATAGAGATTCAAAAGTGGTTTAGTCCGCCCCATGAGGGATGTGAGCTCCAGCTGGTGAGCTCACGGGATTCAGAGGTCAGGCGCTTTTTTAAATGAAGTGACCGTGTAGCCTTGCTGGAGACTGCAAGCTTCACTGTTTGGACGTGGATTCGGCATAGAAACTCCGGACAAACTGAACAATGTTTACCGATGGAGATAATTACATGGTCCCGCCAATGATGAAATACCTCAGGGTACAGAGCAATAAATCTTTTTATAGCTGAGCTGGTTACTTATGTGTGAATGGACAAACTCAGAAAAGGACGGAGAGTGAATACTGGGCCTCAAAGCTCAATCCGGCTGGATAAAACTTTTCATTACAGGAAGTGACCTGAATGCTGAAGAACAAAATGTGGTTTGTTGTCGCTTGGTGTGGTTTGAGTTTACATGGAAAAACAGATCCTACTCTTGATTTATTTTTTTATTTTTTATTTTTGCTCAGTTACAGATGCATTTGGATCGAACAGATACTGCAACAGATGTTGCGGAAACGAAACAACTGTTTTAAAAATTTCAGCACAGGTGAAGCAAGGCATTCTTTAACACATATAATGTTGATGTTATGTCTCTTTATAGGACAGGAGTAAAAACATCTCAGGACACCCTTCTTAATTAAAGGAAGTCCTCTGGGTGAAAAATTTAATTGAAATTTATAATATCTAAGGGGGAAAAAAAACCTCTTCCAGTTTAATAATAGTTTTAGCAAACCAAGCTTAACTAATCAGTAAGTAATATCAAATTTAGGACTAAGATAGTTCCTTATTAGCTAATCAATAATTAGAGAATGAGATTGGCATCATTATGAACTAGGTAACTATGACAAATTATAAAGAATTACTAATTAATTACTAATCACAACATTAAAGTCTGATATGTGAGCAATTGTCTTTTTTTACTCTCAACGTGGTCATAAAATGCATAAAATGCATCATTAATTACTCAAGTGTTACCTAGTCACTATGCAGGAACTATTAGTGATCAAGACCATTATTTTAAAGTGAAAAACATCGTTTTCACTTTAAAATAATGGTCCAGATCACTAGTAGTTCTTGAAGATAATTAAGTAATTAATTAAGAAATGATTGTGCATTAGTGATGAACACCTGCTGTTAACAAGCAGAATCACTGAAGAAATAAGAAAAAACACAAGAACTACAAGTGACGTAAGTCACAGCCTTATTAATTGCTTAATTATCTCATTAACTTTAACTCTGCTTCAGTGTTACTTTAACACTATTTAGAGAGGGACCATATGTACTCTGAGCAGAGTTGATTTAACTCTGGGGATTTTGCTGTGTACCTAGTCATTCTTCAAGAACTACTAGTGATCTGGACCATTATTTTAAAGTGAAAAAGATGTTTTTCACTTTAAAATAATGGTCCTGATCACTAGTAGTTCCTGCATAGTGACTAGGTAACACTTGAGTAATTAATGATGCATTTTATGACTATATTCAGAGTAAAAATTATGACTGATTATGTCTCAGACACACGATAATGTTCTTTACAATTTGTCCGTTAGTTAATAGTTATTAATGATGGTAATCTCAATAGGTAATTATTGATTAGCTAATAAGGAACTATCTTCTAAATTTGATATTACTTACTGATTAGTTAAGCTTGTTTCTATATTAGTTAATAGTAGTAGCTGAAGTGTTACTACTCATTAGTCCTGCATTACTTCCTGCATAGTTACTTATTAATGACGGACCATTATTCTAAAGTTTTACCCCGACTCAAGAACAGAACAAGCTCCCATTCCAGCACCCATGGAAAAACACAAGATATTCTCCACTGTAACCAATCAAAAAGTTGATTGAAACAGAAGTATATGTTGTTGTTTTTGTTTTTTTTACAATCAAATACAAATTTTTAATTCATTAATTAATTCATTAGCCATATATTTCCTCAGATTATCCATATGCTTATTCAAATTAGCATGTACAAGTAGTTTTGTGTTTTATAATATGCTCTTAAAGCAAATATGCACAAACATACATACTTACAAGAGCAACAAACCAACTGCTGTCCTTTTTTGCCAGATCCTGCTAACACAGGTGTGTCTAACACATGCCACCCAGATGGCAGCGCTCTGCAGGTCATTCATGAGGGAGTGGCCCATTTATTATACACATACATGCTAACCCCACCCCACTCATGTGGGTTCAGTTTGTCATAATAATTTACTTAACCATCATATTCAGAATTATGAAATCAATATATTTTGATGTTTGAATAAAAAACATGATTCACCTGCATATGGAAATTTAAACCCAGTGGGAGAGGGAACCTGGTACCAGATGTGCAAAACTGAAAACAGCTTGGCCCATCTTGCCCAGTAAACAAACTGGAGTTGTGGGCTTTGAGAAGGTAAGACATAGTAGGGCTGCCAATCATTTAAAAGATTTAATCAAATTAAATACTAAAATAGATCACAAATAATAATGTAAATCAATATTTTTAGAGAAATGTCCCAAATTAAGAGGATTTAAAGATTATTGCAGCAGATAAATAAAACACTGAAGCCACTTGTTTCTACTGGGATTTAATTTACTTCCATTTCACTGAAATTTATACTATCTCATTTAAATCATTGTACTAAATGATGTAAGAACAGATCCTTTTCATCAAAAAACAGGATTGAGAGATTCAACAATCTTCGGTATGTTACTGACAAACACACTTGGGTGAAGCAATTAGAAAATAAAAGGTTAAAAAAGCAGCCTACAAAATTATTTTTAATTGTATTCTGTTGTTTTAATTTAATTTGCTGTTTATTTCACAGTTTTATTCTTGCAAAAATTTTAATAAATGTGTTTTGAAAACATGTTTGTTCTGACGTCTGACTAAAAGATTAACCTTGATATATCAAAACAGCCACAGAAAATTGTAAGGTGTTGATAGCATTTATTGTTTTTCCAATTTAGTCCACTTATAATGTTAATAAAGTTTTTTGGTCATACTTTATATTATGTGTCTTTAACTACTATGTACTTGCATTAAAAAATGTTAGGTTAACTGTACATATTGTGTTCATGTTGTATTGCAAAACACCTTTGCTGCTGTTGAGGTGTAATACGGGTAAAGTTAGGACAGGTTTGGTGGTATGGGTAGGTTTAAGGGTGGGTTAAGGTGTAAGGGAAGGCTCAACAGTGTAATTAACCATATAAGCTCATTGCAAGTTACATATGAGTCACAGTCTCATTCAAGTAGTCCCTCATTGCAAGTGAAATAAGAATAAGATACCGTGCTTTACACATCAATTCTGCAGGTTTGCTGTCGAGTCCAATAGTTTGCAAAAATCTGCACTAATACAAATAATTGCATTATAAAACTTACTTTATTCTCAGAACAATTCAAGCTGAAATGTGCCACCCAAACTGGACTAAGGGTACTTTTACACGACAACAATTTACTAAAAATAGAAAAGTTTTTCCTTTGCATTTTTAGTGTAGAGACAACGCCACTGTTAAAATGATCCCCGTTCACGGAGCCGCGAAAAAGTCTAAAAACACTGTATTATGCTGCCAGGCCATTAGTTGGCGATGTCACTTTGTAAAAAAAAACACTACATGTCTATAGACTGAACACCTAATATGGATGAGCATGAAGTCCTCGTTTTCACAAATTCGTGTTTTTGTAGTTTACATGGAGACGATAACGGTATCGTTTTCAAAAACTTGCGCTTTGAAACCTGTTTTCAAAAGTCTGCATTTTCAGGCCCCCAAAATGCCGTTGTCGTGTAAAAGAACAGCTAAAACGCATACAATAGTTTTTAGTCGAAAACGATGTTGTGTAAACGGCCCCTGAAATGATCAGGGACCTTGTTAAAAAAATACACTAATGCCACATACAGTGGGGATCGAAAGTTTGGGAACCCCTTTCAGAATCTGTGAAAATGTGAAAATTTTTAACAAAACAAGAGAGATCATACAAAATGCATGTTATGTTAAAATGTCCTGAGTAAGACATTTTACATAAAAGATGTTTACATATAGTCCACAAGACAAAAAAATAGCTGAATTTATTAAAATAACCCCGTTCAAAAGTTTGGGAACCCCTTGGATCGTAATACTGTGTGTGGTTACCTGGATGATCCATGACTGTTTTTTTGTTTTGTGATGGTTGTTCATGAGTCTCTCGTTTGTCCTGAGCAGTTAAACTGAGCTCTGTTCTTCAGAAAATCCTCCAGATCCTGCAAATTCTTCAGTTTTCCAGCATCTTTTGCATATTTGAACCCTTTCCAGCAGTGAATGTATGATTTTGAGATCCATCTTTTCACACTGAGGACAACTGAGGGACTCAAACACAACTGTTAAAAAAGGTTTAAACGTTCACTGATGCTCCAGAAGGAAACACGATGCAATAAGATCTGGGGGGTGAAAACTTTTGAACAGGATGAAGATGTCCACATTTTTCTTATTTTGTTGAAATATAATTTTTTTTTCATTTAGTACTGCCCATCGGAAGCAACAGAAGATACTTGCATGTTTCCCAGAAGAAAAATTAAGTACAATTTACCTTGATCTTCAAATTCAAAAAAGTTTTCACCCCCTGACTCTTAATGCATCGTGTTTCCTTCTGGAGCATCGGTGAATGTTTGTGTATGAGTCCTCAGTGTGAAAAGATGGATCTCAAAATCATACAGTCACTGCTGGAAAAGGTTCAAATGTGCAGAAGATGCTGAAAAATTGAAGAATCTGCAGGACCTGGAGGATTTTTCTGAAGAACATTGGGCAGTTTAACTGCTCAGAACAAACGAGAGACTCATGAACAACCATCACAAAACATAAAAACAGTCATGGATCATCCAGGTAACCACACACAGTATTAAGATCCAAGGGTTCCCAAACTTTTGAACGGGGTTATTTTAATAAATTCAGCTATTTTTTGTCTTGTGGACTATATGTAAACATCTTTTATGTAAAATATCTTACTCAGGACAGTACTAAACAAAAAATAACAAGCATTTTGTATGATCTCTCTTGTTTTGTTAAAAATTTTCACATTTTCACAGATTCTGAAAGGGGTTCCAAAACTTTCGATCCCCACTGTAAGTCTTCAGAACAACATGCAGAACAGCTAGTTTTGACAAACAGAATGAGTTGTTTTTGCATTGTTAAGTTCTGAAAGGTCTAACGTTTTCATTTTACATTTAACTTTTTTGACAAAAGAACTTAAAAGATAAAGGGAAATCTGATTCCTTCAAGATGGAACTTGAATATTTCTCGTGTATCAAGTTTATGACCTCCCCAGTGGAAGCATATACAGTTTAAGAGGATCTCATGCAGGAATTGTTATTATTATCACGCGCATCTGTGTTTGCGGATGGATTTAACATATGGTCTGTCGCCTTTGTGACTATATGAATGTTCCCATACCAATCACTTTGACAGATCAGCCAAGCAGACAGGCCCGTGATGATGACAATACCTCTGAGAATGCCGCATGCACCGCTTACCTACTCACTGAGATGTTTACTTGAGAAGAACTTGTCAGAAACACTTAATGTTTCAAAGTTACTGGAGAGACAGTCAAGGAAAGTTTCATTCAGGTATGTGAGGGGAAGAGGAGGAGAATTTCAATCATGCTCTCACAGTATGAAACATATGGGTAATCGTAATTCGCTGAGATCCCATAACAACAGCAGATTTGATGACTGCTGAGTTTTGCTATAATTTCTGAATCTGATTAGGTCTTTAGTAAAGTGCTGTTGTTTGGATGCGAGTTAATGTTCTTAAGAACAATTATTTTAACCATCTGGTGGTTTTCTGGTGGTTGGCTTGTATGAGTATTCCTCTTGCCAGTGTGTAGTTAGTCTATTTGCAATATGGTTATCACATAAAACGCTTGCGCGTAAAGCTCAGCAAACACTAAAATAGTACTAAAGTAGACAAAGGGAGAAGCTCATGAGATAAAAGCAAGTCAACACAAAATCAGAAACTGTCAATCTCAAGTTGTTGCTGTGTTCTGGATGGAAGACCTGACCATTCAAGCAGACCATCTATGACAGCAGATCAAAAATGCCAAATAAACCACTTCATGTTACTTGATAAAGCAGGAGTAAGAAGTCATCCGCAAATTGTTTTCCTCAAAATTTATGGCTGTGATTCCAAAACTGCTG
The DNA here is from genome assembly GCA_039654765.1 of Mylopharyngodon piceus. Classification (NCBI taxonomy): domain Eukaryota; kingdom Metazoa; phylum Chordata; class Actinopteri; order Cypriniformes; family Xenocyprididae; genus Mylopharyngodon; species Mylopharyngodon piceus. The sequence goes on along the minus strand of CM077443.1, from coordinate 34,945,652 downwards.
TACTCTGAAATGGCTTTGAGAATTGAGAATTGTAACTTTAATAGTATTGGCTTGTGCACAAGAAAGACATCAGTCATTAAATCATTGCTTATTCATGCATTTATAGCACAAAACCTTTGGTATTTTTTTTAAACTAGTCAAGTACTTTATATTTATAGTTTTTTTCTGTACACAGGTAAACTCCCATCACATCTATATATTTTCAGCCAGTACATGCATGAAGTAGCATGTGCTAAAAGACCAGAGCCTGCTTATTTTCTGTCTGTATAGTTCACAGAAGGCTTGAGTGATAAGTTTAATTCCCATCAGTGCACACTGGTGCTCAGTGAGTTGAAATTATTTGCTTGAGTAGTCTTATCATTATTTACCTCTAAGGAGTTGATCTCCGGTTGTCGGTATTTTCAGACTGGTAAAGTACTATTCCATTCTGTTCCTAGAGGGCCACGTACCATTTCCAGTCCTGCTTTTACACACCTGCCGTGATTTTCAAGGAGACTTTGATTAGCTGGTTTGTGTGTTTGATTATGGCTGGAGCTAAACTCTGCTTGAGTATTAGGGTGTTTCACACCTGGGTCGTTTTCTCCCTAAGTTCAGTTCATTTAGGCATAAATGAACAAGGTAATCATGCTTGGATCCACAACGGTGAAAGAAACGGTCCGAGATTATCTGAATGAGGTGGACTCGGCCCGCTTGAAAGCAAACTCTGGAGCAGTTTGCTTGTGATGCGAAAGCAGTCCAAGCCAACAGACCAATGAACCAGGCTATATCACAAAGTATGATGGGTTATTACGCACGATGCATGAAAAGCAGCAGTGTTTGTTTTGCTAATGCCTCTTAAAATGAATTGTGGGTTAACCTGGAACAAAGACAAAGTGAAATGCCCAATTTAAATTCGGTCAGATGAACATATTCCAAAACACACAAAAAATACTGAACAACAGCTACAAAGAAAGCCACAATAAGCCCACTGTAAAAAAAAAAAAAAAATCCCCATAAAATTTACGGTAAAAAACTGGCAGCTGTGGTTGCCAGAACTTTACTGTAAAAAATACGGTAGCAACATTTTAGGTTTTCGGGACAGTGTTCATTTTACAGTTCAAATCGTATAATTTAAAGGTTTATATTGTAATAATTACAGTTCATAACTGTTTATTTTACACACTGTAAAAATATTGTTAAATTTACGGGATGGTTTTGTACCTTTGTAATACACTGACAACCACCAAACACAGTGGTGATGAGAGTCACATGATGAATCAAAGTTCATCACAAGCAGCTTTTCCAAAAGCTGAGAAGGACAATACTAATATATAGAAGGTGCAGTGTCATTCACAAACACTAAACACCATCATGGTAACACACATGAAATTTTAAAAATGCAATAAACAATTTAACAACATTAGATGTAACATAAAACCATAATGTACATAACTGATTAGAAAAAAACTAAGAAAAACTAATAAGAAACCGATTTATTTCAACAAAAATACATCAAATGTGAAGTGTCACCCAAGGAATTGTGGGAATGTCAATTTATGGGTTTTCTCTGTAAATTATACGATGACTTGTTATTTTTCACTTCCACTAACTGTAAACTTAATGGTATTTTACCGTAAAATTATATTAATGTACCGTTAGATCTATTACAGTTATTCACCGTATATAGTACGGAAACTTTCTGTAAACCAATTAACTGTTTTTCACCGTAGCATTTTTACAGTCTTTTACCGTTAAAATCACCATCATTTTTTTTTTTTTACAGTGCCTGTTGTCTATCCATCCTGATGGATGTCTGTTATGAGCGGAATCCTGGAACATAAACAATGCACTCTGACCAGTGAGAAGACAGTTTACTCACGCATGACTTGTATTAACAAATTTTGGTCTGTTAAGAAATGTTGCCTTGTGAAAGTGAACTGAACCAAGAATAAATTGCAACATTTTAACAATTTTAATTGTTTCAGAATATAGCAAACGATCTACAGGTCTGAAAACACCCTTAAAATGATTGAACAACAACCATATTACCGAGTTGCATATTCAGAAAACAATAGCATTGCCCTGATACCATATCTAATATCATAAAATACTTGTGTACTTTTTTGTAATTGTCCACAGCAACCATTGTCTTGGTGATTGTTGGAGACAAGACCTGAGCAAGGCCACCAGAGCTCTCCTTTAAATGTGCAACGACACAGCATGTTATGCTACCGCAGGAGACAGGTAAGAAAATGAGCTATAATAATGAAATATGCATAATTAACCAATAAAGAACTGATTTGAATTGAACAATGCCTCTGTATCATTCTTACATAATCAACTACCATTTAACAATGACAAAACCTACATAAATGCTGACAGGTTGAGCGATGGATGTCATGTTGATATTGTTTATAGGCACATGTACATAGTCCAAATACACTCAACACATGAAAATGTTCCGATATCACTGCAAAATAGGCGAAAAACAGTATGTGACAAAAAAGGTATGTCCGAATTCACAGTACTCATAAAAGAGTAGGCAAAAAGTACCCGGATGACCTGTGCATATGATGGACACTTTACTATCCCATGAGGCCACAGGAGAGGATTTGTGAATGGCAGTGAAGCGATGCAACTGACACTGGTAGGTCATGTGATAATGACAATATGGCTAATGTAGTATGTCCGAATTACTTTATACTACACACATTCATACTATTTAGAACATAATTTTTAGTGGTCGTTAAGTAATAACTTATTCAAAATAAGTACCTACTCAAGAAAGTATGCAATTTCAGACACAGCCATTATAAACACAGAAGACATCATCATGCCGGTTTGTCATCACAATGTCACTGCATCAAAGCATATATTGTTAGGGACAAAATGGTGGCTTGAAGGACCATTAGCTGGATTTGCCTGCTCATGTGCTCCCCTGATTGTCATCTCAATATTCCATTGGATGGGTGCCACCATTTTGATCTCAGAATGAATAGTTCTGGGCTCTAATCCAGGTCTGGTGAAACTGTCAAAATAGTGCATTACATTTTTGTAACCAAGTTAGTGGGAGAGGGAAAAACTAAAACATCTGATGAGGGTTTAATAATTTAGTCTTGTGTATATACATTGAGGAAAAGAAAGATACTTAAAGGGATAGTTCACCCAAAAATGAAAATTTGATGTTTATCTTTTTACCCCCAGTGCATCCAAGATGTAGGTGACTTTGTTTCTTCAGTAGAACACAAATGATGATTTTTAACTCAACCGTTGCGGTCTCTCAGCCTTATAATGCGTGTCAATGGGAACTTCGTCTATAAGAGTAAATAAAACTTGCTTAGACAAATCCAAATTAAACCCTGCGGCTCGTGACGACACATTGATGTCCTAAGACATGAAACGATCGGTTTGTGCGAGAAACCGAACGGTATTTATATAATTTTTTACGTCTAAAACACCACTATGTCCAACTGCGTTCAGCATTCGCTTAGTGAGGTCTGATCGCGCTCTGACAACAGGGTTTAATTTGGATTTGGAATCACAATTTTGTTGTTGTAATCACAAATAATATGATTAAGTAAATCTGACAATCTGTGTTTTTATTGACAACATTGTTGTGGTCTGCCCACTTGGCCTTTTCCTCCCAATGCCTCCACTCCTGCACATTCCAGTTTATTTCTCTAGGAAAAAGGCACCAGGACAAGGCACAAGGGTGATGCTTGTTGGCAACTAACCATTATGCTACACAGGCCCAAAATCTGTGGGCTCAAGTCCATCCAGATCCATTCAGTCTGATGCATTTTACACACTACAATGACAAGAGCTGGCCAGAACTACTTGTTGAATTTGTCTCCTTGCGGACAGAGGCCCTCTCCCCAATGGCAACTCAGGAGCTGATTAAGAAAGTTGTCCAACTGGATGCCAACCCTTGACAGTCATTCCACAACTTACGGACAAAGCTCAGACAAGTAGAGAAAATACAGGAATGACATCCACATTAAGAACCCAAAGTCTGTAGATATTGCTGCCATTGTGCCAGATGGATACTGGCACTGCCTGCACAAGTCTAGTGTCCCCATGTACACACACCATGTGGAGTCTGCCTCTCACTGGTGCCAAACAAGGGAGGATGGGTTCCACTGAGGAAAAACAAAGAACAGCCCCTGAAAAGAGTGATGGTGGAAATGCGTATCAAGGGCCATTGAGTATCCTCTCTACTCGGCTACACTGTCCGAAAAGAAAGATACAAAAGCTGTCACTGGGGCGTTACCCTCTCAAAAGGTACACCTTTGGACCTTATTTACCCCTAAAGGGTGCATATTAGTACCTAAAGTGTTCATAGTATGAAAGGGTATACCCCAGTGCCAGCTTCTGAACTTTTTTATTTTGCTGAGAGTGTAGTCGAGTAGAAAAGGTACTCAGTGGCCCTTTATATGCATTTCTTGGGCTGTTGCTTTTCCTCAGAGGAACCCATAATATTTTGTTTGGTGTATGGGAATGTTTTGAATCTGTCCTAACCCTGTATCCTGTCTTGCTTGGCACCAGTGAGAGGTAGACTTTACTTGATGTGTAAACATAGACGTGTGCAGGCAGTGCCAGTATCCATCTCAGCCAGGGGCCTTGGGAAGAAGATATAGTGTACCCCTCCAATTCGAGTGGGACTGGCCAGAGTTTGACCAGCTGTTGGACTTGGGCAGGAAGGCACCCAGTGAGGAAGAGGAAACCACATGACAGCCCATTCCTCTTACTCTATTGTGTGGTGACTAAACAGGTTGAGGAAAAACAACCGTTGGTTATAAGAGGAAACAATTCAAACTCTGAGTCATCAAGTTGGAGACCATCTGCTGCACATCTGGAAGGTCCTGAAAGAGCTGTGAGGAAATGGACTGACAGCTAACCTGAGAAAATGCCACCTGAGATTAATGGAGGTGCAGTACCTGGGTTTCTGAACTGGTCATGGATTAATCATACCCCATGAGAAAACAGGAAGCAACAATGACAAAGTTCCCAGCGCTGCAAAATACTTTGGAACATGCATGTCTTGGGTTGGCTGATGGTGACTAATGCTTTATTCCAAAGTACATCTTTTTGAAATCTTTTGCAGACTGATGTGGCCATATTTTAATTGTCTACCACTGTTGTGTGCCAGTCAGTAATTGTGGTATTATCAATTTCAGATTTACCCACTCCTATACATGACTTAAAAACACATATCGTTCAGATGGGACCTTTTTGGCTCAATGGTCCTTAATCAGAATAAGCTGATAGTCACTGTGAGATTTTTTTCACTTTATAAATAAAATATACATTACACATATAGTTACAAAAGTTATTTAGTCAAGAACAGCGAGTGAATTTTCTCTTTGTCTTTTGTTGTTTAATTCAACAGGAAATATTAAGGTGCGGTCACACTACACTTTTTGTCCATTGACTTGTGAATGCGTCAGACCGGAGACGCCAGCTTGTGTGAAAACTTTCGCATTTCGCTGCGTTCCAAACTTCAAGTTTAGTGAACTCTGACCTGCGAATTCGCATCACATAAAGTCGTGCGACCAGTAGAAGATCAATTCCTCACCGCATGACCTCTTGACTGAATTAAAAGAATGATATTTTTTGCAGTAAAATTGAGTAGGTTGTATATTTTTACATTTTGAATGTATGTATATATATATATATATATATAGATACTTAAGATATATATATATATATATCTTAAGTATATATATATATATATATATATATATATATGTTATATATTTAATTCACATTTATAAAAAAGACACTGTAGACCGTGATGTCGTATCACGACCATAGCAGCATCCGATGACATTTCGCACGTTCAAAGTCTAGTGTGACCGCGGCTTTAGGCTGCTGTCACTTTAAGAGCTGCATGGATCCAATATAATGTTACACATGCATTTTCTTTGTCAACTGTTTACGTTCACTTAAGACATAACTGACTGTGTTAACGAGGATATTTTGACATATTTTTGTGTGTATTTGTCCGTTCAAGTGCAAAAAAACAAGGAAGAGATCTCAGTTCAGTATCGCACACTATGCAGTATGAAAGGCAGCTTTCTGTGCGCATGTTTTCTAAGTGGGTGCAGCACAGAAAACAGCACACAGGTCTTCTTGCGCTTGAATGGTTTAAAGTCATATTAAAATGCACACAAAGGAATCGAAATTTTAATTTTATAACAAGTATCCGATTCCTGACCTTAAGTATCTGATTCCAGAATTGGAATCGTTTTTTTTTATTTTTTATTCTCAACCCTAATTTTGAACACGCAATTTTGCAGCGTTTACCAATATAAAACTGCTCGGTTTGGAAGTGACCTCTGAGTAAGTGATGCTTCATGCATTGTAATGCTATTGACAATTTTGTCTGCAAAATTTTACAAAAGTTTCACTAATGTGACAGTACCTTTAAACTCTAGCGACCAATCACAGTGAAAACCAAGCAAAGGACAATGTACAACAGTGGATCTTAAAGAGCTAAACAAATGAAGGGAATGGCTTACCGACACACACGCACTTTCCGAAAAATAACCACACAGCAAAAGTCCCAGTAGTGTCATCTAGTTGTTTACAGTGGAAGTTCTCACAAAATTAATACAAAAACAAACAAACAAACAATAAATAAATAAATAAATAAAACCAGTTTGAGCTGAAGGCTAAACAAAATTAAAATATGAGTTTGTAAAGGACTATGTAGAATTATTTGTCTGGTGCCTGAACAAAATCTGTAAATATGAGTATTCTGAAACCACAGATCGAGGGTTACCTAATTGACTAAGTTTTGGGGCAGAATTTTACAAGTCCTCTATAAAATATTCAGTCTTGGTTTGCAGACACATCTAAATTATTTATGGCTGCAAAATGAAAAATCTGAGAAATTCTACAGGCCAGCTGCACAGGCTTTGGGCATTTTATTTTCCACTTATCTAAAAGCATGGACTTAATTATTAATGGCCCAAATTGTCATCCAGGCTTTGTCTGATCATGTGAAGGGCAACAAAGTCACACTGGTGGAAGCTGGAGGTGTTTGCTGAGGCTTTAGAGCAGATATGACCTTTGTGTTTAGGATATTTGGTTTGAAGGTGCACCATTAATAGGGGTACAAATATTAATAATATGGACGGCCTGATTTAGCCCGTAATATTTCAGCACTATTTTTTGTAAATCAAGCAGCAGAGGCCTATGTTTTAAAATGTTTCTCTCTTTCTCTGTAATCTCTGCTCTCTGTCATACTCTCCCTAAAGAAACACAACCACAAGAGAATTGCTTTCAACTACAAACAAATCACTCCCATTAAGAGAACCCATTCAGCTGTTATAATTATTTATTAATATTCTTTGAACATGCCAACATGGTCCAACAATGGCAGATGACATTTAAATATATATTTTATCTGTACTTCAATGAAGCTGTCAGTGACATTTGGTGATTATTTTTTTTAGTGTATCAAAGCTGCATGCTGTTTTTTCTCATTATAAGGGGGATTTCAGTACATAATCTTTACGTCTTAACTGAACAGTCCACTACATGTGTTATTGGATGTGAAAAAAAAAAATGGAAAAAAAAGACATGGTCCACTTTTGACTATGTTCTTGTACATTTTGTAGCATAAACAACTACATTTACATATTTAGCAGATGCTTTTATCCAATACGACTACATTGTATTAATGCGTTCAAGGCACAGAATGTATTTGATCAATTCATGCAATCCCTGGGAATCAAACGCATGACCTTGCTAAAGCCATGCTTTACTGTTAGAGGTACAGGAATGCTTGAACTGCACTTGTCCTTGTGGGTTAATACAAAATATTCTGCTCATGCATTGCATGTGATATGGCTGCTAAGCGTTCTACTACCAGCTTTGGTGTAAAAATGCAGTGTTCATTAATACAACATCACAAAGCTTTTATAATTAAGAATCAGGTGAATGGACAGTGATTTTATTGTGCTGAGGAGAAGAACTTCCGACCCTCTGACATAAGATCAATTTTTGTTTGTTTGTTTTGAATAGGGCTGAAATATATAGGTGTGTTATTATGAACAGAGGAGTAAGGCACATCTGCCCTGTTAATGTGTCATATTTCAGTCTGCCCAATCATATATAATGAATGGATTCAGTCAGATGGTAAATGACAAAGTCCAGCCCACTTACGCATCTCTACCCTGAACAGATGGAGCCTAAAGACATGCAGAATTATAGGTGGAGAGTGTTTGTGTGTCCCTGTGTGTGCGCTTGCCATGAAAAATTATGTTTACTTTTGGTTATTTGTTGCTGATCACAAAACGCTCTAGTCCTGTCTTTGACTTCTGTTTTGTTTTCATGCTCAGAAATATTACTTTGCATGTCAGCGTTTAATAAGTGATATCTCTGCTGCAAAATTTACATAAATGCAATGGATACAGTTTTATTGAAGTAGAAAATAAGATGCACATTATTCATGACTCTGGTGTTTTCTGTGTGCCTACAAGGGGAGTGAATCAGAAATAAACATTTTCCATATATAACACATGCCTCTTATGGTATTGGTGAACAACTTTTTGTTCTCACATGCAAGTACTCTGGACAAGCAATTCCAGCCCACTGTTTGAAAAAAGCAAGAATGTGAAGGAAATCAATTTCACCTAACATGCCATGGTTTAGTTGAACTTTTGCATTATTTGTTGGGAAAAAGTTCTTTACGGTTCTCCTTTTTATTATTTAGCATCTCACCGGTGGATCTGCCGGAAAGTACAGGTGCAGCGGAATTTTGTCAGGCAGAATAATGCTTTAAGCAAATGACTTTGAAACTCATAAGGAGAATCTGCTCTACAGTCTGCAAAAGTGCACAGCAGCAGCTCTGATGTCTCAATCGGGTTTTATATCAAAGTAGCACAGGAATGTAATGCATAATTGCAGTTGTCATTGTGCCACACTCAAAGACTTTGTACATGAAGAGTTTAGAATGTATGTGGGATGTCATACATGATGTTTTACAGTATAACATGTCTGTCAGCAAAGGCAATAATTAAAGGGGTAGTTCACTCAGAAAAAAGATTCTGTAAACATTTTCTTTCTTATGCAGAACACAAAATGTTGCAGAATGTATGGCTACTCAATATAAGTGAAAGTGGATTTGGGCACCATAAAATGACTGTATGTGACTTGTTCACTATATTCCAGCTGAATCACAGCTGTGCTGATATACAGCCATATCGCACGGCTACGAGTGTGATATTGCTTATCCATCAGGGTAAAATGTTTGCCTCTATTTTTAAGGGGCAAATAATGCATTTATCATGTAGTTAGCTTTGAAAATCAAACAGAATGAAAGAAGAAAGAAAAGGGATTGTAGCTCCTTGCATTGTTAAATGCTAAACAATCTTTAGTTGCCTTGACAAGAATTTCAAAGTTTAAAAGACTACCTGTTACTCATTAGATGAACAAAAGTATTCAAGTTGACTTTAATTGGAGCTAATTAGTTGAGTTAACTTAAGTTGAATGTGATAGGTTGCCTTATTTTTTTTTTCAAGTTAGGTCAACTTTTATTTTATTTTAGTTTTAACCAGCATAACAAAAAGTGTTTATAAAAAAATTGCCTATCCTACCATTTTTTTTCTTAGTGTGAAGAACATTTTAATGATCTAAAGAACCTTTTTTCCACCATAAAGAAACTTTAATGCAATGGAAAGGTCCCGTGCATATCAAAGGTCTCCATGGAAGCATGCTAATAAAGAATATTTATATTTATGAGTGTGTTGTAAAATACAATATGATGGCACAAATGACAGATTGCGTCATATAAATCGTTGGCCTTCTCTTATGAGCGTAATAAACAGGATTTGGTTTTCATCGTCAAACTCGCAGTGTAATTTTGAAAGGCCAGATAAAAGTCATGCCGAAGTTTCTTATAAATGTAATTTTTAACAAGACTCCCTCCCTATAATGCTTGAATATTCAACAGTGTTTACAACTGGTGGGAAAAAAACATATCTAATAGATGCTGCCTGCTGGATGGGTTTCGGAGCTCTGTTCTCAGAGGACACCTTGTTGTTTTTCACATTGTCTGATTTTCGCATCTATTGGGACGAACATCTTGAAGAGTATTTCCTCTAGAGGAACACACAAATGAGAGGAGACGGTAGATGACAGTGCAGACAGGAATTCAATGGAAAGTGTTTGCACAGAGAGAGCCTTTGCTGCACACTCGACTGAGTCGCCAAACAAGAACAAAGGAGAAGGAAGCCACATGTGAAAGATGACGAATACTCTCTCCCTCTCCCATTCTCCCCAAAGGTAAATATTTGTTAACCATGGCAGGTAGGTTGAAGCTGAAGCAGAGTTTTATATAGATCATGTCTAGACCCATTAATTAGTGTGGAATTTCAGCTAACACCGTGAAGCTTCTTTAGATACTTGGTATGTTCCTCTCAGCTGTAATAATGATTTGTTGGATTATGCATTTGTGCATTGCAAATTATATTCCAAAACTTCTTTTTAGTTTGTAGTATCCTGTTTATCCTTGTGAAAAAGAAGTGTGCTGTATTGTAAAATATATATATATATATATATATACTTTTACAATTTAAAGTACACCCACTTGTCTTGTGGTGTACTTTAAATAGTAAAAGAATACATTTAAAAAAAATTGTACTTGCAGATAATGTTCATGAAATAAAAGGCCAGTACACATTCCTTAAGTACACTTTAAAAAAGTGCACTTTCTGACAAAGTCAAATTAAAAGTGTTACTTTAAGGGTTAGTTCACACAAAAATGAAAATTCTGTCAACATTTACTTGGCGCTACCATTTTGTAAGGCTGAACACGGTTACTGACAATCGTCATTTTGGCTGCGTGAGATTCTCCAGCTTTGTTGTTGTTGAGCAACCGAAGCGTGAGCTGTTAAAGCTCCGCCCTCTTTTGGAAAGCGGGCCGGGAGCAGCAGCTCATTTGCATTTAAAGGGACACACACAAAAATGCTGTGTTTTTGCTCACACCTAAATAGGGGCAAATTTGACAAGCTATAATAAATGATCTGTGGGTTATTTTGAGCTGAAACTTCTCAGACACATTCTGGGGACACCAGAGACTTATTACATTAAATTTACAGATTAAATTTAGGCTTTTATTTGCATATAAACATTGATCAGCTAACAAAAAAACAGAAGCTCATCAGAACCTGCTTGACGTGCAAGAACACGTTTGTTTTTCGATGAACATATACAGGTGCTGGTCATATAATTAGAATATCATCAAAAAGTTGATTTATTTCATTAATTCCATTCAAAAAGTGAAACTTGTATATTATATTCATTCATTACACACAGACTGATATATTTCAAATGTTTATTTCTTTTAATTTTGATGATTATAACTGACAACTAAGGAAAATCCCAAATTCAGTATCTCAGAAAATTAGAATATTACTTAAGACCAATACAAAGAAAGGATTTTTAGAAATCTTGGCCAACTGAAAAGTATGAACATGAAAAGTATGAGCATGTACAGCACTCAATACTTAGTTGGGGCTCCTTTTGCCTGAATTACTGCAGCAATGCGGTGTTGCATGGAGTCGATCAGTCTGTGGCACTGCTCAGGTGTTATAAGAGCCCAGGTTTCTCTGATAGTGGCCTTCAGCTCTTCTGCATTGTTGGGTCTGGCATATCGCATCTTCCTCTTCACAATACCCCATAGATTTTCTATGGGGTTAAGGTCAGGCGAGTTTGCTGGCCAATTAAGAACAGGGATACCATGGTCCTTAAACCAGGTACTGGTAGCGTTGGCACTGTGTGCAGGTGCCAAGTCCTGTTGGAAAATGAAATCTGCATCTCCATAAAGTTGGTCAGCAGCAGGAAGCATGAAGTGCTCTATAACTTCCTGGTATACGGCTGCGTTGACCTTGGACCTCAGAAAACACAGTGGACCAACACCAGCAGATGACATGGCACCCCAAACCATCACTGACTGTGGAAACTTTACACTGGACCTCAAGCAACGTGGATTGTGTGCCTCTCCTCTCTTCCTCCAGACTCTGGGACCCTGATTTCCAAAGGAAATGCAAAATTTACTTTCATCAGAGAACATAACTTTGGACCACTCAGCAGCAGTCCAGTCCTTTTTGTCTTTAGCCCAGGCGAGACGCTTCTGACGCTGTCTGTTGTTCAAGAGTGGCTTGACACAAGGAATGCGACAGCTGAAACCCATGTCTTGCATACGTCTGTGCGTAGTGGTTCTTGAAGCACTGACTCCAGCTGCAGTCCACTCTTTGTGAATCTCCCCCACATTTTTGAATGGGTTTTGTTTCACAATCCTCTCCAGGGTGCGGTTATCCCTATTGCTTGTACACTTTTTTCTACCACATCTTTTCCTTCCCTTCACCTCTCTATTAATGTGCTTGGACACAGAGCTCTGTGAACAGCCAGCCTCTTTTGCAATGACCTTTTGTGTCTTGCCCTCCTTGTGCAAGGTGTCAATGGTCGTCTTTTGGACAACTGTCAAGTCAGCAGTCTTCCCCATGATTGTGTAGCCTACAGAACTAGACTGAGAGACCATTTAAAGGCCTTTGCAGGTGTTTTGAGTTAATTAGCTGATTAGAGTGTGGCACCAGGTGTCTTCAATATTGAACCTTTTTACAATATTCTAATTTTCTGAGATACTGAATTTGGGATTTTCCTTAGTTGTCAGTTATAATCATCAAAATTAAAAGAAATAAACATTTGAAATATATCAGTCTGTGTGTAATGAATGAATATAATATACAAGTTTCACTTTTTGAATGGAATTAGTGAAATAAATCAACTTTTTGATGATATTCTAATTATATGACCAGCACCTGTACTATAAATGTAGTCAATATTTCATCATATATAGTTTTATTCTGACTAAAATGGCATTATTCAGTAGGTTTTAACATTTGCTTCATTTGATGAAATTAACACTGCCCCAGATGCCCACCATATGCCTCTGAAGGTACTTTCGCATTGTCCTCTACAAAATAAGGACAAGTTGACAACTTGTCAGCTCATTGCAGTTGAAGTAAATTACACTGAAGTAAAACATTCATTAATTTAACACACAACAAATATGTTCTGTACATTGAAATGAGCATATCTGGATTCGTAAACCTATAACCCTTCATCTCTTCAGTCTTTCCCAGTCTACTTCAGTTACATTGCAAAGACAAAAAAATGTTATCCTACTTCGGCTAATCCATATGACATTTGTTTATGCTGCATTAACTCCCATGATATTAAAAGAGAGTAAGAATCCTATGTAAGACAAATGTAGAGTGAAGGAACAATATGGTCATGATCTGAGAAAGATTTCTTGTCTAAATTCAAACTGCTCTTTAATTAAAATATCAGCAGCACATCAGATGTGATATCACAGGAATTAAAATGCAAATAACAAGCTGAAACTTTAAAGGAACGAAGCAAAAGCAATTACTGTCACGACTTTCACAGTGGCTCCAAAAATGCAGATTACTTCTCTTGTGTCCTCTCATGCACACAGCAATCAATTCATATATAATTCCATTCAAATACATTCTGCTCCTCTATCTATTGTAATCACAGAGAGGTCCTATTTGTCACCAATTGCAAGAATTACACTGGTTTGGAGATACATTCACAGAGGCACTTTATTTTTTCACAAAAAAATGTATTGTAACTTAAACATTAAATGACTACAAAGTGACAAACATGGAGATGAAAGAAAACTTAATATGACAGAACTCATGCCTATTAGGGCTCAGAAGTGGCAGTGGGTTTAGTTCAATAATATTTCAGACTTTTAAAATATTATAGAGGGCCCTTGCATGTAGGCGTTTGAAGAAGCGACTTTTAAATAACTGCATATTATTTTGAAGGGCATGATTAATGCTACAAACATGTAAGGCAAGCCAAAGCCCAGCGGCATGCACCCTTTGGCTTTGATGTGGTAAGGTTATAAAACTATTGATGTCCAGCAGAGAGATTTGAAAAAAGAAAAAAAAAAGAAAAAAAAAAACTTTCCTGTATTGGTTATTGGTTCAGGTCAGTTTAACAAATAAGTACAAACGTTATGTAAGATTTATTTTATGTGTGAGAGTTATTCATTATCAATCAATATGCATGCTATTGTACTTTTTGCGTCATGCATAACAGCTAATCATCTTTTTTATACACAAATTTTATTTCTCTTTTATTTATTTTCCATTCTCCTTTATACATTAGCCTTAAGCGATTGTTACCCCCTCAAAAAAAAAAAGAAAAAAAAAAAAAAGGTAAAAATACATTTGCTGAAGCAACCATGCCATTTTAGCTTGCTTCTACCCGAGCACTCCACATCGCAAGTTCAATGCAGTACCAGGTAAGCTACAGAGCAAGTTTACTACAGTATGTAAGAAGAGTCATACATATGATTTTGTGATGCATACGTCAAAATGTTTTACATTACAAATCAAGCGCTATGATAAAAGGTCATGGCATTGTATTGTGCAAGGAACCACGCAAAAATAAGTTGGAATTAATCAATAATTTCCTCCTTATGGAAGCTTGTTTCTGCCACCGAATAAAAAAGATAATTGCAACTTTTTAACTCATAATTCTGGCTTTTTTTCCCCTCACAATTGCGAGTTTACATCTTGCAATTCATCTTACAATGCTGACTTCTTTTCTCAGAATTGTGTGATATAAAGTTGTAATTGCAAGTTATAAAGTCCTTCTGAGGAAAAAAAGACTGACTTTTTTTCTCTAAATTGCGAGTTTATATCTCACAATTCTGACTTTATAACACACAATTGCGACTTTATATCATGCAATTTTGACTTTATAATTTGCAATTTCGACTTTATATCACAAAATTGTGACTATAATTTGCAATGGTTAGTTTATATCTCGCAATTCTGTCTTTATCACGCAATTTTGACTATATAACTAGCAATTGCGCCTATATCTTGCAATTCTGACTTTATAACTCACAATTTTGAGTTTATATCACGCAATTGCGACTATATATCACACAGTTCTGACTTTATAACTCGCAATTGCGACTATATCTCGCAATTCTGACTTTATAACTTACAATTGTTAGTTTATATCACACAATTCTGACTTTATAACTCGCAAATTGCGACTTTATATCACGCAATTCTAACTTTATAACTCGCAATTGCGACTATATCTCGCAATTCTGATTTTATAACTCACAAGTGTTAGTTTATATCACTCAATTCTGACTTTATAACTCGCAATTGCGACTTTATATCATGCAGTTGCGACTTTATATCACGCAATTCTGACTTCATAACATTCAGTTGTTCCACCATTTGTTTACGATGGAGCAGTGTTCGTCTGCTGGCAGTTCTGCTACGATCGGAAAACAAGCTGGAGTTTGTGACAGCTTGTGACGTGCTCTGCTCTTTTCCTTTTGCCAAGGACTTGGTGCAAACCATCCCTGAGAGTGAACCAAAAACACAGACAGCCTTATGACAGCACCCTTGGACAGAATTTTATCTGCTGTCTGCTGCTTTGTTCTTTTCAAGGTGTATGTGATTGAGACTTCTGCTTAAGATTCAGAATATGTCATCCTTGCGGTTACAGGTCCATGTGGTGTAGGGCTGATAACCAGAAGGTTTACTGAAAGAAACAAGGAATTCAACCCCAGAATGCTCATCATCATGTAAAAGCCTAAGGACTATACACTATGCACTTTCACACTATGTACTTATGCATTATGTACTCAATCGTGTAGTGTGTGAATTTTATAAGGTTATTTTGTCATTGAACATTGGAGTCTGATAGCCCCTCCCACTCCTCTACATAATTAAATCTGCAACATTTGAGTGCATGAAGTGTCCAACATTCCACACTTCATTTTAAGTGCATCATATTTAAAGCGTACTTTCTCTATTTGGAATTTCTATTTTGAACACACTACTCGCACTATTTATACTACAAAACGTCATAGAATAGTGCACAAGAATGCAAATTGGGACACACCTACTGTATAGAATAAAATTGGCCCTAAAATTGGCCCTGATCATGTGACAGTAAATAGATATTACTGTCACATCACACAACATGCAACTGTGTTTCTAGTTTCTTCAGGCAAGCAGCTTGTAGTGATAGATATGAGCAGCGCTACGAGTCTAATAATCTTATATAAGCGTTATATATAATGTAATAATGTTCGTTAATTTTAAACAAGGTTATTAAAAAGTGCTTTATAGTTTAAAAAATATGTAAGTTCTTTTTGACATATTAACAAAACCCTTTTTAATTTGACGTAACAAGTTGTTGAATTCGATCTAATGAGAAAACATAAGTATTTTATGAGGTGACGATTTTGCATGAATTTGCACGATGTTAGTTCGAAAATGTACAAAACCACACACCTAAACCTGGCCTAAGCAGATCGTTCCAAAATGTATGAATGATATTGTACAAATTCATACAAATTGACCACCAATTCGGCAAAATGTAAGAAAGTTACGAATTGCCATTGTGTTGTTGAATTCTTCTCCTCACATGCATAATGCATTTCCAAAGCCTGTGAAATAGCACATAAAATTAAATATAAAAGTATATAAATGTAAAAAAAAAGTCCATCAAACAAACATAAATCACAAACACACAAGTAATAATATTTGATATTGATAAAAAATGTTTTAAATGTACATTTTGCTAAATTAAAAATAACTGCAAAGATGTATTTTATCAGTATTGATTGTTTTTTTTATTTGCTCGTCCTTCCACAAAAAGCCAATACACACCAGCAGCAGACAGTAAATCTTCAGGACTTCAGGATTTTTGTAGTGCCTACGAGAGATACAAATCTACCAACACCCAGTTGCCCAGCAATTGCTTCTTAATAGAGCAGAAGAGATCATGATGATTGCCATCTGCAATTTATCATAAATTACCGAGTTTGCATTCATGATGATTGCCCCAATGGAAGCCCAAATCGCCTTCAATCTTTTGAAAACACCATGTTTCAGCCCTATACACTTTTTGGTCATTTTCAGCTCAATTTGAATGCAGCAGAAATGTAAAATAGCTCTTTTCCAGGTAGCCTGAAGAACTGTCGGGAGTCACTGATAATGAATTTCACAATACACATCATTTCAAATCAGTTTTACATGATGTTAATGTTTATAGCATCTCGATATCTTCATGCCTTAAAAACGTATTTAGCAGATTAGAGCATGGCCATAGGCAATTGAGATTATAAAGTGTTGGGAAGGTTACTTTGGAAATGTAATAGGTTACAGATTACAAGTTTCCCTATTTAAAATGTAATAAGTAGTGTTCAGTTACATTATCAAAGTAATGTAACCGATTACATTTGATTACTTTTTGATTACTTTTTCAAAATTTCTGTTTTCAACTGTTTATCATTTTCAAACATTTAAACCAGGCAGGGTTAACCTTACAGTAGTACTCAACACAATTACTGTCAGACTTTCAAAATCCTTCATCACTTGGATTAAGATTATAATAATTTAACTTTAAAGCACAGCCACCACAAAATCAGACTTTAGCGCCTCTTTTTACTCTGAGATCGTTCTGAGGTTAAATACAGTTTTAAAATCATAACTAGAAATAGTTTAATACACTGGCATCTAACAATGCTTTGGAAAAAACAGTTAATCTTAAAAAATAAAGCATATACATCAACCCAAATAGGAAATAAAACAGTTATTGAACAAGCATGTGTCCTATTCTGTGTCCTAAACTCCTGAAACATTGGCAGGTCCGTAGCCAGCCTATTGAAAGGGGGGGTTCTTTTTTTCAAAAAGTGGACCTTTTTGCAGTTTTTCTCCTCCTTTTGTATTTAATTATGAGGTTCAAATACTTCATTTTGGTGACCTTTTATGCACTAATTTGTGCAGGATTAGCTTGTCTGCTGGTATCTTAACGAGCACACTTTTTGATGCACCTAAAATACTTACTGCATTGTTGTCAAATTGCTTCCTCATGTACCACCTTTGTCAGTCCATACACAGTTCATAAGTTTAAAGACCACACTAACAACAGAATAGATTTAATGGACTTTACTGAAATATTAATAATTCTTCTCATCATCATTGAATCATCATCAATGCATCTTTGAATAAGACGCGCACCGAAGGAGAAGCATTTCCATTGGCTCCAGTCTGCCGGTATTGGCCAATCACAAGTCGATATTGCACAGCCAATATCACTGAATATCCCCCTATGTTTTATTATTATAATTACGCTACGTTTATATGGTTATTATATTGTAGACTATTGAGTGGATAAAATATAAAAATCCTTTTAATTAAAAAAAATATATATATATATATATACATCATTCAAAGGCGATGCTTCACCGTTGCTTTGAAAAGTGTATTGCGAGAACTCTCTCTGAACTGCACGCGCGGCACACACACACGTCCAGCTACAATAATGTATCATATTAATTTGAAACAGCAACCCAGAATATTTGTCACAAGCATTGATTAAAACAATGATGACAATAATCACATTAAAAAAAAAAAAAAACGACTTAAATTCTGGACCTTTGGCAGTGAGGGGGGGTTCGTTCGAACCACCCGAACCCCCCCTGCCTACGGGCATGATTGGTGTCTCATATTTTAGAGCAGTCAATGTAATTTGTGAAAGAAATCAATTAAACAAATCAATATTATTCAACATATCCAAGGTTTTTACAGAAAATATTCAGATGTAACCCCCTTTGTAATCATTAACATTTTCATAAGCAACTGTAATTTATTTATAAATTTTTTTCTCAGTAACTGTAACGGATTACAGACATGTATGGATATACTTATATACAGGGGTGCACATAAGTTTTTTGGTCTGTTTCTCAAGGGAGCACCTGGAGATGTTGCTTGGTACTCACACTTTACGTGACACACTTATCCTAAAAGCTGTCCTCATCACTTTCCTCATGACTGCTCTCCTCACTATCTTCTTTTCTCTCGAACATGGTAGATGATGATAATGATTTTTTATTATTATTATTTCACTAACATTAATGAAACAGACAACAGCAAGAATATTAGGCTGCTGTCACTTTAAGAAGGAAAGCACGGACCAAATATCTGGCACACATCCGGTTTCTTTCTCAACTGTTCACTTATGACATAACCGAGAGAATACTTGCCGAGACAGGTATTTTGACATAATTTTGTGTGTATGTGTCCGTTCAAGCGCAAGTAAACACGGAAGAGGAATTAATTCGGTGTTCGAGCACTGTCTGACTCTCTCTCTTTCTCTCTCTCTCTCTCTCTGCGTGCGCGCGTTTCGGGGGTGTGAGGCTGTGCGCACAGATAACAGCTCGCGAGTCCCGATTTTCGCCTCTTCTTCCGCTTTTAAAATCGTTTGAATGTGTTAATTGGCAAGACAAAACACGTCCAAATGATAAACTTTCACTCTATGGTGGTTAAATTCAGCAGTTAATCTGCGAATCACATGCGTGCCGAACCGTTGGACCTTATCCGTACGATCACGGATTACCTGCGATCCGTTGCACACCTAAAAATTAAAGAACACACTTATCATCATGATTGCTATCTTACCAGAAATGGAGAAAAATCCCACTCCAGTAAGTAAACGTGTCCCTGTGAACCGGTCCTCAAAAACGTTGGTACTCAAAAGCGCTTCCCTCCATGTTTTCTTGTGCGCGTCGTTTATTTTTACCGCGCATGCGCACCACTTATGTGCACCCTTGATTATATATGTCCAACTTGTGAAAATAGTTTTGGGAGCAGTCATATGTCTTTAGAAGACTTTGAATATACTGCACATATTGTATGGGCCACTTTTTTGATGCTTTTATGGTGTTTTTTTCTGTCTAAATTTTCGAAGCTTAAAAGCTTTAGTCTACTTTCTAAAGTGGCAAGAAATTACTTCTGCTGGATAGCTTTAGTTTAGGCAACAATTTCGCTCACATTTTCCGCAGCATTGTCAGAGCTGCAAGAAAACCCTTCTTTGCATTGAACTGGACAAAGTATGAGGAAGACTGACAGATCTTAGGCCGTCTCACTCAGCTAAGCGTTGGACAAACGGAAGGTTTGAAATGAGAAGTATACTGCTGTGAATGCAAGAACAAAAGCAATGAAATGTTCAGAGGAGGGCTAAGCAAGAGTTCACTCATGAGGAGACAAAACAGCGCCGCAGAGCTTTTGCACCCACGCAAGAGGAGTGTCTGAGCTTACCATTTCAAAAGAGAAGGATGAATATGATGTGAAAGACAAAAAGATCCACAACTGAGGGATTTTACTGTCTGTGCCATCTTATGTAACTACAGCGGATGAAAGATATATAATGATGTCTGTCGAGTGAGTTTGCTCTTGGAGTTTGAATAAACCACAGAATGGTAGAGTAACTGTCCATGGTGCTGAATTCAAAAGCATTATCCACATTACACAGTTGCATGTAAAACAGTAGCTTTGAACTGGACTCGTTACACCGTGTTTCCTAAGTAATGTCGAGAAAGAAAGACAATACATACTGGAAATATTTATCTCTTCTCTGCTTAATATATACTATATTTTTTTTTTGGCTCTGTGGTCGCTTTCTTGAAAGTTATCTCTTTTCTTTTAAGCAATTTCCCATTGTTTAAAATTATTATGAATATCCTGCTACGAAGAAACAATTACTAAGAACTACTAAGACCTTGTGGCTTGATAGGGACCTGACTAACAAAACTTAACTTCATCTTCAGGATGAAGATGTCCAAATCTTTTTTTTTTATTTATTTATTTTTTATTTTGTACTGCCCTTCGGAAGCAACAGAAGATACTTGCATGTTTCCCAGAAGACAAATTAAGTACAATTTACCATGATTTTTCTGAAGAACAGAGCTCAATTTAACTGCTCAGAACAAACAAGGGACTCGTGAACAACCATCACAAAACAAAAAAAAAGTCGTAGATCAGCCAGGAAACCACACACAGTATTAAGAACCAATGGTTCCCAAACTTTTGAGTGGGGTTATTTTAATAAATTCAGCTATTTTTTTGTCTTGTGGACTATATGTAAACATCTTTTATGTAAAATATTTCAGTACTAAATAAAAAAATAACATGCATTTTGTATTATCTCTCTTATTTTGTTAAAATTATTCATATTTTCACAGATTCTGCAAGTGGTTCCCATACTTTTTCATGCAACTGTATATATATATATATATATATATATATATATATATATATATACACACACACACACACACACGTTCGAGATTTAAGCGTGAATTTTGAACAAAAAAAGTTACATTGTGTACCTTTAATATAGCTTACATTTTGTTTTCAGGAAGCACACATCTGTGACAGTGATTATTAGGGCATGTCCTCGTCCACTCACCCTTTAGTTCATCTTTGATGTCAGTCTGAATGAGATCAAAGGTTTAAAAATCTGCTTCACAGTCGACCGCACCCTGCACTATTTCACACACACTAACATTCTACGCCATCTGCAGAGCATGTTGAAACGGAGCTGCTTATTTGTTTCTTTTCTTGATTGATAGTTTTTCAGCTGAAACGTTTTCAGGATAGTTTTGAAGTGTTTGTTCTGACTTTGCATTTAGGGGATGGGCAAACTTAAAAGAAGACAAGGTATTTATGTCTATATTGAAATGTAAGGTTTTTTCATATTTTTACGGCCTTTTTTCTTTTATTTTTCGATAGGACAGCACAAAGGTAAACAGGAAACATTATGAGAGGAGAGAAGGGAACTATGAAATTTTTAAGCAGAGCTACATGACAATGTGAGATTTTTACGTAGAGCTACAAAGGATAAGGAAGACAGGGACATTTCAAGTTCATCAGCCATCATGTGTCTCTGCATATATCCCAAATGCATTCGCGTTGTGCCTAACAACTCCCTTCAGCCGTGACTTATTCACGATACAGCACAGCCTCTCGTACCTTATTGCTTAATCCATGCACATCATTATTATTTTTTAAATTTATGTGCCCTCATAATCTTTAATCAAAATAACTTCCCATAACTCTTTCAGTGACATCTCTTCTCTTCTCTGATGACGTCACTGGCACGAGGGCGGGGCAACCTGTCACTCACATGACATCACAGCAATAGCCTGTTTTGCTCCGATGGACAAAATAAAATACCACCCTGCATATTTTCTTGTTCGAGAAGCCGTTTAACTCGGATATAAGTTGCAATAGGGAAGAAAAGACTATCGCAACTTCCTTTAAAGCTACATTCAACACTTGGATTAATAAATAACTGTATCTCAAGTGTTTTGCTGTGTCAACAAAGAAAACAATAATATGTTTAAAGTCCCCCTGAAATCAAAATTTACGTTTTTTAGCTTTTAGTATGAATATGTTACAGTTATGAATAAGCTGGTGTGTTCCAAAACAATGACAAAATTCGCATTTATGAGATACAGTATAAGCATTCAAAACTTACAGTTTTTTACTTCGCTAAAATGGATCACGGATTTTCATGACATCACCGCGGACTTCAGCTTCTCATCAGGTTTTCTGTCCAATCAAATGCTCTCTAGAATCTGAAGTCCCACCCCCTCCTACACTATAAACAGACGCTGAGGCTGCAGCTGAAATCGGTCATTAGTTCACACATTTACTAGTTTTTAAATGGTGAATGGCACATAGGGAACGATTCAGACAGTGTAAATATGCTTTCCATTGATGAGAATGAAGTCCGTTTTCGCGTTAGTGTCACGTGAACCGCCACAGCGCGAGCACAGTCAGCTCCTGTCCAGAGACATGAGAGTGGATCATACACGCGAGTCGGCACACAAAACGTTCGGACAAATTTGAATTCTACAAACAATGCTATATTTTAAAGCAATATGGAGGAGAAACGGTTAGAGATTATGAAGAAAATTAGGTTTTACGAGCTCAACAGCTCTGGCCGAGCTGTGATCTAGGCGAAACACTATTGGCTATTAAAAAAGGGGAGGAGCTTTTAGATATATCCCACCCTGTTTTCCTACAAACTCCCTGTTTTTCTACCCTGTTTTTACCCTGTTCTACCCTGTTCTTCCCTGTTTTTCTACAAACAATGCTATATTTTAAAGCAATATGGAGGAGAAACAGTTAGAGATTATGAAGAAAATTAGGTTTTACGAGCTCAACGGCTCTGGCCGAGCTGTGATCTAGGCGAAACACTATTGGCTATTAAAAAAGGGGAGGAGCTTTTAGATATATCCCACCCTGTTTTCCTACAAACTCCCTGTTTTTCTACCCTGTTTTTACCCTGTTCTACCCTGTTCTTCCCTGTTTTTCTACAAACAATGCTATATTTTAAAGCAATATGGAGGAGAAACAGTTAGAGATTATGAAGAAAATTAGGTTTTACGAGCTCAACAGCTCTGGCCGAGCTGCGATCTAGGCGAAACACTATTGGCTATTTTAAAAAAAGGGGAGGAGCTTTTAGATATATCCCACCCTGTTTTCCTGTTTCATTGGAAATTACGTCAACACACTGAGTAAAGCTGCCTGTTCCAAGGCACTTCAGTGGGCCTTTAAATACATGTAAAGTTTTTCCTTCATGGCATTGCAGCTGTGTTGGTAGCAGATGTTTCCATTTTTAATTGAAGCTGTCAATAGCATCCTTAGACTGCAAGAAACATATAGAAACCACAAGTGCATTCTCAGTAGCTTAAGAGCTCAAAAATACACACGCATAGGCTACAGGCACACACAGATACTATAAGAGCAGGATTAATTAAAATGGTTAATCAACTATAAGCTCTGAAATGAAGAGACTGCAGACTCCAGATTAGGAGGCTGCGTGTAAAACATCTCAGCATAAATATGAGTTCTGAAGCAATTCAGGCTAGCAAACTCATCCTTGCGAAACAGCCTCAATCTTCTGCTTTTTAGAGCGTCTGTGCTATTTTGTCCACCAATTAGTGTCAGCAGCCCAACCTTCTACCAAGTGGACTGTGGAAATATACCTTGGAAAAAAGAACACAGACGAAAATAAATGTCCTTTCTATCAGCAGCAATAAGCTTTAAGAGCCTAAGGGTTTCAGAAAGAGAACAGCGATGTCTATGTATATACATACGTGGGGATTAATGATTGATATAGAACATATTCCTCTCAGTGAACCGCAAAGAGATGGCCAGACACTCAGGGCCTTTTAATAGGTGCCATGCATGACTGAGTCCCTCTTACTCACACCGAAACTAATGTAGCACGACTAAAGGTATGGACACTACTCCCAGTGTGCTTGTCTGTTCTTGTGATGTGTATTAGTGAGATTTAAGGTCTTATTTTATCACAGTTACGCAGTTAATGAAGCAATCATAAAGACGGCACTGGCCACAGAGAGTTATCGCAATGACATCAGCTGTTTGTTAAAATGAAATGAAAGTTTCAGTTCAATTTAAACTCTTTGATGAGTTTGTAAAGTTAAACATTTTCACTTTCACTTAAGCTCAGAATCAGCTTCCATATTCAACCTGTGTGAGGTTAAAAAGCTCCAGACCTCGGGGTGGTTTTTAGTTGTAGATTCTGCACACCTCCAGCAAATGGAAAACAGTTTCCAAAAGAATATACTTTCAAATAATTCACCGTAACAAAATGCCTGAGCAGGCTGTTTACTGCCAAGCTCTGGTACTCAGTAAAGGTAAAGCTCTGAATGAGTTCATGACTTGGGTAAATATAATCCGAAAGTAATCATTTGCTATTTTATGCGTGTAAAGTCCCAGGCTTATTGTTCAGTTGGAGACTCAGAGTGCAGCACTGATGGCTGCCTTTTCTGTGTTTTTTGAGTTTTGCGGACTGTGGTGACTGTTAGCAAAACAACACTAAATTAAAGCTGATGAAAGGGCTCTCGCACCCGGGCTCACCGCCACCCGTTGGCCTTAGGAAAACAGCGAACAGTGGGTGACATGCATGTAAGCGAGTAAATACAAGGGAAATATGTGAAAGTCATTTCAAAGTGCCACACTTCCTGCTGCCAACAGGTGGCGCTTTGACTGTAACTGAATATTGCCATGTAGATGTCTTCAGGCCAGGACTCTTATCACACATGTGAAGCTTGGAGCAGATCGGACATTGTATGCCTGAGTTACAACAACTTCCTGTTTCGTGGCGTTAATCGCATACATTAGCTCTTAGCCAAGTGTTGCATGATTTAACATGTTTCTAGTATGTTTGGCACTTCGTGGCATATTGAAATGTGTTTCTGGGAGTGAATTACAGTGTAGAGCATGCCATTTCCTGTTGCCAGCAGGTGGCGCTATGACTAACTGAATATTGGCATATAGATGTCTTCAGGCCAGGACTCTTATCACACGTGAAGTTTGGAGCAGATCGGACATTGTATGCCTGAGTTACAACAGCTTTATCGTTCATGGAGAAACATCAGACTTTGTCAGGCCGCCACGGACACGCACTTTAGTGAAAACTCAAGATCTTCGCAATTTAACATCACTAAGGCCTCAAGATTAGACTGTTTCATGGCGAAACATTGAACTTTGTCGCCACGGACACGCCCTTCAGCAAAAACTTCACAATTTAACGTCTCAAAGGCCTTTAGATTAGACCGACTAAATATGATGTTGATCTGATTAAAGCTCTAGGAGGAGTTTGTTAAAGTAGAACGTGTGGAAATGGCAAAAACTGCCAAAATTTTGCAGAGAAAATTCAAAATATCTCACTTCCTGTTGGGTTTACAGATTTTGCACACAGGGGCTTTTTTGTAGGTATTGGGCTATTGCATGTGTCTACCGAATGTCATACCTGTACGTGAAACGTAGCGCGAAGGGTGCTTAATTGAAATTTTGTAGGTGGTGCTATCGAGCCATTTTGCCACACCTAATTCTGAAACCCATATCAGACGTAAATTTTCACCACTTCTGATGCGTGTGCAAAGTTTCATGAGTTTTCGAGCATGTTTAGACCCTCAAAAATGCGATTCATTTTGGAGAAGAAGAATAATTGGCTGAGCAATTACAATAGGGTCCTCACACCATCGGTGCTCGGGCCCTAATAAAACAAAATCTAGATGAAACAGACTGCAGTGTAGGGTTAAAGGGTTAGTTCACCAGAAAATGAAAATTCTGTCATCATTTACTCACCCTCATGTCATTCCAAACTAAGACAGACATTTGTGAAAATATATTTTATGGTCCACAGAAGAAAGTCAGGTTTGGAATGTGAGTAAATTATAACAGAATTGTAATTTTTGAGTGAATCATGATATATTCACGTATGCATAATTTATTTTTTCTATTGTAATTAATTATAATAAGATAAAACGAAAACAATACAATTATGAAAAATACTTAGAAAATATGTGTGCATATATAATGTATTAATATAATAATTGTATATAATTACTATATTTTTTGCTTTTGTAATTAATTATAATAAATAACAAAAAAAATAACAGAAAATAATAATATAAAATAGATGTATTGTTATGTAAATAGATATGTATATATGTACATACATTACATATTAATATAACAGGACAATATGGTAATCAAATTTATAGGTTAATAATTCCAGCCTCACCATCGGTTTTAGCATTAAAAAAAAGATACTGATTCATTCTCTTTGGCTGTCAGATGTATAAACACTTTCAAATCGCGAATGCCAAAAAAAAAAAATAAAATAAAATAAAATAAAAGAATCGATCCAAACCCCCTCATCCCCCTTTTGTTTTTCCTGGCAAGCATGTAAAGATTCTGGCAAGTCACCACGTTTTCTTATTTGTGTTTTATGACTGGTGATTTAGTCAAAAGGTAATTGATGAAAAAAAAAAGACTGCTTTTCATATTCCAAGACAGAATGGATGTGTTTCTCTGATTTGTATATTACTCATATAATGCTAATCTAGCTATATTCTGTGATGCTATGGAAATTTCAGAGCAGTGTGCAGTACTTGATTTTAATTTCGCAAGGCTCGACATTAAGCCTTATGTGCTTGTCAGTCAGTAAGTAAATCAATCATTCACTTGTCAGAGTAAAAAAGGTTGCTTGTTTTTTTTTTGTTTGTTTTTGGAGGTGTAAATGTAATTTATTCTGAAGCAATATCCTCACCAGTGTTCTATCAAATCTTACTTACTTACAGGGTTAGTTCACCCAAAAATGAAATTTCTGTTGTTTTACTTCTCACCCTCATGTCGTTCCAAACCTGTAAGACCTTCGTCCATCTTCAGAACAAAAATTAAGATATTTTTGATGAAATCAGAGAGCTTTCTGACCTCCCTATAAACAGCAACATCATAACCAATTTCAAGGCCCAGAAAGGTAGTAAAGTCATCGTTAAAATAGTGCATGTCACTACAGTGGCTCGACCTTAAAGTTATGAAGCGATGAGAATACTTTTTGTGCGTAAAAACAAAACAAAAATAACTTCTTTATTCAACAATTTCTTCTCTTCCCTGTCAGTCTCCTACGCTGTTCACATTGTAAACACAGTGCAGCGCTTCCGGGTTCTATGTCAGAACGGCAAGTATTGGCTGACGCTGTACATGTGAGCACCACGACACATGCGTGTGATGCTGACGCAGGAGCCGGCCAATAATGAGCAGGCGTTCTGACGTAGAACCCGGAAGCACTGCACTGTGTTTACAATTTGAACAGCATAGGAGACTGACAGGGAAGAGAATACTTTTTGTCGCTTCATAACATTAAGGTTGGACCACTATAATCACATGGACTATTTTAACGATGTCTTAACTACCTTTCTGGGCCTTGAAATTGGTTATGACGTTGGCTATAGTGAGGTCAGAAAGCTCTCTGATTTCATCAAAAATATCTTAATTTGTGTTCCGAAGATGAACGAAGGTCTTACGGATTTAGAATGACATGAGGGTGAGTAATTAATGACAGAAATTTCATTTTTGGGTCAACTAACCCTTTAAATCAGCATATTTGTGATATCTGCCACCTTAAATTGATTTCCAGGACATTTTTTACCTTTATAAAGGGCAAGGGTATGAATGCATTTACACTAGAAAATGACCACTGCAAAAACAGTCAATATTGTGTCTAAAAAGTCACTTAATATTAAGTACTTGTTTATTGAACTGTTGTATAAAATCAATGTCACATCTGCAATTGTGCTGATGTTCGGGAAAACAGCACTCTTGATCATGTGATATTGCTTAAATGTGGAATGAAACTAAAGTTGCGATAGTCTTTTCTTCTCTATTGTGACATATCTGAGTGAAATGATGAACAAGAAAAAATGTAGGACGGGGCTTGTTTTTGTCCATCTGGAATTGATTGGATGGTTGGATCGTTGTCTTTTGCTATTGCTGTGATCTCATGTGAGTGATAGGTTGTCCCGCCCTCACGTGATATTTTTTTTTATAGATTTTTTACAGCAGTATGTTTCTCTGTGTGTGCTGTTGCGCTAATTTGTATTGATTTTTCTCCCTCAGAGACAGGCTGTACGAGCCTCAACTGGCGCGACCTTGTTACTGTCAATACATTATCAATTATCAGTCTGTTGACACTGAATGTAATAAATGTCTCACCCAAATTTTTTTTTTGGTGGCTGAAGTTTTGGTGCTTCCCTAGTTATTTTTTATTACTGACATTTTAATAATACTACTTATTCGGTCGGCCAAGTAAAATTCTCTTTCACTTATCCCAGACAAGCGTTAATGTCAAGCATTTGTCTGTTTGCTTTCAGTCCTGTTCAACGTTTGACAAGTGTCATTATTGTTCCAGTTTCTGGAGATTTCCTGTCTTGTAGGCACAGATGAGTCATCCCTAATTGGTGGAACAATACAGCTGGCTCAGCAGTACAACAGAAATGGAGCACATCCATTTCAGTCAGCATCAGCCTGTATAAATGTGAACTGAATGGAGAAGGTGCCAAGCATATTTAGCCAATAAATTAAAGAGCGTCTACTCATCTCTCACCATCCAGAGCCAGCCATTAATCAGATTCTGACAAATGACCACAGCTTTCCTGCTATTATCTAAAATCCCACTGTTTATTAAAATAATTCATTTATACAAGCTTAATTAGACAGACATGTTCCCCTCAGGGCCACTTGTGACTACATAACCAATGCCTTATTAGTGACCGATGTCTATGTTATCAGATAAATCTTACCATTCCAGTAAGGATATCTCATAGTTGTATATGTCCATGCAGTATGTTATCAAGCAAATTTGGAGGACTTTAGCAGCTTAACTGAAGATTAATGAGGTTTCATGATGGTTAGGATGTTGCCTTAAAAGGCAGCTGCCTATGTAGGCAGTAGGCAGAGAGGCAGCTCACAAAAATCTGAAAAAAGCTATTATCTCCTTCAGTGGTAGTTCCTAGCCAAATGTTTATTAACAGGCCACTCTTTTAAGCCTATAAAGCAGCATTGATCAATTGTGGACAGCACCACAGAGCCTACTGACATTGTCAGATGAAGCCACTAAAGAAGAGAAATGATTTTCTATCTCTGGTTTTGATGAATCAGTTCTACTGTTTAGCTAGTTTGGTTCTTATAGCACTCTGTACTAGTCAGGTATTAATTATAATGTAATTATGCCTATTATGCCTTTTTGGATATTACCTTTCATGTAGTGTTTAATATAGCTGTTTGTGAATGTAAAAGGTCTGCAAAGTTTCAAAGATCACAGTTAATGGAGTTATTGACTCCCAAAAGAAAGTACCAATTCTGAACTGCCTGAAATGAGTCATCAGTAATTCCAGTCCTATTTCCTGCACAAAGTTATGTAGGTTTGTAACAAATTTGCATAATGCCAGCCTATGGTCTTCATTGCCCGCGAACAACATTTACTTTGACCAGTCCTTAAACAATGCTGTTGTAACTGAAGCCTGGAAGAATTTGGTTTGTGTTGTCGACATGTCGAGAAGACGCTGTTTTCTATGCTTCAAAAGCAAATCCACTTTGAATGCACTTCCAAAGGATGAGGAATCAGGCTCGAATTGATAGTAAAACTGATGCCATCATTACTGTTCATATCACTGCAAGTGCTGAGGAAGCCTCTGGAGTTGAAATTCATATATGGTAATGGTAGTTTCGTTTCCGACACACGCTGTAAGCGGTAAACCAATCACATCAGACTGGGCCATCTGACCAATCAGAGCGGAGTAGGCTCTCGGAAAGTAGGGGTTTAGAGAGACTGCTTCAGACACTGTAAGAAAAGAGGTGGTTCTGCAATGTATATTATGAGAAAAGTAAAGTGTTTTTTACATTTAAACCTATTAGACCCCCAAAACAAATTTAGGAACCTTTAAAATAGCATAATGGGGCACTTTAACATGTTCTGGGCACATATGACTAAGGGGCCCTTTACATCAGACACATTTCTGTGTTGTTGTTGAAAACAAGATGATGGAGAACAGAATAGAAAATTAGTACTCTGGCATTTACTACATCAACTATGTTCAAGATTGCTCTGTTATTGGCATAAAATAGTGTACAGGTCTCGCAAAAAATGAACTATTTCTGCAGCTCATTGAGGCCCCCTGCTGGTTTGGAGCCCTGGGCAGATGCCCAGCAGGCTTGTGCATTAATCCATCTTTGTCTCTAGTGTCCAACACTCACAGATAAGTCTCCACTCCTTTTAATGAAAAGACGGAAACACTGTGGTTGGCGCAGAATGAAGATAAAGCATCGGCCATCATAGCCCATATGCTGTGTGCTCAGTTGAAACAATACTCATTGTCACATTTCTTCATATACACCCTTGTTATGCTCAGAGTCTTGACCCACAGAGAAAGGTCGTCCACACACTATTTCTGCTATAGAATGGCCTGGGTAGGTTTAATAAATGACTCTCAATCATGGACGGAGCTTGTGGGGAGGCTGTGGGGTGTGGGGATATTGTCATTTAATTTAACCATATAAAGCCTGACATATGAAATAATAGTCCAAAAATGGAACCATTTCTCGAAACTTTAGACAAAAAAATCGCATTAAAATACACTCACTGGCCACTTTATTAGGTACACCTTGCTAGTACCAGGTTAGACCCCCTTTTCCCAACAGAACTGCCTTAATTTATCGTGGCATAGATTCAACAAGGTGTTGGAATTCCTCAGAGATTTTGGTCTATACTGACATGATATCATCATGCAGTTGCTGCAGATTTGTCAGCTGCACATCCATGATGCAAATCTCCCATTCCACCACATCCCAAAGGTGCTCTATTGGATTGAGATCTGGTGACTGTGGAGGCCATTTGAGTATAGTGGACACACTGTCTTGTTCAAGAAACTAGTTAGAGATGATTTGAGATTTGTGACATGGCACATTATCCTGCTGGAAGCAGCCATCAGAAGATGGGTACACTGTAGTCATAAAAGGATGGACATGGTCAGCAACAATACCAAGGTATGCTGTGGCGTTTAAACAATGCTCAATCGGTACTAAAGGGCCAAAAATGTGTCAGGAAAGTGTGTCAAGAAAATATCCCCCAGACTATTACACCACCAGCAGCAGCCTGAACCACTGCTTTCATGTTACACCAAATTCTGACCCTACAATCTGAATGTCACAATCTTCTATTGTCCAATTTTGGTGAGCCTGTGTGAAATGTAGCCTCAGTTTCCTGTTCTTAGCTGACAGTACTTCTGCTGCTGTAGCACATCTGCTTCAAGGTTTTACATGTTGTGTGTTCAGAGATTCTCTTCTGCAGACCTCGGTTGTAACGAGTGGTTATTGAGTTAGTATTGATGCCTTTCTATCAGCTGGAACCAGTCTGGCCATTCTCCTCTAACCTCTGGCATCAAAAAGGCATTTTTGCCCACAGATCTGCTGCTCACTGGATATTTGTTCTTTGTCTGACCATTCTCAGTAAACCCTAGAGATGGCTGTGTGTGAAAATCCCACTAGATCAACAGTTTCTGAAATACACAGACCAGCCTGTCTGGCACCAACAACCATTCCACATTTAAGTCATTTAAATCACCTTTCTTCCCCATTCTGATGCACATTTGAACTACAGCAGTTCATCTTGACCATGTCTAATCTATTGAATTGGTACCATATGATTGGCTGATTAGATATTAGCGTTAACGAGCAGTTGAACAGCAGTGGCATCATTTCATCAAAAGCCAGGGTATGGCAGACCCTGATGACGTCATCCAAACTTACTCCCTGGACGTGACCGTCCCACTTTCTTCACACAACTTTTTCCAGCACTTCAAAGCTCAAAAGTCTGAATATGATCCAATTTAAGTGTTATCTTTAATATGATTACCAAAAACATTTTTGTTCATCCTACAAAGATTGTCCTCATTTGTAAAACAAAGTCAATCAATCAAAAGCCACAGCCAATCAGAACACAGTGTGGGCGGGCTCTCGCGGCAAGCGCACAGCAATGGATAAGTATAATCAAATTCACAAATATTAATAAAATAAAATTTAATAAAAATACATACTGAGCTACTAAAACAATCTTTGTTAACAGTTTAAACGTTCTTGCTACCATTTGTTTAATTTCAAGATGTGAGGTGAATTATCCATTGTTGCTTTTAGAAAGGCTACAAAGCTGGGAGCACTAAATGATACTCAAAGTCACGTTACACGCTTTAAACATTAAATAAAGCACATAAACATTACCTGAGATTAACATTGCCATACTTTGTGTCGTTGTTGTTCCAGCCGCGACTTCACAAAAAATAGAAACCGTTTCTAAAATAGAATCGTCGAGTGTCATTGTCGCGGCTGTTTAGGAGGACAACCGGTAACTTAAACACCTCTGATTGGTCATTATTTTCAACAGAAATCCCTGTGATTGGCTACAATACTCAACTGCAAAATCACGTTGTGAATAGACACATTGGCAGCGCCGTTGATCTTACAAAGCACAAATATAACAACCAGATAGCTTTAATTTACTAACTTTTAAAATTATTTATTACACATAGTAATATAACTACGTTAATCCTGCATGCAATGAATAAAATTATATAAATTGCATTGACCAGGCAGCCAAGGTATGGCAGTTGCCATACCCAGTTGACGCCGCTGTTGAACAGGTGTACCTAATAAAGTCTCAGGTCAGTGTATAATGCAATGATGATTATGAGATGTACAAATAAATGTTCCTCAAAATGTATCATACTAACATTTTAACATGATTTTTCTAAAAAAGAATAAAGTAAATCTACTATAATCAAGTAAATCTAAGTTGCTTCAGTTCATCTTGAAATATTACTAAAAAATTCATTATATACTAAAAATTCATTATATAAAATGTTTACTTTATAAATAATCACTAAATATTTCACAGTAAAATGCACCACGACCTGAAGGTGGACATTTTTAGAATGATACCAAAACTTTACTTGGTAAAAAGTATAAACTATCAATCAGACAACAGTAGCCATATAGTAGATTGTGTACAACATGTTTTTATAGCATATATTCACAAAAATCCTTTTTTTCAACCCACATTCTGGCCCTTTGTCTGAAATAATCCACTTTAAAGGGGGGATATCACACAGTTTCTGCCAATCTCATGTTAATCTTGAGTACATATAGAGTAACAATGCATCCTTCATATCTTCGAAAAGTCCTTAGTTTTATCATATTTATAAAAGATATATACGCTAAACCGAGTCTTTCTGAAAAAAGCCGAGCTCCTGGAGGCGTGCCTGACGTCAGTGCCGTGGGCGGAGCTAAAGAGTCACGAGCGCACGCAGCTTTTGTGTAGAGATCGTCTGCTAGCTGCGACATCATTATAAATAAAAAGGGAACAAAAACGTTCGTGTTGTTTACATTATATGCACTTGCGCGCCGATTGCCAACAAAACACAGACATCTGATGCAGTTTTACTCACCGGCCCCGATCTGCAAATCCAGCGCCGAACTGGGACTTGTTTACAAAGTATTCGTCACCGAAATCCCGGGAACAAACAAACATACGTGCACAACTCCGCTGCTGCCCCGGAAAAACAATTTTCATCCACTGTTCCCTTGACGCTGGGTTCTTTGGGAAGCTGAAAAAGTTAATCTTTCCCTCACAACCAAAAACACACTCCTTTGGTGATAGGAGCTGCGTCTCATTTCGGAGGCTGAGTCCCCCGGAGGTCGCATTTGAAGGCTAAATACTTTATCAAGGATGTCATATTTAAGAAAAGTAACCGTAATAAAATTGACTGATATTCATTGTGAGGTGTAAAATACTGTAATTTCTTTCTTACGTTGCAATCTAACACTTATTTTTCTTAAATGAGACTGCCTCGATGATGTATGCAGCCTTCGAAGGGTGCAGCCCCTGAATTGGGACACAGCCATTGTTGAAAAATCTCTCGGCTTCCGTATCCCGAACAAAGCGCGTTGATGGGCGTACTCTTGCTCTTGTTCTGGGTGATGTGTGTGCGCGCTTATCAGGGAGAAGTGCCTATACAAGGAATTCCGGTCTCTTTTGACATCATACAGGACACACTCGAAGAAAACTCTCCGAAACCCGGTCCGAAACCGGAAGTAGTGTATTTGGCACAGAAATACTCCGTCATACATCCAACTCGTGTTTTGAAACTTTGGCCATGTTTAACATGAGAATGCAACTCTTTAACAGTGTAAATAAGTCAGAATGCATGAAATAGCATTACACCCCCCTTTAATCTCCCAAGGCTTGTCAGTAAAACGACCACTGTTATGACTAGCTAACGCAATTGCAATGAAAAAAGTATCGCTATTACATACAAATAAGTGTTTTGAAAACATTCTCCATAAAAAATGTAATTTATAGAGAAAGCATTATGAAATTGTTTACTTATGCTTTTGCAACATAGCTGCTGTCAGATCATACAGTTGGCTGCCTCATCTTTCAAAAACTCTTTCAAAAACTTTCAACTCTTAATTACTGTGTCTCATTATAAAACAATCTTCAAATGTCAGAACAAACATATAATCCTCTGACGCGATCCATGATGCCATTAAAAATAAACCATCCACTTGTTCCTGACGCTGCAGGCTAAACAGACTAAAACATGCTGTTTAAATCAGA
Organism: Mylopharyngodon piceus; assembly: GCA_039654765.1. Classification (NCBI taxonomy): domain Eukaryota; kingdom Metazoa; phylum Chordata; class Actinopteri; order Cypriniformes; family Xenocyprididae; genus Mylopharyngodon; species Mylopharyngodon piceus. The sequence continues at coordinate 34,910,756 of CM077443.1, read as the reverse complement.
TACATCATAGCGAACAATCATTTACTCTTCCATTTGTCTTGTTGTCATGAGTCACTCGATCAAGCGTGTTGAGTATGTCAGAAATTGAACAGGCATCTGTATACTCAACTCAGCGTCAGTGATTATGATGGGTTCTATTTGCTTTTGACACATGATGGTCGCGTCCATTGTAGACAGGTGTTTTAAGCGACCAAATGCCAGTGGGCGGGGCCTATGGTGTGATGATGTAAAACAGTTAGTTGATGTCTAGCTCAGGCCATCATATGCAAATACTGCTGCATTCACGCCATATTGTAATTACCACAATTACGAGATGCCAACCTGTGACGTTCTATCGGAGATGTTCACTTCTTCGGAATTACCGGCTTATGGCAACACTATCAAGACCAAAATGAATCTGCAGCGGTCAGGTACAGGTCACGCGGTAGAAGTCAGAGCTCTTTCGAGTTTACAAGTTGTAGGCCTAATTATGAGTTCTATGAGTTCTTTTTTTAGAATCTCATAATTACGGTAATTCCGACATTGCATGGACTCACCTTATATTTGCCCCTCTGACATCACAAATCCCACATCCAAAGAAGCTTTTCAGAAGCTTGGTTGATTAAATGTTCTTTTTGTACTGAGGATGATGTTTTTTCCCACTATTTTCCACTCTATTACAGCTCTATGTAAAAAAAAAAAAAAAAAAAAAATATGGGCTTGATAATTCGTGCCAAAATTAATTGCATATGTGGCCTCCTTTACAAAAGTTATATAAATTTGGGCATTTATTACAGCCAAAACAAACCAAAATGACCCAGTTGTAGAACAAGATATTAATTGAGAGACTGTATGCAGTGTAAATTTGAAGTTATGTTAAAGAAAAGCTAGAATGCAATTAAAATGGTGACTGCATGGCTCGGTCTTGCCCCACTAGCTCAGATGTCAACTTACGCCCATGCTCTCAATCATTTTAAAGTGATTTGTCAACTCAATCTTTGAGGAGGACAAATAGCCATATTAATCACAGGCTTCATATGTGTCTCAATTACTTCACATATGATGACATTTCTCAGTCCTTCATCACTGTATTCCACGAGCAGTTTTTGCTTTCATACTTGTACATGCTAATAATAGCATTTCTTGCTTTAAAGGATCTGCACAGATTGTTGAGTAAAATAGCTTGTTTCCAAAGTAACCATTTCTGGTTTTATATATTTTTGCAAGAGAACTGTATAAACAAAACTGTGGTAAGGAACACTTTTTTCTCAAATTCCTTGAGGTTGTATAATTAATAGCCAAGCTTTTACATTTACTCACTGTGTTACAGCCAGACGTTTTATAATCATCAATAAACGTACCTGAGCTATCAGTGATGCTTTCGGATGTTACTACTCTGTGATCAAAAATTAGGGCTATTATGTTGTCTAGCTTTGTGCTCTGTCATCCTGTAATTTTTTCTCTTTGAAATTCTGTGGAGAAAAGCTTTCTGTTCATTTCCGTTGCCTCTTTTATTTGAATCTACAGCACTTTTAATGAAAACACAGGCACCTCAGTCTACATACACACCATAGACTCTTTAATGGACTAAAAACCAGCCCAAAAGCCCTTTGATAACACATTCAAGGATAGGCAGGTGCACTGTTTTTTAAAAAAAATAGTGTTATTAGTTTAAGTTCTTACCTGTAACTGTGTTCTCTCCTGCTGACATGGTTTTGTGCAGCTGAAACACAATTTTTGACATAGTAGACTCATAACATAGGTTGAAAAAAAAAATCTAATGTTTATAACTCCAATCCAACCTCCACTCCATGATTTTTGGACTTTTGTCCGTCATTCGGGGTTGGATGTGTATGTAATGGCATGAAAAGTATGCAATATTGTCTGGAACTGCGATCAAATTCATTAATTTTCACTCCCTCATATACAGTGAGCTATGAGACATTCACTACAATGTGTTGTGAAAAGTGAATGATTGAACAATGTGACTGAATGTGTAAATTCTATTATATATGTTGTATATGTTGTAAGTTTCCTGGTGTTGTGTGCATAATTAAATCAGCCAGACACAGTAGATATTGAGTACACTGTCTAAACTAAGGGTTCAGATTTCATCATTTGCAAAGTAACAGTGTGGACAGACAGACCTAAAGATTGGATTTGAAAACCTATTCAATGAATTTGTGTGCAGTGTGAACAAAGCCATGCACAGCTTCAACTGCAGTCAATATTAGAGACTGCAGGGCTGCAGTACCTATAATTACAGCCATACTGTAGCTCTGAGCTGTGGACCAGAGAAAGAAACTTTTTTAAAGAAATATTCCAGATGAACACTAACTGAACCATCTTAGGTTTATTTGATTTTTACTTGATACATCAGGTTTTTGAGGAACATTTATTTGTACATTTCTCAATCTTCATTGCATTGCATTATTATTAATATGTTATATATATTAAAAAAAGATTTTTCTATACCATTATTTTATATTTCAGGCTTTATTGTAAATGACCATGAATATTCAGTAATCCTTTAATGTAGCATCCACTTTAGTTGACCAAGTAGTTCCAAAAGTTTATGACTTCTGTGGAGCACAAAATAATTTTGTTACCATTATTTTAGTTACTATTGTATGGATGAAAATGGATGGATAAGTTATTTCTCAAAATATCTTCTCATTTATATTCACAAAAGTAACACCAGTATGCTGTTAAAATGCTGTTTAAAAGGATTAAAGCCAAAATATTAGCATACAATGGAACAACAGGAATTTATGTTATGAGTGTAACTAAAGTCTTGAACACTACAAATTATAAATGGTAATGCTAAAAACAGGTTGTTGTTATTATTATTATCATAAATGATCACTATTTAGTAATTGTAATGTGAGTTGTGGTTCATTGAAAAGTGTAAGACATACACTTCACCTTCACATTTCACCTTTGTGTATGTAATTTGAAAAACAGTTAAGGAGACATGGAGTTTTATTAATTTAGACACTGTTTTTATGTTGATTTTTTTTTTCAGAACACTATAAAAAGTAAATGAAATTCTGTAAAAGAACCTCTGAAATTAATCTAATGCAAACCTGGGGGCCGTTCCAAAGCTCTGATTGAAAAAAAAATTGCATTAATGTTAAAGAGTTATACTTAGACTTTCTATCATAATTGAAAAATTAAACTTTACACAGTCATGGTGAATCATTATCCAGAGGTCTAAAATCATAATGATAAATATACAGGCACCCAGAACTAAAACAAGACCATTACTCTACAGTATATGCTTGTTTCCTTTTAATTTTTCATTCTAATTAATCTCTTCAATAAAAGCTTTCAATTGGGATGCATTCCAAATGCACTCCATCAAATGCTGGCAAGTCTGTGATGTGCGATAACTCCCAACCTTTTAAATATGAGTGGCTTCAAGCGGTGACATTCCTGACAACTCCCAGCTGATGAAATGTCTGGAAACATTGCATGGTTATATTACAGGGTACTTCGCCAGCTGATGCGTGTTCCCACAACACACATACCTGGGGAGTGATATTACACTTCTCTTTTCCAGCTTAATAATATCAGTCTTCTGTTACAGTCACCTTTATGCCACTGTTCTTTAAATGAAGACCTTGGCTTTGTTCTGCCTTCACTTTACTGTTGGTACCAATTAGTCTGATGTCTTGAAGAAGGTTTTTTTTTTTTCTTAACTGAGGAAAATTTACCGATTTCCCCTCTAGTCCAATAGATCTACACTGTGATTTTCTCTCTGATGACAGACGGTTATATCCACCCAGCCTTCCAGAGAATTGACCAGTGGGAGATTGTATGAGTGTGACTGTGTTTGTGCCACACAGTGAGTTTAAAGAGGACCTATTATGCTTTGTTACATTTTCAACTTTCTTTAGTGTGGAATGTTGCTCTTTGAGCATGAAAAAAGTCTGCAAATTTACAAAGTCACTCTAAAGTGAGTTATTCTCTATATCAGTGCACACTATTTCTGAACTCCCTGAAACGCCTCGATTGTATAGTCTTGAGTTTTCTTTCAGGAACGAACACGTCACAATATTCGTCTTTTCAATACTTCCCACCCAAGGCATATGCAGAATAAAGGAGGCCTGGTTGAGTTGCATTAGTAGTGTGTTGAAACTCACTGTTACGGTAAGGGGCGTGACATTTCCCAAACATGCTCAAAGCAGCTGACCAATGTGACCAATCACACTGGTCCAGCTGACCAATCAGAGCACATCAGCGTTACTGACAGACTGGGGAAAGAGGTGCTGCAACAATTTAAAGGGGACCTATAATGCCCCTTTTGCAATATGTAATATAAGTCTCTGGTGTCCCCAGAATGTGTCTAAGTTTCAGCTCAAAATACCCCACAGATCATTTATTATAGCTTGTCAAATTTTCCCCTATTTGGGTGTGAGCAAAAACATGCCATTTTTGTGTGTGTCCCTTTAAATGCAAATGTGCTGCTGCTCCTGGCCCGCTTTCCAAAAGAGGGTGGAGCTTTAACAGCTCACGCTTCGGTTGCTCAACAACAACAAAGCTGGAGAATCTCACGCAGCCAAAATGATGATTGTCAGTAACGGTGTTCAGCCTTACATTGTACAAACCGGAGTCGGACACTGATGGAGAGACTCAGGAAGAAGTTACAACTTTTAGAATGCAACTGGACGTTTCTGAATGGTTAGTGGATAAATTTATGTAGTTGCTGTGGAGTTGATTCAACTCATCGACTAGCATGCGCCGTCATGTTAATCTTTTGTGCAAATCCAGTGTTGAATTGACCCTCATTTGTGAAGCAGTCCAGCGTAAAATGACGGCATGGCAACAACACTACTACAGCAACTCTTCCTCTTCTCTAAAGCAGCCCAACATGAACTCGCCCCCTTTGTTGTGTGTTCTTGGGGGCAGGGTTTATGTAAATTTTGGGGTTTGTGATGTCACCAACCCAGGAAGAATCTCGTTGTAGTCCCTACCAGCTGTTTGTTGTAGTTTTTAAAAAGCGATTTCTGTAAAAGAAAATATCTCCCTTTGCATTGAACTTTGAGCATCGTAACTTTGCAGATGTTTCTGCTATAACAGCAACATTACACACTAACTAAAGTTAAAAAAGTGAAATCATAATCAAGGACCCCTAAAATATGTGGAAAATAAGGTGGTTTATATATATATATATATATATATATATATATTCAAGCATGAAAACCTATTCTAGTAGACCACAAAAACAAAATTAAGACTTTGTAAATTTTGTGTTGACACAGGGCAAGTACACATACAGGACTGGTACATGAAGTGATGTGACTCTAAGGTGCAAAAGAGGTGTAAATCCACTGTTGTTTTTTGTACGGCAACAGAAACACTCTTCTTTTCTCACATTTCGGCACAATATAACAAGACCTGTAAGTGAAGAAGTCTTTGCATCAGTTCAAAACCCACATTATTTCCCATGGGAGGTCTAAGCACAGAGTGTTCATCCTCGAAGGCAGTCACAGATGCCATGAAGGCGGTTGTTATTCTCACTTTACCTACTACTAACCTCTAGAGTGGTTATGTGTGAGTCTGGTATTGCAAAAGCAATGATGGAAATAAAAGAAATTATGTGAAGCAATGAATGCAAAGCACTAGCCATTCTAAAGCATTTGAATATGTATTATAATCCATTTACATGTTTAAATCCTCTTAGAAAAGTATGTTGATTAAAATCTTGCATTGCATTATGCATTGCGAAGCTATGAAGTTGAAAAGTGTGCTTGATTGTATTGAATGTGCACTTGTACTTCAAATTTTAAAAGTATATATTTAAAAAAAAAAACTGTATTTGCAGATAATATAATATTAATGAAATGAAAGGCCACTTAAGTGAGGCCACTTAAAGAGAGTACTCTTTCATGACTGTTTCTTAAAGTACACCTAAAAAGTGCACTTTGTAATAATGTCAAATTAAAAGTTTTACTTTAAGAAACATTTTAAATCATTATGTTTTTTAATAATTCTTTGTTATAAAGTATTTTTAAAGTACAGTTATTTTGATGTATGGACTAACATACTAAAGGACATGTAAAATAATTAATTATTTTAACTGTAGTGTGTATTTGATATTAGATTTAAAGTTAATGCTGTATATTTAAAATGTACTAACATGCTACATTATACATGTGTAAATATATTTAAATGTATGACATTAATTTGAATTTGCACTTAACTATATTCTTTTAAAGTATATTATTTCCATAATAGGTACTTGTTTTAAAAGTATGCTAGTATTCTATTTTTTTTTGTCTGACATTTTTCATTTTTCAAAATTTGTGTTACTTGTTATGACTATGATGTAGTTTACGAAGCGACGACCCAAGCAAATAGAAATGACCTTATGAACCCTTGTGAAAAAGAAGTAAACTTTGGTATACTTTTAAAAAAAAGAGTACTTATTACAGAAATAATATATTTTTCAAAATAATATACTAAATGAGAACTGAATGTAGTTTAAAATGATATTTAATGCAGTTACTTTTTAATGTAAAAGTACAGTCAGTGCACTTTTTAAAAAAAAGTTTGTCTGTAATATTTCAATTAAAATATAATAACTTGCTTTGCCTCTGTAACAACTTGCCTTGTGCGCTGATGTTGATAATGCCATTATAAAATAAAATAGCAGGAACAGTTTTAAATGGAACATTTTTTTTAGTGTCACCCTTCATTTCCATTTCTTTTGACTGTGGATTATTGTTAACAAACAACAATAGTCCTTATAAATAAATAAATTATAAATAAATTAACAGCTGTCTAGACATCTCAGTAGGCAGCAGACAACTATTGTTTGGATAGCGCATTAAAATACAGAGACACCGTCAAGTAAAAGACATAACACCAAGTTTATGCATTGTATTTTCTTTAGTACTTACATGTAAGGAGGGAAATACAACAGTTGTTTTTTAGGGAGGATACAGGATGTTGTAACAGTGCTCTGTACATTAAGGGTGTGACAGCACATGGCTGACAGTACCGTGCTTCAGCAGGTCATAGAGTACAGCTCAAATCTACACCACAACACAGCATGTGGTCAAGGCAAAGGCCTAGTAGCAGCTCCTCTTGAAAAAGAAAAATGAAAGCGCAGATATTGCAACTGCTGTTTCATATACATACATACATACATCAGTTGAAAGTAGAAAACAATATGAAACCAACCAAAAATGTCCTGATGGTGATGTTACACTTAGGAAAATCAGTTTAGAAAACGGAAAAGTGTATGAGCTGCTACCAGAGACTTGCTAGTAGTCGTATCGAATCTCATGTACCCATCAGAAAACCTTAATAATACACTGGAAATTATGTTCATTTTGATCGTCAAGGTACAGTTGAAAAGTTTACATTCAGTTCTGAGCCTCCATAACGGTAAAGTGTAGGTCAAACTAAACCTCTGACCAACACTCCAGCTGTCAATCAAAACCTAATACCTTGACATTTTACATCATCAATTAACATTTCATCACACGTCAAGACTGAGGGTTTATATTTTTTTGAGAAAGAGTGAAGGGGACAAACAAATCATAGGAGAAAGGTGAAGAGGTGTCAGTATTAAGTTCTCTGTGACTCTTATCTGGAGTGCAAAGGGCCCCTGATTAAATTAGGGGTGATTTTCTTTTAAATAAAAATAATATAATAAAATCTATAAAAAAAAGAAAGCAACTATAGGTGTTCCCTCCTGGTTACAGGAAAATGACTAATAAGACTACTAAAAACAAAGTCAAGGGTAAATCCTGCATGTTACAAATAAGCACAGTGGGAAATAAGCATTCAATACAGTGTGTGAATTTAGACATCCTGAAGAAACTGGGGGGACTGTAACCCTGAAACTAACCCGTGATAGGTCAGCAGCAATACAGGTACAATTTCTTTGTGCCCCACCACAAAAAAGCTTCCAGACCCGTTACCAGCTTAACCCTTTCTAAACTAGTAAATGTTTACATTTTTGGGCTTGATCTACTGTGCTACCGCATTTTGTGGCGTTTTCTTTAACAAATCTAGCAAGCTTCAAAGTTAAAAACAAAACAAAAAACTTAAATCTCAAAACTAGTTTGAGATATTTCTTGGTATAATAATGAAAGTAACCATGGTGCTATAATGATATCTGGGGCAGATTTACTTAACCACAATAATCAACCCCTCCAGTGTGTTTGCATAGCATTTTATCCTTACCAGAGATCTTAACTCTATTACCACCTGGATGGGAATTCACGGTGAGATCAGTAAAGAGACAGAAAAAGAGAAAAGAGAGCCTCACTGAAATTCAAGTATCCGGCTGCCGAATCCCTATATGGCATCTGCCTCCCCTATTTCTCAGGCTAACCGAGTAATCGAGAGTTAAGCGTCAGCAGTCGTTATGTACTGAACATGGTATGTACACAGGAGGGAGAGTCTGGCACATGCATGTAATGCATGGTAACATGATATGTCCTCTATTATCATTTATGTATGATTAGATAATTCTCACAATACAAACATATACAAAGTAAAAAACAAAAACAAAATTGTGCCTCCAAGTCTCCATTCATGCAGAGGAATGTTGGAGAAGATATCTAACTCCACAATGTACAAGCTCCCGCCTTCCCCATGCCGACACGTTTAATACAGACATCTGTAGAGTTGCCCCCTGCTTTGGCCCTTACTAATGTGAACAAATGCAGTGTCAGCACAGAGAGAGGTTGTGACTATTGAGATCCATTTAATAAGGCATTTGACTTAACCAAGACAGTGAGAGAAGCAGAGGTGGCATCCAGATTGAGAATGAGTATGAAATACCAAAGACAGACGAAGAACTAATTCAACAACCAAGGCATGTGTTGAAACGAGATAACGCTGAAAAGAGGGGCAGGGGGATAAAACCATTTGACTTTTCCAACACTGACAGAAAAGAATCCTTGGCACGTTCTCACGTGACAGTTTCTGTGGCTAAGTGTCAGGTTTATCAACAATGGCATGAAAATGATCCATCTCAAACACAAATCTGGGACAAAAGTAGAATCTGCACTTCAAAGGCCTCTTTGTTGGAGAAGAATCTGTTGAATTAAAAAAAAGAGAAGAAGAAGAAGAATGGACACAGTGCCAAGACTCCAGGCATTCCTCTGAGAAAGATCCTATCCACAGCAGGGTGATCCACACATGATTGAGTACTTCAGGATTCCACTTTGATATTAGTGTTTACAACTAAAAAACTCTAGGTTTCCCTTAAAGATTGTACACTCACCCTTCTACTGAGCAGCAATCACACACACCGCTAAAGCCATTTTTGCTAGAATCCCTTAGACTCGTCTTTGGCTTCCCTGGCAGCGTCATGAATAATTTTTTAGTTTGTACAAGTTTCAATGTATAAGGGAAACAGCACTGTGCAGAAAACCCCAACAAAACTGGACACTAGGCCTTGGTTGTTTTTTCGTGAAAGGTACCTCCTCTAGAGTGAAAATTAAGAGAGAAAAATAGAAAGGAACGTCTTTAGAAAGCATATCGCCCGATCAGGCTATTTCCTTTATCCTGCGCATGTAGTCGTGCAGTTCCTCTGGGTCCTGAAAGCCCATGTCTTGACATACCCACTGAATGTCCTCTTCGTTGGCAATAGAGATGGAGTTGTAGGGTAAATCCTCTGTGGGAAGGGTAAAGGTGGTGAACTTGACACGTTTGCGCTTGGAGGTCGGCGAGCTGGCCTCTTCTCCGTGGTCTTTAGTGGAACCACCGGAGCTGCCATCTCCTCGGCCATGGACTTGGCTTTGTACGCTGGTCTGGGAGCTGCCACTGCTGTGGTGGTCCCCGTGACAACAAGTCTGTACCCCCTCCAAGGTGTTGCTGGGGCTCTCCACCGTCTGAGGCGAGAGGTCGCTCTGAGTGCGCAGGGGTTCCCCGTTACCCAAGAAGACCCAGTGGTGGGAATGGTCCATGTTGGCTTGGCCTTCAGGAGGGATGCGCTTATGGCGATACTTCAACACGAACACAATGCAGTTTATAAGAAAGACTAGTATGGCGAGACAGAACACGCCGAGAAGAGCATACATGCCGATCTCTAGGTCAGTCATGCTACGGGGATTGTGCACGAACTCGTCATCCTCCTCATCCTCTTCAGTTGGTTCCTCCGGATTGCTTATTGTAGGGAAGTTGGTGTAATCAATGGGCACGCTTGCGGGTTGCTCATTAGATGGCTCATACCCTGCGCCACCTACGTTGGGATCGATAGCGGGCTTTCCCGTGTTGGCAGCTATTCTAGTGTCTATTTCAGTCTCTGTATCCACTTCCTCCTCAGAGTCTTCATCTGGTCCAAAGCGGACTTTGACGAACACAGGAGATGAAGCAATGACGCTCTTGCGTTTAGTCTTCTGGCAGGTTTCGCAGATGGTCATTTCCACATGCACTATCTCTCCTGTGCCCTCACCCTCTGCAACGATGACTGGCCACCGCTGCTGGGGTTGTTGAGCCACCGAAACCACCTTATCGTCTGCTGTGGAGGCATTGAGGTTGTAGTCTTTAGGATCGTACATACTCAGGGGGGCGGCGGTATTGTCGCTGTAGTAAACCCAGATGGACAAACTGGCCTCCTACAAACACAAAACGAAAGAAATTGTGAGCATGAATTCAACCTGTAAACATCAGTTAACCTTCGAATCTGTCTTTGAATTCTTACTTTGATGTCTGTGATGGACTCTAAAGAAGGCTCCACACTGAACGAGAAGTGTCATGTTGCATTGTACATCATTCATACAACACGTGTTGTAGATTTTTTTTTTTTTTTTGTGCAAACAAAGCACTCAAGTCACTTCACAAAACTGAGGTTAAACCACTGGAATCACATGGATTACTTTTATTATGTCTTTACTACCTTTCTGGGGCTTGAAAGTGGTAGTTGTGTAGCTGTCAATAGAGGGACAGAAAGCTCTAAGATTTCATTAAAAAGATCTTTATTTGTGTTCCGAAGATGAACGAAAGTCTTACGGGTTTGGACCGACATGAGGGTGAGTAATAAATGACAGAATTTTCATTTTTGGGTGAACTAACCCTTTAAGACAATGGCACAGCTAGCATTAACACAGCACAAAAAACATTGTAACTTTCAACAACTTTCTTTCTTACAAAGAGATTATTCATATTAGCAGTGTTTTGACCTTCATCTCTTGATTTTCAAAACTTCTTTTAAATGTTAATTATCTTGAGTTTACTGGTCCATACAAGACAACTGTCTTGAGTAAACGAAATGCAGCTAACATCAGAGGTGCTTGCATGCTTTGACCGTCAGAAACACAAGCTGAGGGGAAGCGGCACTGGCGTGACGCTTGTGTTCTTGTCACCTCATAACAAGCCAGAGCTTGACAGTTGTTTTCCTGCTCTTGCTCTCTGCTAAAGGAACAGCACAACACCTTACACCTGTTGGCAGACAGACAAAATGAAACCACTCTGCCAGAGTGCTTTTAGTCAGAAATGAAGTGTTGCTTTGCTTTTATATTCAGGAAGAGAAGTATTTATCTGCCTCCAGTCAGCAACGGCCTGTTGTGAGGCTGTAAAAAAACTTCTGTCGCATCACTAACTTCAAGGTTGTTCTGACATTCAGGCTCAGACTCCGTCAACACTGCTTGTCAAGATGAAGAGAGTCTTTGATATGCATGATCTGAATAATACATTGAAGATGACATGTTGTCCTCGTGGACCTTTTGAGATCACTCTAGCCACTAAATAAAATGACATCAATCACACATGGCCCTTGATTCTTCTACAAGCTTCAATCTTTGGGACATGACACGATACCTTTTACATAAATATGTCATTAAATTTCTAACTGCTAAAAGTTTTTGAGCTCTCTCTTGAAGGTAATTTTGAATTCACTGTTCGTAACGAACTATAAAAGTTAAGAGTTCTTGCATCCAAGACACTTGGAACTTTAAAACGGAATAATCGCTTACACCAGCATACAGCAAAATCAATTATTTAAGGCTGCCAGTAAGACAAAAGAAAGGGGCATCTAAAGTTAAAAGAAAGAGCAAGGAAATCAGTAACACTTTACACAAAAAGCTTTAGATTGCTTACATTGGTCCCACTTTATATTGAGTGTCTTTAACTACTACGTACTAACATTTAAATTAATCATTTGATACAATGCACTTATTGTGTGCATACATGTTCTTACATTGTGCATATATTTAGAAAAATACCTGTATGTAATTACACCTGTAATTCATTTCTGTAATTACATTTATAATTACACTGTTGACACTTCCCTTACACCTTAACCCACCCTTAAACCTACCCATACCACCAAACCTGTCCCTAACTTTACCCATATCCTACCTCAATAGCAGCAAAAATGTTTTGCAATACATTATGAACACAATAAGTACATTGTACTTATTTTTTGATGTAAGTACATAGTAGTTAAAGGGTTAGTTCACCAAAAAATGAAAATTCTGTCATTAATTAAACACTGCTTCATGAAGCTTCGAAGCTTTACAAATTTTTTGTTTCCAATCAGTTGTTCGGAGAGTGTATCAAACTGCCAAAGTTACTTGATTTCAGTAAACGAGGCTTCGTTACATCATAAGTGTTTCGAAATTTCAGTGGTTTACCACTGGGGGGGCGTGACTTTGGCAGTTTGATACACGCTCCGAACCACTGATTCAAAACAAAAGATTCGTAAAGCTTCAAAGCTTCATGAAGCAGTTTAATTAATGACAGAATTTTCATTTTTTGGTGAACTAACCCTTTAACTACTATGTACTTACATCAAAAAATCGCCCATCACTAGATATTGTTGAATAAAGATATTGTTTTTTTGTCAAAAAAGTATTCTCATCACTTCATAACATTAAGGTTGAATCACTATAGTCACATGAACTGTTTTAAATATGTCTTTAGTAGCTTTCTGGGCACTGAAAGTGTTAATTATCTTGGTGGCAATGGAGGCCTCACTGAGCCATCAGATTTAATCAAAAATATCTTAATTTGTGTTCCGAAGATGAACGAAGGTCTTACGGATGTGGAACGACATGAGGATGAGTAATTAAAGACAGAATTTTCATTTTTGGGTGAACTAACCCAAACCTAATATAAAGAGGGACCCTTACATTAGTTAATGCAATCATGAACTAACAATTAACTGTACTTTAACAACATTTATTTAGGTTAATGTTAGTTTTTTACAGACAATAATACATTATGACATTTCAAGTTTGTATAAATTAACATTAGTTAACGTATTGTCAACAAACATGAATTAACAGCGATCCATGACAATATATATATATATATATATATATATATATATATATATATATTACAGAATTTTAAAATCTAGGTTAATATTATTTTATAAATTCACTGTTGTTCACTGTTAATTCATGTTTGTTCAATAAATTAATGATAATTTATACTAAACTTAATTTATACTCAAACTTGACATATTAAAAATGTATATATAGAAATTATAATTAACTTTTAATAATTATTAAATTATATTAATAAATTTTTTCAAAGATTAATATATGCTGTATAGAATTGTTGTCCAATGTTCATGATACCTAATGCATTAACTAATACCAACAAATTGAACCTTATTGTAAATTGTTACCAGGAAATCAAACGCAACTGAAAAACAACAACAACAACAAAAAAAACCCTGCACTGTAAAAAATTATTTTCATGATTTGTTGTCACAACATTTTTTCTTTTGTCAAATCAACTTAATTAATGTTGTTCAGATAACATAATATTTTGAGTTTCTGTTGATTAAACCAATGGCCTTCATTGTATTAACTCAAATTTTTCATTTTAATGAACTCAAAATTTTAACATTAAACCAACAATTCTTTTTTACAGTGTGAATACAGAAATGGTTGCAAAACTGCTGTTATTTTGTGACAGCAGAGGTGAAGTAAGTAAGTGCACTAAAGTATTGAAATGATGGACTGGTAGTGGAGGAGGAGGAGGGTCATCAGTGATGTTTATTGCACAGTCTCCACAAGCACTTAGGCTGATACATTACGCTAATTAAAACCAAAAGTGGTGAAGCAGAGAGGGGAGAACTGCTGGATTTTAATGCGTGAACTGAAAGCAGCCACCCTCGGAAAAAAAGGCCGCAAGCTCTCGCGGCAGGGCTCCGTGACCTGCCCAAGACATTGTATAAATTAGCACAGCAGCATACGAGGTCCTCGCATGAAAATACGAGTGAATGTGCTCCAATTAATGCTTTGAGAAAGATTATACAGCAAATACACGGAGCTCCCCTGATGACACTCGACAACGGCAGAGAACAGAGGTGGCGGTGCCTTCTTATTAAGCAAAGATGCTTGCTCATTTGGTGTGCTGATATTAAAGGAGATTTGAATATGTCTGAATGCCAAACAAGCCTTTATTAAAGTAGTGAGGGCCGGCTGGAAGACTGTGCTGAGGCTAATTTGCCAATGGTGTATAACCTTCATGGAGACTCGATTCATCAATATGAGGCTAAGTTCAGCCAGTGTTAACTCTTGAGGAGCCGAACAATACTGAGCAACAAGGAGGATTTTCACATAAATGTCACTTGCATAATTAGTTTCAGGGGGGCAAAGGTTAGAGCTTTTCCAAGGACTCAGCTGCAGAGGGGTATGATGACGAATGATACCGTCATATTTAGACAATTACAAGAAGATACAAGTTTGTATTTTGTATATAAATTAATTCAGATTCTTCAACGTGTTTCTTGACCCAAAACAAGTTTGATCATTTTAGTTAGGGTTTCATTGTGAACTTTTGTACATTGTATCTTCATTCAGGGTCTAAGAATGTAAATTGTAAGACCTATTATATTTTACACACATTCACATCGATTATACCATGAATATTCAGCTAAAATATGAAACTTCAGATGGTCTGTAGCTGGTTTAGTCTACTCATTATATGGTCTATGCTGGTTTATGCGTTGACTATCTGGACTACCAGCAAAATAGGGCCAGAATGAGTTAGTAGACCATCTTGGACAAGTTTATTAGAGCTGGTAGATATTCTTCGAACAGTGTTATTTTAGTATGATTGATATACTATTATAGTTTTTGTTTTTGTGTTTATATTTTGTTTTCACTTTAATTTAGGCTTATTCATTTCACTTTTGGTGTGAAAGGGCCTTAACATTTGCCAAAAATAGAACTGTTTTTGTTGTTATTAAAAAACAAACAAGCAACCCCTGCCCAGGTGAGAAAAACTAACGCAAAAGTAATGTAACACATTACTTTTCATAAAAAGTAACTAACGCAATTAATTACTTTTTTTTTAGAGAGTAATGCAATATTGTAATGCATTACTTTTAAAAGTAACTTTCCCTAACACTGATTATCATCAATGAAACCTAAGATCAATCGGTTTCAAAAATAAATTCAAAACCTGAAAGATAACACATTGACAAAAAGATTGAATCAATATTTGGTGATAATATAGCATAACGAGCGATTTACAAACAATTTTTAAAAGGCCGGCCATTTTTCACAGGGAACACCAAAGGTGTTACAGGGTTTTTAACACAGCGTAAGAGTTAAATAAAATAAGATTAATGTTAATGTATATTTTATTCAATTTCATTTAAAGGGTTAGTTCACCCAAAAATGAAAATTCACCGTCATGTCGTTCCACACCCGTAAGACCTTTGTTCATCTCCGGAACACAAATTAAGATATTTTTGATTAAATCCGATGGCTCAGTGAGGCCTCCATTGCCAGCAAGATAATTAACACTTTCAGATACCCAGAAAGCTACTAAAGACATATTTAAAACAGTTCATGTGACTACAGTGATTTATGAAGTGACGAGAATACTTTTTGTGCACCAAAAAACAAACAAAAAAAATAACGACTTTATTCAACAATATCTAGTGATGGGCGATTTCAAAACACTGCTTCATGAATCTTTTGTTTCTAATCAGTAGTTCGGAGCATGTATCAAACTGCCAAAGTCACGTGACTTCAGTAAACGAGGCTTCGTTACGTCATAAGTGTTTCGAAATTTCAATGGTTCACCACTGGAGGGCGTGACTTTGGCAGTTTGATACGCGCTCCGAACCACTGATTCGAAACAAAAGATTCGTAAAGCTTCATGAAGCAGTGTTTTGAAATCGCCCATCACTAGATACTGTCGAATAAAGTCGATATTTTGTTTTTTTGGCGCACAAAAACTATTCTCGTCGCTTCATAACATTAAGGTTGAATCACTGTAGTCACATGAACTGTTTTAAATATGTCTTTAGTAGCTTTCTGGGCATCTGAAAGTGTTAATTATCTTGAAGTCAATGGAGGCCTCACTGAGTCATCAGATTTCATCAAAAATATCTTAATTTGTGTTCTGAAGATGAACGAAGGTCTTGCGGGTTTGGAACGACATGAGGGTGAGTAATAAATGACAGAATTTTCATTTTTGGGTGAACTAACCCTTTAATGTTTATGTTATTTCAAGTAAAACAACATTTAGTTGTTGTTGTTTTTTAGTTAATGATAACTTGCCTTGGACCAGCAACAAATCAAATATACTGTACATTCTAAAAATATGTATTTTGTTAAAAATGTAACAAAATACTGTCAAAAAAGCCAATGTCATTTATTCTAGAAGGTGTGAAAAACAATGAAGGAATCAACTATACCTGCTTAAGAGTGGAGAGTGTCTGCAGGCCAGTTGCCTTGGCAACCATGGTATGGCTGTTGCCAGGGCTTGGTTGAAGATTAAGTGCCAGTCCCGAGATGGCATGAACACGAAGCTCCACTATGGACACTTTCTCGTCTACCACAGAGAACTGTGTTTCGCCCAGTACCGCCTCCACTGCCAGTGGTGATTCAACCTGAAATCAACAAAACAAGATGCGCTTTTACACTACGAAAGACAATGGAGGTGTAAAGACAGTCTAAATGGATGAAGGAGGAGTGAAATTACAATGCCTGTCAAACAGAAACATTTAGTGAGTACATATTCAAGATACAGCCCACTGAGTAAAGGAAGCATGGGAAAAATGCATCTTTTCTCCAGAGGACGGCCAGCACTCGGCCTCCACATAAATCCTCCATCGGACACTTCAAACCAATTATGTCACCGTTTCTTCACCTCCTACCAGCGTTAAAGGTCACCAGGGACTTACCAAGTGAAAAGTCAAGTGGGGCGGCACGACTAGGAGGGTCAGAGAATCTCATTTTTTTTCTGTGTGTCTTTGCTGAACCATGAGACCCTGGAAATCCCAAGAGCCACACAGCGCCAAGTTAGATAAAATGAGCCTCAATATAGGGATAGTTTTTCTCTTTACATAATTCAGAAAGATTAACTTGAACTTGCATTTTGCAAGACAAGAACAAGGCAGCCTACATGGAGCACTTTTGCCTCAAGAAAGACATAAAAAGAGGGAGAAGTATATAGAGATTGGATGAATTTTAAAACAAACTGAATCATTGCCAGTAGCCTACACTTCAGTCTCTCCATGACAAACAGAAGTTTAAAGAATTATGACTAGTAAAGAACACTAAACGATGTTGACAGAGATTGAAGTTGTTTTTGCTTTCCTTTTATACCATCTGCAAATGTCAAAATGATCTTTGCAAACTAAGCTCATTATCTTGTCTTTTCAATTACAGCTATACCGAAACAAAGAACAATAATATTACCTTCATATAATTGTCTTAATCACAGCTGAGTCAGAGCTGGTTACACTTAACCAGACAGGAGGGAGCAAAGTGAATTTTGCTCTTGATAATTTAGCCCAATAAAGTCCATAATGACTGTTAATGGTGTTCAAAAATCTCCAACCTCTACAGCAAACATTTTCATCCAACCCGCTATTACTTCCCTCTTCAAAATTACCCATCTCCAGCTAAAAGCCCTCAACGCTGATGTTGGTTTATGAACTAGCCATGCTGCTGATTATACTTCGTCTGTGAAGTGGTGATGCTCAACCATCTTTTGGCATAGAAAAACCATCTAGCCATTTTTAGCCTCATCTCTCACTGAAGAACACAACGCTGTCTTGGCATGCGGTGGGCACCAGGGACCCGAACCCAGGCTTTTCCTGATCCAGCCTAGACTTGCAACCCATATGTCCCAGATGCACATTGTTTGTGTCCCAATGCACTAATGTTTTGGAGCAGGCTGTTACAGTTCATTGACCATCCAATCCTATACAATCCTCTCTCCCTTCCTCTGGTTGGAAAAGGGATGTAGACCTTGGGGGGAAGGCAGTTGAATGTATAATTGAACTAAACTGTTTTGTTTCCGCATTTTTTATTTCCAAAGTTCAAGGCAAGCTTCAAAGATACAGCTAATTTGAAGGAGAGAAAAGGAATGACAGATAGAAAAAGGGGAACTAAAAACAAATTCTTGCCAGAATGGCTAGTTTGTTTGGTATCCAGGCTGTAGCAATTAGTTTTATTATACTTGCTGATATACCTGCTTTTGATGTTTGCATTACAACCAGAGCTTTGCATGCTTGAATAGAGTGTGTTCAAAGGCTAAAAAGGGACTGCCTATTCCCCCAAAACCTAATTACTGTACTTGGTAGACCTGGCGAGCCAATTAAGTCATAAGAAATACATAGAATCAGGCTTGGAGAGTTAGTATTGTACACTTAATGCTTCTGTAGATGGATTCACAGGACCATAACAGCTCAGTCGGTGCTAAGAACGGGTCAAAAATACCTTCTGCTGTTCATAAGATTCTCAAAACAATGTGTCATGAGAGACATTCAAAGCTTAACGGCGGTGCGTCTTTTGTGTTCAGGCCATGGTGACGGGTGGAGGATGAGCGCTGTGGCAGAGAAAGATCAAAGACCCACCAAATAAGCTAAACAACCCTGGTGTGGTCGACTAATAAACAACATTATTCGTACCTTTCCCTTTGTTTCTTTTTCTTTCCTTTTTGGAAGGGTGAAATGATGCTCTGTGCTCAGACTCGTTTATTTTCAGCTCGCATTCAGCAAAAACATTCGAAATCTGCATGGGCCATTAATTATTAATGACCTTTGCAGTTTTCCCTAGTTTAATTAGCAAACTTTTTCTTTTATGCTCAAATTTGTTTATGGGCAAAAAACAGACACTTTTTGAAGCCAAACAACAGACAACAATGTGGAGAGGTGTGATGAAGCTGTCATGAACAATCAAAACTCTCTCTGTTTGGACACAATGAACTGATTGTGTGCTGATTCAATGGAGTGAAAACTTCACTTTCAAGAATGATTCCCCCAATTTAACACCATTGAAGTTTTATAATGCATAGATAATTCTCTTCCCAAACATCCCAGTTTCTGAATAGCCTACTGGGACTAAATATGCATATGAATAGCTTTCTAAAGGGGCATTAAAAGATAAAGACAACAGCAGAGCTAAACTAAATGTGAGAATTTTAAATACTGATTTTTGATCTTTATTGATTTTATCTACAGACCTTTTGTGCCCGAGAAACAAGTGCGCAGCAATCTTCAGAATTTTGTCTTTGAACTTCCATTTTTGCGGTAGCTCTGTATATTTCTATGGCAGCACTGTTGAAGAGTAATTAGCTAGTGAAGTGGATTTACTTATTGTAGAGTTAGAGTTATTGTTTGAAGCGGATGTCATAACAAATGTCATTAGACCGGGAAGATTTTAAAACAAGTGGTTCATTCATAAATCCGTAAGATCTTTCCTTCATGCTGTGGAAATACAAACTGGAAGACAGAACACAATGAGTGCAGCACTGAAAAGGGGCGGGGCTACATAAGGTCTATAAACTACATTTATATTCTTAGCAATCTGTTTAAAAACAGTTTGCTAATAATTAGGTTGACTTTAGACTATGAGCAACTGTTGTAGCAAAAGAAAAGATAAAGGATGAGATGAAAGTTTTCAATCCCATTAACATCATGGCCATTCAAACCAAACCAAACCAAACAAAACGAAACGAAACAAAACAAAACAAAACAAAACAAAACAAAACAAAACAAAACAAAACAAAACAAAACAAAACAAAACAAAACAGAACTCAAAGGCCACCCTGCCAGTGTCAAAAACATAACATCAGGGAAAAGGTGAAAGCAAAGTTTATATTTTGGACTATGAGCAATTGTTGTAACAAAAGAAAGGAGAAAGGGTGAGATGAGAGCAAGTCTTCAATCCCATTAACAATATGACCATTCAAACAAAACAAAACAAAACAAAATCAAAGCAAAGTAAAGATAAAATAAAATCGGCCACCCTGCCAGTGTCTAAAACATAACGTCAGGGAAAAAGTGAAAGTAAAGTTTGTACTTGGATATATGAGACAGTAAAAGGGATTAAACAATTGTCCCCTAGACACTTTGCATCATGTCTTGACAGATATAAAAACTATGAGTAAGGACCAGTGTCCAATAATGTTGGATGAAGAGAATGTAAAATAGCAAAATGAAATTGCTGCATTGTAATATGGTATTGAGAGCTCCATTTACCTCTCCCCCCATTATTCCATCAATCCTAAATTTATAAGGTCCATTCTTATTTGTATTCTACCTTCAGAGTGGATGATCCAAGCTCGTTGGCCACTAGCACCGTCCTGTCCACCAGCTCAGCCACCCTGGCGTCCACCACCTTCAGAGAGTCTTGCACCAGCTCAGTCACATCCACTTGCCAGTCAGGACCCAGCATAGTGATCATCTGGTTTGTGCCTTCAGTAGAAGTTGTGTGGAACTGGGTCAGAACCTTAACCTGGGCCCTCTGGTACTGAAGCGTACATCCTCGGCTCACTTTACGGTCATCTTCATCATCGTCATCGCTGTCTCTGGCCGTTCTGAGGAGATGAGTAAGAGGTCATTGTGAGTTAGATAAGAAATTCACACCAGAATTTATGTTCCATTCATGTGCATGTGCATTGATTAAACATGGCGAATTAACGACTGCCTTATTATGTGTAAGAAAGCCACATCATCTCACAGAAGGATGCTCAACTGTCATTATGAAGTCAGTTTGGAGTAAAAACATGTTATTAAATGTTGTCTTTTGTTGGACAAGATGTTAATAAATGCTTCTCATGTCTGGAAAGATGTTTGACGCGTGTTGCTTTTTCAAATGTACATTATAAGCGGTTCAAACTCGCAGTGCTTTCAGATGGATTAGCATTTGGAGCCATTCTTCATTGACAAGCTGCGCATAAAAAAAAAAAAATAATCGCAGCATTTGCGATTTCATAATCGCATTAAGAATCGCGTTTAAACGAAAATCGCGTTTAAGTTCAATGTTATTATTCGTATCGTGCGATAAATCGTGCAGCCCTACTTGTGCCATTACCTAATATATTTGCATTTCTTAAAGGGATAGTTCCAAAAATGAAAATGTCACCCTCATGTCGTTCCTAACCTGTAAGAATTTCGTTCATCTTTGGAAAACAAATTAAGATTTTTTTGATGAAATTTGAGAGCTTTCTGTCCCTCCATTGACAGCTAAGCAACTGACACTTTGATGCTTCAAAAAGTTCGTAAAGAGATCTACGAACTAATCCATATGAATTGAGTGGTTTAGTCCAAATTTTCTGAAGAGACACAATCACTTTATATGATGAACAGATTGAATTTAGGCTTTTATTCACATATAAATATTCATCAACTCACACATCAGTTGTGGTAAACGGAAGCTCAAGCATGTTTGATTGATGCGTACGAGAACCAATGAGGTTCATTCTCGTGTGTTACGCAGCACATTTGAGCTTCCGTAATAGGTTTGTTCTCATGCATCAAGCAGATTCTGTTGGGCTTCTGTTTATATTCACTGATCAATGTTTATATGTGGATAAAAGCCTAAATTAAATCTGTTCATCATATAAAGCAATCAAAATTTGGACTAAACCGCTCAATTCATATGGATTATTTTTATGATTTCTTTATGAACTTTTTGAAGCATCGAAGTGGTAGTTGCGTAGCTGTTAATGGAGGGACAGAAAGCTCTCAGATTTCATCAAAAAGATCTTCATTTGTGTTCCGGAGTTGAACAAAAGTCTTACGGGTTTGGAAGGACATGAGGGTGAGTAGTTAATGACAGAATTTTTGGGTGAACTATCCTTTTAAGTGCTTTGGCTGTTAAAAGAGCTAATAGAAAATGTGTGCATATAAACAACGCTTTTTTGTGAATTCCCTCCAAAATGTTTGTTAGAACTGCATGCCAGTATCAAAAAGTGCATCATCTGGAAACCGGTTTCAAAGAGTTTTCGCATCAGTGACTCTTGCATGCCTCACACATACCATCACATTCAATCTATCTAATCTGCTCCCTTAGCAGCGTGTCACCATGTGAAGTAAGCGAGAGGAAGCAGGGCAAGGGCTGGGTGGATCTGAAGAGAGCTGAATGCCACTTTACCAATTCTACACACATAACTAATTAATCAGATTACTGGAGATGTAGAGACAGCTGTCTGCCTGTGACTGACAAAGCATGCCCATCGATAAGCCTAAATTGAACTCAATTTAAAGCATTGCGTTATCATGTAAGGAGACACACTGGTACTTCTCAGAAACAAAGAGAGATTGACAGGCACGCAGAAGCAGAAGACTCATAATAGTGGAAAGCAGTTGTTGATCAGCACTTTGCTCTCTTCTGAGTTAAACACACGCTCCTGTTTCCATGGAGGTGAAAAACATGAGGCTATTGCATCAGTTGAAGAACTCGGCAGACAGAAGCTTTCTGTGTTCTTGAGGACAGTTGTTCTCCTCATACAAGTTAATGTGAGTTTCAGACCAGAAGAACACACCTCAAAAGAGGAGCCTTGTTTGAACTCATTAGGCTGTTAAGAGAACTGGAGATTTCATGCACGGGGACTTGCTCATCCAATAAAAATGAGTATCAAGTTTTGCAGACACATCATTGTTTCACCAGTTTAGTGAGCTACATCAATCAATCGGTGTGGAAGGCCAATGTGAGAAACCTGCCCACTGACACGTCTTAACATTGGGCAATGTAGTGGAATGAAATGGACAGGGCAGTGGAGGGAGGAACTGAAAGAAGGGAAGAGGGAAAGAAAATAAGGCATTGTTCAAACAGGCAGTGGATTCTTTGGCGCATCCAAATCCGGTTAATTGTTTAATAAAAATCTAAATCTATAAAATAAGTTTCAGGTTAGATCAGATTTAAAAAATAATAATGATAATAAATATAGCTGCGAGCAGCAATTATCGGGGTTCAAGTGCTTTAAGGCCTTTAGTTTAAGCACATGCATAAAAAGGTATTTTGTTTCATTTAGCAAGCCTCTAACCATCTCAATCATAGATATAAAAGGCCATTTACAGCCAACACAGGCAGTTTACCATAGGAAATATGGTTTTAAAGCTAACAATTATAGCACCACCTATTGTCCAATCTCTATAAAAGTTTACATGCTTCTTTAGAATCATATACTGCATGTGCTCACCTATTTTTGTGAAGTTTTGAGTTTTCGTTTACAATTTATAGGCTTTTGAGTATATTTTGCCATGCCCATTTTCTAAATGACCCTGTTATAGTTACACAAAGAGTAAAGCATTTTTTTTGATAATTATTTATCTAGAGAGTCCAGAAAATTATACCGCACTGGTTTGGTTCCGATCGAGCAAAAAACTAGGACTAGTTTGCAAAAGTAGTTTTTTTTTTTTTTTTTTTTTTTTTTACATAATGGTGAATATTTAATGAACGATTTGATTGACAGCAGTGGTTCTTGAAGCAAAGTTGTTCAGCATGAGGGGATCTATCAAATGATATGAATGTTGTGTGGATGTGTGAAACAACACGTGATTACAGAGGTGTAAAACTTGTTAGTGCCACCTAGTGGCCGATTTCTTTCAAAATTTTCACAGACCTCTAGGATCATGTGTCGAACATGCCCACTGAGTTTCGTTCCGATCAGCCTCCCTTAACCTTGTCTGATAGCTGCTCAAACTTCATTGGATTATGGCGGCCATGTTTTTTGAGATACGTTAATGTCCTCATAGATAGACAATCATGACAATTTGCACACAGACACTGCATGCCAATTTTCAAGTCAATCAGTCTAATGGTGAAGTAGTTATAGCTGTTAAAGTTTTTTGCTATTATAGCACAACGAAGTGGCCATTCGCCACGTCCTTTTTTATGTGATCACAGAATGAGCTGTTACATAGTTGTGCTGAGTTTGGTGAAAATATTTCATTCTGTTCAGGAGTTATAGCCATTTTAGTAAAAGTGGCTCCACTCACTTTGAAGTTTTTGGTGGCCCTTGAGGACCGTGAATCGAAATTTTGATTCACTTTTTTTTGATTCACTTGAACCTACGCCTAACAGTTCAGGAGTTATGAACCATTTCGTACTTTTGACCACTGTAGCGCCCCCGTCAGGCCGATTGGGCGCTATGCACTTGAACCCCTAATAAATGTAATTTCGGATGTAACATGTATATAATGGCACACACAAAACACAGTAGTGTTACCGCTGTGCCTGAATTCACAAATTTATGCTTGCATGTGAAATTCACTATGGATTAAATGGTGAATAAGTAAACGAATGCGTGGATTTTTGCACAGAATATGCATGAATGTGTAAGCAGTACAGAAATGCCTTTGATGCTTGTGTTGCCTCATGCAGTTTCCCATCTTTTTATCCTTTTATTAAAAAATAAATACTTTTATTCAAAAAGAATATATTGAATTGATTTAATATTAATTATATATATATATATATATATATATATATATATATATATACACACACACACACACACACACACACACACACACACACACACACACAGCAAAAGATAAAAATTACTGGCTTTAAACCATTTTTGGGGTGAAAATACTAATGTGCCCAAGACTTTTGTACAGTACTGTATATAACATCAAATCAACAGCTTTGTTTTATAAGAAATTCTATGCAGCAGTACATAACTGAAGTTGGACTTGTCAGCTTGAATTTTATTAGGGTCTCTTAAAAACAACTGATTCTGTAGGTGAAAAAAAAAAACAAAAACAGACTTTATTCTGCTATTAGTGTCATCCACACAAACTCATAAGCTTGCAGAGATTATACATTATTTTCTTAAAAAAAAATATTTTAAAATTAGTCTATTTAAAAAAGAACAGATAATCATGAGATTAATCAGGATTAGCTGGTGCCTTGGTTGGGTCTTATGCACCGCAGCTCCGCACTGTGACAAGATGTCAAGATGAATATAAGCAGAGACAAAATGTTCAGTTTTGTCATCTTCTCTTTCCTTCCATGGTGACAGCTACTCTCCTATGTCTTTTGGGGCCATGCTGACTTTTAAGTCATTACTATAGTAACCAGATAAATTCAATAGATCTGATTTCTTCACTTGCAAAATGACAGTGCAGACACTGGGATAGAGATTGCATCTGAAAAACAAATCAGATTTCAAGCTGATCACACAGAGATTGTATGTGTGAACAAAGCCTTAGAGATCTTGGGTCCTGGGAGGAAGCAAAATCAAAAGCACTCAAATTGAGGTCAAATGCAAATGTAATGGCATGCTTGTATTGTGTGTGAGTTGTCTGTATGAAACAGGGGAAAATACTGCAAGTATAACCGTTTGCTTACAACGGTTTGAAAATAGTGAACCATAATACACTATCTAGATTTAATTTAGCGAGCTAAATGCATGCTAGCAGCTATATATGATATTTTTAAATGCTCCAATGTTGATTAAGCTACCAAAGCTAAATCTCTATAGCTGAATTTCTAATGGATGACTTATTTCTACCGTTGTATGGTACATGCATCATACAGCCAGCCCTACATGAAGGCTAGATGTAGATTGACGATTTGCACCCAAATTGGATTAGCATAACCGAATCAGATCATATTTCCATTTTAATGGCCCATTTGAATGAATTTAATTAGAGATTTGCATCAAAAAAGAAAGACCTCTGTAAGGGAGCAATAATGATACTAGTGAGTTACCAGAATATTTTCCATCATGATTAATTCTGGAGAGGTTCCTCATGAAAAATGCCTGCGCTGATATTCAGCCGTGCACTGTACGCCAACACTGCTGCTTCAATTTGTCAAAATCACAGTAAATGGGCTGTATGAAGAATGACATTCGGGTCTCATGCGACATCAGCTCTAAAGTCGCATTGTAACTAAATCAGCCCTTAGTGACCTAGCTTTAAAGCTTTTAACAAGTCCACTAATTAAACTATAACACCGTTTTATCGCTCTCACAACGCCTTTTAAGTATTATTAAGTATTAATAAACAAGCACAAAATAAAAGAAAACACACATTAAAAGTGCTACTGGGGAAATTAATATACATAAACAGCATTCAGAGTGAAAGTATATTTTAACAACAGATCGCCGGTGTGTCTTACCTGCGGTCGGGCAAGATTGGCACCCTCCAGCCCTTGATGAAGCTCAGTCTGTTGTCTGAGAGCTCCACTTTAAGGGGCAGTTTGGGCACCCAGACCGTGAGCTCAAGAGGGGCACTCAGGTGCTCATGGCTGAAAATCACCCGAGCATTCATGGAGCCACGCGTCTCTTTTCCATTCACAAACACATAGTCACAGTTCATGGACACCTGTTGAGGAGAGCAAAGAGAGATTTGATTGCTTTCACTGCATTCTCTGGAGAGGCTGCACAAAACAAAAGCTTTTCATGGGCAACTGCAAATGGATGTCAGTTTGAAATAGGGCTGTGAATTTATACACTTATTTGAATAAATAAAAAATAATTACATATCAATATTTACTAACAAATCCCCCAAAATGATGCAGACTCAACAGCAGACTACTACCTGATAGTGTACACAGCAACTCATCACCGAAATGTGGGCTCAGATGGGAACTGAAAGGGCTTAGGGCATTTTTTTTCAGCATCTCACGCCATGAGCAACATGCTTTTAAGAAGCTGTGTCAAGTAAAAGCAGTCCAACAGACCACTGCATTGTGCTACGTTCAGCTGTTTTTAAACCATGAATGCATCCTATGTGAACAGCTCCCCACTTACTCTGTAAGTATGGTTTGCCATGCCAAGTAGCCTGTGGTATTGTATGGGTAAGGTGTTAAATGCATGATTTTTTAACCACATGCATCACATTATATCACATTAACACATTAAATTAATTGACAGGCGTAGTTTCAAATCATTTTTGGTAACACTTTAGTATAAGGAACATGTATTCACTATTAACTACGACTTTTCCCTCAATAAACTCCTAATTTATTGCTTATTAATAGTTAGTAAGGTAGTTGTTAAGTTTAGGTATTGGGTAGGATTAAGAATGTAGAATAAGGTCAAGCAGATTAAGGCATTAATATGTGCTTAATAAGTACTAATAAACGGCCAATATTCTAGTAATATGCATGCTAATAAGCAACTAGTTAAAAGACCCTAAAATAAAGTGTTACCTATTTTTTTTTTTTTTAATCAATTAGCACCAGAAAGGGTTACTGAGTTACATTCTGAGTCACTCTTAAAAGCATCAAGTAAAACATGAAAATAATGCATTCAAAAGTATTTTTAAATTGCAAAAGAGATCTTTTTACTCGAAACGTTTCCTAAAATAACACCCCATAGGAACTGGGTCTGACAGCTTTTTTCCTGAGGCATTGTTGTTTTTTTTTTTTTTTTTTTTTTTTTTTTAAGAAGCAGCAGTTATTCACTGCATTCTGCCTTTTTTCTGAGCACACAAACAGACACACTAATGAACACACCACACACACATCTTTAAATCTCCAAGTTGTGAACATTTTATTAACACACCCAAAGGGGTACCAAAGAAAACTAAAAGAATAGTTTTCCCCCCCTGTTATTCCTTCCAGTCTGCCAACACATTTCATATGTACACTCAGCAGTCTTTAATAATAAATTATTTACTGTAATAAATAGCTGAAGCTTTGCTTTGGGGTACCATCTATGATTTATCTAGGGGTCTAAGGCAGCTGACACTGTAATCAGAGAACGTAATCTTCCTCGAATGGAGGTCGGGAGCTGCAGTCTATCCAAGACTAGAGATTCATCATAGTGGGGGATATCTGTGAAATAAAATATGTAGGCCTGCTAGACAGCTCCCTCTCTTATCCATACCATCAATATGGGGAATTGATCAGAGGAGATGGCTCTCTGCCCAGTGGCCTTTAGGAGAATCTGCGGGAAAACTCTGCTTGCCCACTTCATTTCTTTTTTAAAGGGACTGTTATTCAGTGGGAAAAACTATGAATAATACTGCTGAAAAATCTGACATATGGCGAAAGAGCAGAGAGGATAACAGCAGTGAGGGGGAGGTACAGAGAGCGCTTTTCATGTTCAAATGAAACATTTCCTTACCTACACTCAATTCTTATCAATAAAATGCTGTTAAAATCTATTTTGAGAGTTGTCTTGACTGAACTACAAGTAAATCATTTTTAAAGGGATAGTTCTCCCAAAAATAAAAAAATCTCCCCCTTAAGTTGTTCCAAACCTGTATGAACTGTTGAACACAAAAGAAGATATTTTGAAAAATATGGGTAACCAAACAGTTACATAACATGGAAAAAAAACAACAACAACAACTTGAGGCTGAGTAAATGATGAAAAAAAATCTCATTTTTGGGTGAACTATCCCCTTTAAAGGGGTCATTGATTATGATTTCCTTTTTTTAACTTTAGTTAGTGTGTAATGTTGCTGTTTGAGCATAAACAACATCAAACGACAGCTTTTTAAGGACTACAACAAATGGCTGGTAGGGACTACAACGAGCTTCTTCCCGGGTTGGTGACATCACAAACCCCAAAATTTACATAAACCCTGCCCCCAGGAACACGCAACAAAGGGGGTGAGGCCATGTTGGGCTGCTTTAGAGAAGAGGAAGAGCTGTTGTAGTAGAGTGTTGTTGCCATGCCGTCATTTTACGTTGGACTGCTTCACAAACGAGGGTCAATTCAATGCTGGATTTGCAAAAACTATTAACATGATGGCACATGCTTGTCAATGAGTTAAATCAACTCCACACCAACTACATAAATTTACCCACTAACCATTCATAAATGTCCAGTTTCATTCTAAAAGTTGTAACTTCTTCCTGAGTCTCTCCATCAGTGTCCGACTCCGGTTTGTACAATGTAAGGCTGAACACCGTTACTGACAATCCTCATTTTGGCTGCCTGAGATTCTCCAGTTTTGTTGTTGTTGAGCAACCAAAGCATGAGCTGAAACTTCACAGACACATTCTGGGGACACCAGAGACTTATATTACATCTTGTACATCTTGTAAAAAGGGCATTATAGGTCCCCTTTAAGTCAGAAACACTATGTGGTGGTGTCAGAATATAGCTCTCTTTGCATCCCAATCAGCCAGACACCACATTGTTAGTTCAACCAATGGCGAAAGTTCAAGGCTGTACCATGTGTTAATTTGACCAATGGTGGACAGTAGGAGTGTTCAGGAAACCTGTTTTAAACAGTCATTATTTGGCACTGCTAGTGGAAAGTACACACATTAAACCTTCAAATTTAAGTCTGCTCATAACAAAATTATTGTATGGCTTTACAAATTTTGAATAGCAAGTCATATGGACCATTTTTATGAGGCTTTTTCCATTTTTGTAATTTTAAATTATGAATATAAATAACTCATCATTTTTGTTGTATAGAACTGAGCAGCTTGGATATTCCTCAAAATATTTTCTTGTAAGAGAGAATGAACATGAATGACATGAGGGTGAGAAACTGATGAAGGAATTTTCATTTTTGGTTGAACTATTGTTTAATAGTAATATTTATACTAATTAGCCCAATAAAAATAGTCACTATTGTTACTATCAATAGTGTGGGTAGGTGGCACACAACAAAAGCAGCAGTAGTTTGCAGTGTTGCTCATGTCTTCTCTGGTTCTCAGTACACTCTACAGTCTCATAAATGTGTTCCTGCTGTGCCACTTCTGTTGATGTGAGCTCAGTCTTGACCCACTTGCTCCTGGGGCTTCTAATAAACTTGGATGGATAATTTTAAGTCAAAAGCAGTTAAGGACTGTGGGCGTCACTAGCCAGCAGGGGCCAGCTGAAAGTACTTTTTATGTGCCAGCCAGCAGTCAGAGTTCCACGGAGTCACTAATCTGCCCTGGCACCTTGCGTGGTTCCAGAGGAGTGGCAGGGGCGAGGTCAGGATAGTGCTGCCCATTGAGAGGCCTTCAGCTCTACACACCCACCAGCTGTTTAATCCAACAAACACCCCCTGTAACCCTCCACCATCCAGGCTGCCGTCACACAGTTAAGCAGATGCACTTTTATCTGTGTTGATGGTATCATGCGAAGGCCGACTATACATGGTTAAAGACGAACATACTGCCTACAGCTTGAAGCAGAAACTGAAGATTTGATTTAATATGACAGCTATAGAAACAGAATGGTTTCACACTTAAAATATTGTTATAAAATAGAGAGGTCCAGTCCTGAATGCCGACTGCACGCTAAATTTAGGCAATAACCTTCAAGAGGCCAAGCTTCAGTCAAACCAAAATTTATTCAGACACCTTGAACATTTCATTCAATAATACAGTTTTTTCACTATAGTTTAAAAAAAATGGTAATAAAATATGACAAGATCTCAGAGTTAAACTGTGTCAGAAACAAATTAATCTTAATTATGTCAAATAACACTTAAGCAAAACATGGTCAGGTCAAAGTGTCTGAATAATTTTTGGTTCCAAATTTTTATCAATTTTACTGGTAGTCCACTGTATGAAGATTTTTTGGGTATGTCACAGTTTACTTTATTTTGCTATCCTCACTTACATAAATGAACTATAGTGTCCTGCACCCACTAGTAAAAATATATCAAAAATATAAAAAAAAAAATGTCTAAATAATTTTTGGTTTGACTGTATATTGTGAATATAGTCACTGCAAAAGTGCGTTGTACTAAAAATTAAATTAGGTAGATTAGAATAGATTGATATTGACCGATATTGGATTTTTAATATTGCATGCTTATTTCTCCTATTTTTACATTTATATTTATATTTTGCTGTCAACACTCACCTAATGTTAACCTTAAAAAAAAAGTAATAAATTAACAACACTGTTAAATGTAATCTTTAGCAAATCTCAAAATGTTGTGATATCTAAATTCACTTAGGTAGCAATTAAATTACTGTTTTAGTTTTTAATGTTAGTTTATATTAAACAAAATAGTATTTTATATAAAGAAAAAAAATAGTATTTATATAAATATTTTAATAAAGCCAAATTGTCGGTTATCATACGTAAAATAAAATGTTATTTATTTATTTATTTATTTTTTATAAACAATTATTGGCTTATCTGTATCAGACAAACTTTTAAAACGTTATTATATAAAGTAAATACATTAATTGCCATCCTTTCACCATGTATATTACATATGAAATGGTAAACATCACTTGCATCAAAGTGGTTGTTATTTTGCGTATTTCATAGCACAACTGGAATTCTGTATTGACCAATCAGCACCCAGGACCGAAACTATCCATTTCATAATATTTATGCTTAACAATTAACCTGGGATAGGAGAGAGTATTTAAAAAACATCATCTTTAAAGGCTGAAGATAATAACATGACATTTGCTATTATTATACATTATATATATATTTTTCAGTCATTGCACCAGAATCAAGGTATCTGACTCATCTATACATGGTGATTCATGTCTAAATGTGTTTGCTGTGTTGGGAATGTGTGCAGTGAGGATTCCGGCTAAGCAGCGGAATGGAATAGAATGGAATGGAATGGGAACGTGTGTTCTCAGATGGCCTGTGTGACTATCTGAGCCTTGGAGAGACTGTTCACAGCTTCCTGCTCCCGAACACAAAGCCCCACGGGCACTCAACACTCACATATATTACACAGAGCAATGTAGATGTTCATTACACATACAAACAAAGACACCAACAAATAACTATACCATCCAAATGTGTGCAAAAATTTCGAAAGATACACCTCGCTGGTCTTATGGGAGTGTTTTATTACCAGCCTGTATGCAGAACCTGTGGCAAACATGATTTTAAAAGTCATTTCCATGCATGCAGCATATAATGTCATTCTCACAGCTATGCATGTAACCATCTGTTCTGGTGTCCCTATCCAGAAGTAAAAGCTTCGGCTCTAGGCGAATAAGCCCTGTTACAATAGATACTCGTGACTACCTTTTGAATAAGATAAGCAAAAAAGATGTTACTGGGCGCTGTAACCTTTGCCTTCTGTATGACGCTTTTTTGCCACTGCACAGAGCATTTTATTGAACTGTCAGGACTCATGTTGTCTCAGCTTGAAGGGCTCATCTTGAATTAGCCTCCAAAGTTCAATAGCCCGGGCGGCCAAGCAAACCCACTCAATAACACCAGAGCTAATGCTCTGCCCAGGCACTGCGGCACACAAGGCTATTCTGAATCTTAAAACAGATAAACAACGAATGCCCTCACGGCCCGTCTCGGATGACTTATGGATCTCAATCTTGGCGGACAGATGACACTCTGAGGCATATTATTATTTCTCTACATTTTGGATACGGTTTATAGTCGAATTGGATTTCTACATTCAGATTTTGTCGTGCTATGGAACAGATGGTGAAGATTGTTGAAATTATTGTTTCCTTCAGCAAAGGACACTGCAAAATATTTTCAGCCTGTATTTACAGCCCTCAGGTGGAACCAACTGCCCCCTTGTGCAAATATAGAGAAATAAATTCATTCATTGACTCAAATACACAATCTTAGGGGATTACTTGAGACAGAACTTAGTCCAAGACCCAGATATGAGCATTTAAAGCAGTAGTTCTCAACCTTTTTGACCTAAAGGCCTCTTACTAACAGAATTTTCAAAGCACCCCCCCCCCCCAATATAATATAAGATATTTCCACTAGTATCTCACCGAAAAATTATTTAAAAAACGTTATTTGAATAAAATCTATTTTAATAAACATAAACTAGGAAACGAATAGAAACAATAGTTATTGGTTTTATGTATTTTTAAGCATTTTAAAAATGCAAACATTAATAATATATAATAAACGGTTATTGTAATCTAACACTTAATGTAATCTTTAGTATGTTTTCTCTTTTTATTAGAAATGCACCAATACTAAATTTTACCACCGTTACCGACAGCCGATTATTCATCTGCCGATACCGATACCAATAAAAAATCTCTCCCAAATAATGCTGCAAACTATATAGGGAACCCTCTCATTTGGTACACTGAATTATTAGAGGTTACAGTTAACAACAGAGGTATTATATTCAACTGCTATTTATTTTCAGATATAATAATTACACTCATATAAAAACTGAAATGTTTGTATACAACTCAGTTGCATATAAAGTAGTTTTCATAAGCACTTGTCTTCATGGCAAATTTATTCAAACATACAGTAAATAAGCTCCTCTCTAGTGTTTTTTTTTATAGCTAACTAACAAACTGTGAACACTGGATAACTTTCCTGAGGTAAATGCAACGTTAAGTGACACATTGTTCACAAGCTGTTTTCCATGGTTTAAACACATTAAGTGATTACATGTGACATGATACGGATTTCAATAAATTATACTGTATCTTTCAATATTCATGCATGTTTTTTGGAGATATACAGTAACTAAATAAATTATAATTAAAATGGAAGAAAAGACTTGCGTGCCACGCTGCCACTTGAACTGAGGCACTGCAGCGATCTGTCACGTCACATTTAGAGCGTCAAAATGCAATTTATTGTTTGAATTTCACGATAAAAAAGACAGAATTTGAAAGATGAGACTTTGTTTCTTAACAGAAGTAAGAAAAGCACAAAGCTCTTTGTGATTATTGGATGGGAGGTGTGCTACAAATAATGTTTGGTGTAGGGAAAAACCGCAGACCTGGCAACCCTGGCTTGAACTATGGGTGATTCATAGGATCATATAGAGCCTGCTTTAACGTCAGTATTTTTTAACTGTTAATGCATTTTAACTTGCCCTAAATTTAACAAGAGATTTTCTTCACACACAGAATGACTTGCAGTCTGACACGTTTTTCCGCACCCTTTTGATTGACAGGATATAATCATCAGTTGTTTTGAATGGCTTTAATCAGTCGATACAAATTATTGGCCGATACATTGGTGCATCCCTACTTTTTAATCACACTAAAAATGATATAATACTGTCAACAGCCAGAAAAAAAAAAAACTTCATAATGTTATGAATATGTCCATATTGGTATATGAACAAACGCCTCTGTAAAAACCAAAGCTGCCTTTCCACCGAAATTACCCTGAAAAATTTGCCCAGGAACTATTTTTCCCCAAGACCTGTTGCTGTCTGCGTTTCCATCACAGTCTAAAGTACTGTGAAGATTAAGTCCAGTGACGTCGGACTGCGCACAACTTTCCAGTTCCCGCTGGATTTCGTCCTCTGTATATAAGCTTAATAAAGCCTGAACCTCGTCGTCGGTCGTATTTTTTAAACTCCATTGTTGATTTGAATAGCAAACAACTCTTACTGCACACACCGCAACAGACTTTTAAAAATGGTGGTTGAAATAAAATGCTGCGTGGAGTCAACCAATCAAAATGCTGCATGAACTCAACCAATCAGCATGTTCAGCGTCCAAGTCCCATCCCCAAAAGTTCCTGAACTTTGAAAAAGTACTACCTCGTGAGAAGGGACTTTCTGAGGGGGAAATTTTTACCTGTAATTTCATTTAGACCCTGGTTCCTGCGGTCGAAACACACCGAGTACTACACACCGAGTCCCTAGTTCCTGGGGAAAGTTCCTGCGGTGGAAACACGGCTCGAAAAAAAAACTAAAAAAAAAAAAACTGGAAGGTTTGATATGTAAGTGCTACTGAAGTGGAGATTTTTTGCTCAGTGCATGAGAAAGAACAGCCTTTTGAGAAAACTGCCATTAAAGTTATGTATTGTAATTGAAATCTACAGATGCAAATAGATAAAGTGTAACACAATAAAAACTCAGATGTGTATTGTATTCTAGTCTTTCCAGTAGTCTGAACAAGACAAGTTTTGGAAGCAAAATAGCCTAAAATCTCAAAATTAACCAGTGCCTGAAAAAAGCAATGGTTTTGCCTGTAGTGCTTTGCCTTAATAAAAATAGTGTTGCAGTGCTTTCTAGGAGACTCTTCATTTAAAATCATTAAACACAGGTCAAGTGTGTGACCTCTGCTGCTGTTCAGTGTGAGATGTTGTTCTGCAGAGCGCTGAACACTTTTGATGTACTGTCTGAGACTGAAAAGGCATCGATCCCTCTAGGGGATCATTGAAGCAGTGGCCACAGGAGTATATATAAACTCAGCTTAAATGAGGTTTTGATGGTCATTTTATGGTCTCTTAAGCTGTCCGCAATTGATTATGAGAATAGTAGAAGACATCCTAGTTCACTACACCTCTCAACATGGGCGTGACGTACCTTGACAATGTCCTCATTGAATGACTTGCACTGCACAAAGGATGACACATCAGTGACTGCTCCGTTTATCTC
The DNA here is from genome assembly GCA_039654765.1 of Mylopharyngodon piceus. Classification (NCBI taxonomy): domain Eukaryota; kingdom Metazoa; phylum Chordata; class Actinopteri; order Cypriniformes; family Xenocyprididae; genus Mylopharyngodon; species Mylopharyngodon piceus. The sequence continues at coordinate 34,875,361 of CM077443.1, read as the reverse complement.
TATGGAAACCACCTTGACAGGGATGGCCACAGTTCGGCCAGTAAGAACTGCCGTGTTGATAATCTCAGTGTCCTGGATATGGAAGAAAGAGAGAGGGACAAGAAAAGCGAGAGCATTAGTCAGGAGGTTAGTAGAAGTTCACTGCTCCAAAAATCTGAATGTTCAGGAAAGCCCCGGAGTCAGTGCTACACTGCATTAAGGAAGTATAAAACATGATCTGTATTCAATTCAAAAGCCACGAGCTACCCTCTTTCAAAAGAAAATGTCCAATCAGCAATCCAGTCGACTGGTTTTGAAACTCTTTGAGACACCTGAAATCAGAAGACCCAGGAATGTGTTCCCCCCGCAGATTTTCAAAGGCAACTTCTTTAAAATATGTGTATTTTTGATGATAATTACATTGCATGGTTATTGTAGAATAATTGGTAACATTCAGATTATGGAGCACATATTCACTATTAACTAGGAGTTTTCCCCTCAATAAACTGCTAATTATTGCTTATTGATTGTAAGTACAAATAAACAGCCAATATGCTAGTAATATGCATGCTAATAAGCAACTAGTTAATAGTGAATATGTGTTCCCTAATCTAAAGTGTTACCAAAAAATTCAATATTGTAGAACTAAAAAAAAATAAAAACACAAAATACCTTAAGGTGCCACAAATGGATGTCAACGCTTTCAACATGAATCACAACAAGGTTTACAACCAACAATCATTTGAAAAGAGGAACGAATTTATCCTGACATCACAACTCAAGTTACTACTTGAGACACCACTATCAACAATAACAATTTAGATAAACCTGGCAAACTGTCAAACAATGCAACCATTTTCATTATTCATGCCCCAGTGCATGCTAGGAAGCAGGGCCGGAGTAGGGCCCATTTTCAGCTTTCTGAAAATGAAATGGACACTTGCACTTTCTGAGTCCTGTGTAAAACTGCCTTTATTTCTAAATGGTACTGCTGGTCCAATTTATGAGCCCCCCACTGGGAATTCTCCCGATGACCACTCTGGGCCTGCTGGGAAGAGTGGAAATGGGGATGAACCACAAAACCAGTACAGGCCAATTTGAAGAGGCATTAATCTAACTCAAATGATGTGCTCAGTTTGTCTGAATTATTTTTATTTTTATTTTTTTTTCTTTCTTTAAGAGTAACTGAAATGCTGCATTTCTTGTTTTTCTGAAAGTCCTGTAAGTTTAACAATCAGTAATAAGTAAATATTTGGTTATTTTTCAGTATTATTTTCTGGAACCCGCATAACTTTCGCAGAACCTTTGATTTACACTGAAATCAAATTTTGGTCGTATTCCGATTATGTTCCATGTAAATGTATTTACCTTAATGTCAAAACTTGATTAAGCTATTTCTGTACAAATGAATACAAGCATAATCCAGAAATCATTTGTACATAATTCTGTCATATAAACACCTTATTAACAGGATAGCTGAATGCCGTTTGCCCTTCTTTCTTTGATAGACCACAAAAGGAGAATTTTTAAAAAACGTCCGCTCGTGCTTATCCATATTATGGCAGTGAATAGCAACCAGCATCAAGCTTTTTAAAAAATACGCAAAAGTATCACACACTCTAAAAAATGCTGGGTTAAAAACAAATAACATTCTTATTGTACTGTACTACTCAGAGCATGTAGTCAGGATCTGCATGATTAGGGACTCCAGTATATGAGCATGAAACACGGACAACTTCACATGTGACATTAACAAAACTTTATTAACTAGACTAAACACTTAAACTACTCTAACATTCACACACATACATGCATACAGTTTACCAAGGGAAAGAGAAAGCTGTAGCAGAATACAGGAAAGCAAGAAGTTTGCATTGTTTGAAATTCAGCAGATCAACAGCCTCGAGCAAACCATCAGTTTAGTTCTAACAAACCCTTTTTTAAAGGGAAGGAAGGATACTTAATGTATCAAATAATGAGACAAAGTTTGATACTTGCATGTCTCGCCCATTTAAATTGAACTGTCCTGATGCAATTTGTTGAGGCTCCAGTTGATCTTTGCTGATGTTGTCTTGATGAGAGAGAACCAGTTGGATTCAGAGGATCTTTGGTGAATGGAAGGACAAGGCTGAAGCCTGGCACAAGCTTGGGGTTCCTTAGAAGCTTCTAGCACAGCATCATCTTCACATCAGCATTTTCAGTAAAAGAAGGGAAGAAGGGAGCTGTGATCCTGTGATCAGTAATTTTAAAGTGAAGATGTCACACCCTCTTGACGTGTCTGAGCCAATAAGGAGTTGTTCCTTCGGAGGGAACGTTTTTACGAGTCTTTGTTCTCTAGTAAGATATTATCATAAGACATTGGATTGGATGTATGAGAGAAGAACCTTCTAGATTCTTATAATACTATTGTGTCACAGAGTTAGCAACATGTAACATAAATTACCAAATAGGAAACGAAAGTTGGAGTCCATCGATACCAAACATGCTACTCATGTCTCAAGCCTCTGCAAATTCTTTCTGATCATAAAAAGGTTCTTATCAGTGTTCCTGTGTCCTGTAACAGGACACCTGGTTCTGTCCGTGTGTTAGCTTCATTTGGGATGCTAGTTGCAGTTTAGGGGGATGGGTTCACAGAACTTTGAGAGAGAGAGTTTCTGGATTATTCATATATTAAATATAATGAATAATTGTGTGTCTGATTGGTCCAGACGCTACATAAAACTGCCCAGCACGTTGGGCAAACATTTAACCCAACTGCTGGGTTAAAACAACCCAATCACTGGGTTTGTCCATTTTTAACCCAACTTGGGGTGTTTTTAACCCAGCATTTTTTTTTTTAGAGTGCAGATTGATCCCATGCGACAAGTTTATTCCAAGTGTTTCTGGGGTATACAGTAGGTTTTGGTTAAAAACAAATCAAAATTGTATGTATTATTTAACAAAATTCTTGACCTTGTCCGTTGGTCTTGGCTGACGCGTGCATTTGTGAGTTGTGAGAAATCAAGATTAAAAAAAAAAACACAACATGAAACGCGATAACTTCTTGTTACAATGAGCTGAATTAATGAGAATTGATGAGCTGAATTACTAAAATGAATTCAAATAAATGGCAAGGGCATCACCAGTATTTCCACAAGAGATAAAGCAATATTTTGATTACATACAGGATGAATATTCCAATAGCTGTGAAGCATTTAAACGTCTTTTCTGGAATAAAGGCTTAACCAGGATATGAATCTACATCTAAACGGTCAATAAAAAAGTAAAAGAGAAGAATACATCCTGTAAAATGTATGAAGCTTCAAGAAAAGAATGTACACGTTCAACAGTGTCATTTGTGACAAACTCAAATGGGATTGAGGTTCTCAATCACTTTGTATAAAGCTCTCGGGCTAAGGCAGTTATACTAGACTACTTCACAGTAATGGATTAACCTTTAAAATACTCTGTCCTGAGCTTCCTAATTTAAAAGTTTTCCTGTTAGATGACACATGCAAATAAATCTATGCTTTCAATTACATCTCAAGAGCTGAAGCCAATTAAAGAGCACATTGGCTTCACAATGGCTTTCCAAGAAAAATCAATTCATTATTTTGGATAGAAATGCTGCAGGGATGTTGCACAACTAACTGTAAATTATTTCCCTCGTGGCCCACAGGAATAAAGCAAAGATTATGCAGCTCTCTCTCCACTCTCTTTCCCTCATGCTTCAATCAAAACAGCATATTTGAGGAGAAACTTTCCACTGAGCCCCTTTGCTTTAAAACAGGCATTTAAAATAGTAGAAATAAAAGCATGCAAGTATGAATGAGAAATCTGCAGTCTTATTTGAACTGGTTTGCAATCAGCATCACTTGAATGTGTTTATTTCTAGAGTGCCCTTTCAGGTTGTCAGGGTTGAACATAATGTATTCCACATAAAATGACTCGACTCTTCATTTGGAAAAAATTCTTTTCTTTTCGCTTTGCTATGCTAAACTGCCTTCAAGTCCAAACCAGGTGCGGTGCCAGTCATTGATAGTGAAAATGCAGAACATATTTGAGGTTCCAGCTGAAGTGTCATAGGTGGAATAGACAAAATTTTCTATAGGTGTGAATTTGTGTGTTAGTCATGTGATGGACTGGTCAACCATCCAGGGGTGGAGTAATAACTTTTGCTAATTCATCAGTTTGAAATCAAATTAAAGTCAAATTGTTACTGTACTACCGAACATGACATTTGAGGAATACTTCAATATTTCCGTTCACCATTGTTTCATTTTATTTACAAATTTATTTGCATATTTCCATGCACATGTGCACTCTTCAAAATGGCACTTTCATTTTCTCGACAAAATAAAATATGAATGAAATTGTATATATATGGATTGCGTATAATTAATGTATACATATGGAATGAAATATATAGATTGTACTGAATGTTGCTTAATATTTTGCTCAAGAGGCCACAACTTATACTGTTATTATATAACCACAATAACAACCACAGCGGAATGGCACCATAGGATTTATCACTTGTCACATTATTGCATCACAAGTCATGCTGTAGACTGATTCATTTCATTAAAATAAAATACATAAAACACTCTCTCTCTCTCTTCATTCACATTTTTAGCATGAGAGAAGTCACCAGATGAAAAGGGTCATAAATGTTCGACTTGCAAATAACATCTGAATTAGGTTCCCTTTAATATCTCCCCACTGAGCAAATGAGTTATTAGCTAAGAATTACTCTGATAGCCTTAGCTGAAACTGCATAATCATAATTTTCATTCAAAGTGCATAACTGGCCTGCCTGCCTTGTTTAAATGGAAGTCTTGGGTACTTGCACTAAGAAATAAAATTCATTACAGGCCTCTGCAAAGGCTTTTCATCCTGCAGTCGACCAGCTCGATTCTTTTCCTGACATCTCATTTTTATGCAAGGTAAACTTTAAAGGTCAACAACATCCACCCATTGAATTTATTTAATTCATACGATTCATGTTCAGAAAAAGCCTATTGTGCTGGTGTTGCCTACTGCTGTCATTTCCTCCACTCCAAGCAAAAGGCTAAACAGATGGTCATGGACACACAGGGACTCTCAGCAAAGGAAGCTGATTCAAATCCAGGTTTATTTTCAGCAAATAATAACTAAGCACAGAAAAGACTACAGTAATAACAATATTAAGATTTAACTTGGAATTTATTGAGTCTCTTTGCAAAAAGCATTGAGTCTCATCCCTTACAAAAAGCAGTGGTACCATGTAGGGGTGACCCTGAATAGTCGACGATTCGATGCTTCGATAGGAGGAGCCTGATTCGACTACCAATCTCACAGTCGAATCTTCGCAGAGGTGTTATGAGACGAGATATGAGGGTGCTCAATATCTGATTTCACATAGACCTACCGGTTTTCTCCCAATAGGTTAATATACAGCCTATTATGATAATGCTGTAAATAAAAATGTGAAAAGAAAGAAGCTTTTAATAAATATTTTTAATGTGCGTGAATAAATCCAACCACCCCTGTAACAGATTTAAGTTTCACCGACAGAGGAGCATCTTGGCGGCAGGGATTAAATCTTTAAATTTCTAAAGTGAAAAAAGAAGAAAATCTAAAGTGTAGAATTGGATGCACTTTGAAATGGTAAAAAAACCCGTAAGATTCAAGTTACCACTCAACAACGACAAACACTGCGGCGCGCTTCTGCCGGCCAACGTTAACGAGTTGACTAGCGCACTATTTGAAAAGACTCAAACGGACACAGGCAGATCGCGTGAAAGACTGGATTTTTTCCCTCTCAATCAGGTAGGCCTAGGGTACAAGTGATTTCAAAACATTTCAGCCGATTTTATTCTTATTCTAAGTGTATTAATGTCTTTAAGCCATACAATGTGCGCTCCTATTCTATGGCGCATGGTAAATCAAGACCTGTCAATCTGAGCGATCGAAACAATCCAAGCGTGTTCCAGCTGTCTAATTGGTCTTTATACATCATTCCTACCCACTATACCTGAAATACAGTTTCCGTTGGTTGAACTTTCAAATAACGTTGGAAAACACTGTGTCATGATCGTGATGCGATCGGATCCCGTAAATCCAATAACTTCAACCAAGCAGCACGTCATGTCACTCCATGATCAACGCATTGTCTTATATTGTGTTTGGGCTCATTTGAGACCACCTGCTCTAAATAATGATATGTGATCTACTATCGTTTACTAAGTTACACGAAGTTACAAACAAAAAATGTGGCGCAAAAGCATCATGATACTGTAGGCCTACATGTGCGTCAGTGGAGCTTTTCATACAAATACTTGGTATAGTTTGGTCTCTAACTGTAACAAATATGCTTGTATTCTGCTAATTTAGACCTTTTCAATGATATATAAGTCTATTTGTACATATCACATTTTCATGTAAAGCAGTTATTTTTTCATGCTATGGAAATAGCGAATTTAAAAGCATTTGTTAAGTGATGGTCATATTTCCTATATTCACTGTAAAGCCAAGCTTCTAAGCTTTAAAATGACACCTATTCTGTGTTGGTTAAGCAAATGGTTGTTAAGTAACATGATAACTTAGTATCCTCTTTGGATTTAAGAGGTTAAAGTTAAAGATTAATTGATCATTAATTTAAATAATTTCTTATGGAATTTATGTAAATTTCTTAAGTAGAGCAATGGCTGAAGCAAACATACACCTTTTGAGGGGCAAGTTAAAAAATAAATTTTGTAAAGACAGAGAATAACTGCACACTCACTTAAGTATTTTTATTGTTTCCAACGTTTCGGCAGACAAGCAGCATTTGTCCAGATACAACTTCTTACAAAATGGAGAACACTTTTATTAGAACCAACAATTACTCACAGGTGAGATCAATGAAATCATAATCAGTGTCCAAGAATAAAGGCTGCTTGTCTGCCGAAACGTTGGAAATAATAAAAATACTTAAGTGAGTGTGCAGTTGTACTCTGTCTTTTCAAATTTATGTAAATTGACATCCCTAGTGACACTTGTATTATATTATACTGTAAGTCATCAAGGTAGAAACGGCAATGATATTGGAATTGGATTCCTATGGACTGAAGAAAATTAGAGCAGGTAAACATACTGATTTCTGCAAATGAAGGACATATTCTGGAAAATTCTGTTCTTCAATGTCAAATGTCTTTTTTTTTTCTATTTCAGTAGAGTCATTTTCAGAGGTGGTCTCAGACATTTGGCTCCTACAAATGAAACACTATGACTTATGTGTAACCTCAGCCGTTTTCCCCAACAAGCTCAGTTTGGCCACAATTAGCCCTCTTACCTCACAAAGCCTGTCTCTCAACCTCCATTAACATGAACTGCTCTTTCAAGCCTGGCCAATGAGAGAGGCCTTTAACACTCACACAGGATCAGCTCTGCATGTTCCCTTGAAATAGCTCAGTTTTGGCATGTGAAGGCAGTCCTCGATATACACGCGGGGGACAGAGTATGTGTTGGCTACATGGGCTTCACTGCTGCTCCTGCTTCAATAGTACATCATAAATAAAATATGACATGGTCTTCCAATTGGGACTAGTATAATGGACACACATGCACACACTTTCAGACCAGGGAATAATCCTGGTATATGAAAGAGGATGGATTCTAGATGTGAGGTCATCATGACCTTATGTTTTTTCCTCAGGCTCTAAACCTGAGGGATAGATTAAGAGTTTAACATTAAGTTGACCCCTTTTTAAAGTAAATTGGACTTTCTTAATCCTGTAAAGTCTGACAAATTATAGTCAGAAAAATCGATTATTTTTTTAATCAGACTGTGTGTATATATACAGTCCCAGTTTGGTTCCAAAACGCGATAAACGCCTTTTTTTTTAAAAAAAAAAAATTGAGTTTCCGCCAAAATCAGTATTGTATCTCGTAGGTATTGAAAAATCATTTATTAATTTTGCGCAAAATGCGATATCCGTCGTGTTATTCTGTCATGTTTTCTCCCTTTCTTTCCAAAACGCGACAAACGCCAGTCTCCCTTCTCTGCAGAATGCGATATATCCGCTCAACCAATCACAGCGCACCATTCCACGCACTGTAAACAGTAATGGCGGCGCTCTGAATACACCCGGCATCCTAGTTTTCCTTATCTGCTTTGTACTTTGTGATCAACAAAAACAGAAAAATGAATAATTTTGACGGCCTTGATGAACCTGTGGGGGTTTCTGCGGTGGGGAAGAAACATAAGTCATCGAAATGTAATCATTTATGTGAGGAGATTAAGAAGATGAGGCACTCGAGTGAGGAGGAGGAAAAATGCCGGCAGTTGCTTGTTGCACGACAGCATCAAACTTCTGTCACGGTCCCCAAAACTGAATTATGAATAGTTTTTAAAAGCCGTTTTTAATACCAATGTACTCGGCAAATGTGTTTATTTTAACCGTGCGGTGGCGCCAGATACTCTTTAATCGGTAATGACAAACGGATACATAATTAATTTATAACATTAACAAGATGACTCGTTGAATTCATTTTGGGAGCGACGACTGAATGTATTTTTAGTCAAATGCCTGTATATAAGATTAGTATTGACAAAGTTCAGAGGCTGTCATATATGTGAATCAACTTTGTTGTGTATTTTCAATATGAAAAATAACTTTTATATTGATAGATTTATTGCATTTTGGGAAAAAAAAAAAAAAAAAAAAACGTGTCATGGATTTATTGCATTTTGGGGAAAAAATAATCCGTTTTTATAATAAACCTTTGAAAATCAAAATCTAAATTTGAATTTTTAATGTTTTTATAACCAAAAGATGCTATGTGAAAGTTTGAAACAGAAAATTGTGGTTTTCATCTTGCTGCTTTCTTGGTAAAGAAAACACATTTTTACTCAAATTAGTCAAAATGGATTTATAGTGTTTTGGAACCAAACTCTTCATATATATATATATATAGAGAGAGAGAGAGAGAGAGAGAGAGAGAGATCAGGCTTTTATGGTAATTTATTGATCATAGCAAAAACATTTTTTCATCACATTTACAATCTTTGAAACATTTTTTTATTTATTGAGTAATTTTTAATCAAAGTAACCTTTTAATTTTGTTTTGTAATAGCGGAAAATAAATTACATGACCTTAGACAGTCATGAAAATAAATGAAAAATATGATACATGGCTTTAGGTTTAAACTCTGGTATGGAACAGTTCCTTTCTACAATCTGTTACATTTCTGATGGAAAGAATCTAGTCTTGCCTTACATTGAAGGCTAAAAATCACTCAGAAGTATCAGTCAGAATTTTTTATTTTATGTCATGGAATTCAAATTGGTTCCGAAAGCTATTTCATGTTGACTGATTTTTCAGAATTTGAAAAACTCACGGTAAATACCGTCCAGTATTAAGCAAAGGAAGCACACGCAGATACAGCAGGAAGTGTAGGTTTCGTTTGAAAAAAAATGACGAAAGAAGTGAGAAGTTTTACAACAGAGTTCTGAGGGAAATTATATGAATTAAAGTATGAATTAATTCTATGAATGTATCTCTGAAGGGAACTGACTGCCTTGAGAAAAGTTTTGATGGCATTTTCTTTTCATCGTCCCTCTGTGTAGCGCTGCTTTGTTTATGGGGTTACTGGGAAACGGCTCTATATCTGCTGTTACAAAAGCACCACCTACTGACAGAGAATGGATTTACATTTTCATTGAAACTGATTCTGTGAAACTCAGACCACATTTTTTCGCGCTGTTGTAAATTTAGAAGTTAAGTAAAGTTAATGGAAAATAAGCTAATGTGTATTCTAAAAAAATTCTGATTCTAATTCATATAATAAGGTATCTAGAATTATTAATTGAGCTGGTTAAATAATCATTTTGACTCATCCTGTTTCTTAAAAACGGTTTAAAGAAATAATAGGTTTATCTTTTTTTTTTTTTTTTAAATTTAAGCATTTTGAATGTTAAAATAGGGGTCTCCTGGAAAAAAGGTTGGGAACCACTGCTATAGAGAACCCTAGGGTTCTTGACACAATTTTAAAGAACTCGTCATGCCAAAAGGTTCTACATAAGAAGAAATTTCTTAAATTATTGCATAATACTTTCATGTTTCAGGTTATTTAATTTTTTTCTTGTGATCACGTATGAGCTGCTTAATTTATAAAATAAAAATCCATGGGAACCCCTAAAATTTTTTTTTATATGAAGTGCCTGGCAGAACCCTTTAAGGTTTTATACAGACCATACCATGGTATTTTTTTATTATTATTTTTTAAACACTGTACTTTGATATATTTGATTCTCATTGTAATACCATGGTAAGAATACCATGTTACATGTCAAAAAAATAAAATAAAAAAATAAAAAATAAAAAACCCAAAAACATTAACATGGCTTTTGATAACTTTTTAATAATAGTAATATAGCGCTCTGCTCTAACACAAGAGAGAGGTCAACGCTGCCCCAGCCCATAACTTCGCTCTGAATCATTTTAAAGTTGACAGCAATGTGTGAGTGTGTGGTTGGGAATGCAAATAGAAGTATCATTCTCTTGTGGGCAGTATTTACAGTGACAGACAGCCAGAGCCGAGTGGTCTCACATGATGGGTGAAACAGCCAGCTCAGATGGATACAGACAGCTTTAGCTGTAAATAACAGCAAGGGAGCTTTTGCAAGCCATTAAACACTTCACACACAGTCAGAGCAAGGTAAACCTGAGCCTCTTATCCAGACATAAGGATACCAAAGATACAGGCTATTTGATATAAGACACTTCTGAGGTGACAGACTGCCTTTACGATGAGATTCTTCTAAGCAATTTACAGTTAACAGTTAACACTGTACTACGAATAACCAGCTTGGTGTATAGCAGCAAATGCTTTATGGGTTTTAACAAGGATGTATGTTGCTGTGGTCAAAAATATGGGCATTTTACAGTCAACATGAAATAGCTTTCGGAACCAATTTGACTTCCATGACATAAAATAAAAAATTCTGACTGATACTTCTGAGTGATTTTTAGCCTTCAATGTAAGGCAAGACTAGATTCTTTCCATCAGAAATTTAACAGATTGTAGAAAGGAACTGTTCCATACCAGAGTTTAAACCTAAAGCCATGTATCATATTTTTCATTTATTTTCATGACTGTCTAAGGTCATGCAATTTATTTTCCGCTATTACAAAACAAAATTAAAAGGTTACTTTGATTAAAAATTACTCAATAAATAAAAAAATGTTTCAAAGATTGTAAATGTGATGAAAAAATGTTTTTGCTATGATCAATAAATTACCATAAAAGCCTGATCTCTCTCTCTCTCTCTCTCTCTCTCTCTCTATATATATATATATATATATGAAGAGTTTGGTTCCAAAACACTATAAATCCATTTTGACTAATTTGAGTAAAAATGTGTTTTCTTTACCAAGAAAGCAGCAAGATGAAAACCCAATTTTCTGTTTCAAACTTTCACATAGCATCTTTTGGTTATAAAAACATTAAAAATTCAAATCTAGATTTTGATTTTCAAAGGTTTATTATAAAAACGGATTATTTTCCCCCCAAAATGCAATAAATCCATGACGTTTTTTTTTTTTTTTTTTCAAAATGCAATAAATCTATCAATATAAAAGTTATTTTTCATATTGAAAATACACAACAAAGTAAGTTGATTCACATATATGACAGCCTCTGAGCTTTGCGAATACTAATCTTATATACAGGCATTTGACTAAAAATACATTCAGTCGTCGCTCCCAAAATGAATTCAACGAGTCATCTTGTTAATGTTATAAATTAATTATGTATCCGTTTGTTATTACCGATTAAAGAGTATCTGGCGCCACCGCACGGTTAAAATAAACACATTTGCCGAGTACATTGGTATTACAAACGGCTTTTAAAAACTGTTCATGATTCAGTTTTGGGTACCGTGACAGAAGTTTGATGCTGTCGTGCAACAAGCAACTGCCGGCTGCCTCATCTTCTTAATCTCCTCACATAAATGATTACATTTCGATGACTTATGTTTCTTCCCCACCGCAGAAACCCCCACAGGTTCATCAAGGCCGTCAAAATTATTCATTTTTCTGTTTTTGTTGATCACAAAGTACAAAGCAGATAAGGAAAACTAGGATGCCGGGTGTATTCAGAGCGCCGCCATTACTGTTTACAGTGCGTGGAATGGTGCGCTGTGATTGGTTGAGAGGATATATCGCATTCTGCAGAGAAGGGAGAGTGGCGTTTGTCGCGTTTTGGAAAGAAAGGGAGAAAACATGACAGAATAACACGACGGATATCGCATTTTGCGCAAAATTAATAAATGATTTTTCAATACCTACCAGATAAAATACTGATTTTGGCGGAAACTCAATTTTTTAAAAAAAATGGCGTTTATTGCGTTTTGGAACCAAACTCTTTATATATATATATATATATATATATATATATATATATGTAGACTGTATATATACTGTATACATTTTTCTGACTATAATTTGTCAGACTTTACAGGATTAAGAAAGTCCAATTTACTTTAAAAAGGGGTCAACTTAATGTTAAACTCTTAATCTATCCCTCAGGTTTAGAGCCTGAGGAAAAAACATAAGGTCATGATGACCTCACATCTAGAATCCATCCTCTTTCATATACCAGGATTATTCCCTGGTCTGAAAGTGTGTGCATGTGTGTCCATTATACTAGTCCCAATTGGAAGACCATGTCATATTTTATTTATGACGTACTATTGAAGCAGGAGCAGCAGTGAAGCCCATGTAGCCAACACATACTCTGTCCCCCGCGTGTATATCGAGGACTGCCTTCACATGCCAAAACTGAGCTATTTCAAGGGAACATGCAGAGCTGATCCTGTGTGAGTGTTAAAGGCCTCTCTCATTGGCCAGGCTTGAAAGAGCAGTTCATGTTAATAGAGGTTGAGAGACAGGCTTTGTGAGGTAAGAGGGCTAATTGTGGCCAAACTGAGCTTGTTGGGGAAAACGGCTGAGGTTACACATAAGTCATAGTGTTTCATTTGTAGGAGCCAAATGTCTGAGACCACCTCTGAAAATGACTCTACTGAAATAGAAAAAAAAAAGACATTTGACATTGAAGAACAGAATTTTCCAGAATATGTCCTTCATTTGCAGAAATCAGTATGTTTACCTGCTCTAATTTTCTTCAGTCCATAGGAATCCAATTCCAATATCATTGCCGTTTCTACCTTGATGACTTACAGTATAATATAATACAAGTGTCACTAGGGATGTCAATTTACATAAATTTGAAAAGACAGAGTACAACTGCACACTCACTTAAGTATTTTTATTATTTCCAACGTTTCGGCAGACAAGCAGTCTTTATTCTTGGACACTGATTATGATTTCATTGATCTCACCTGTGAGTAATTGTTGGTTCTAATAAAAGTGTTCTCCATTTTGTAAGAAGTTGTACCTGGACAAATGCTGCTTGTCTGCCGAAACGTTGGAAACAATAAAAATACTTAAGTGAGTGTGCAGTTATTCTCTGTCTTTACAAAATTTATTTTTTAACTTGCACCTCAAAAGGTGTATGTTTGCTTCAGCCATTGCTCTACTTAAGAAATTTACATAAATTCCATAAGAAATTATTTAAATTAATGATCAATTAATCTTTAACTTTAACCTCTTAAATCCAAAGAGGATACTAAGTTATCATGTTACTTAACAACCATTTGCTTAACCAACACAGAATAGGTGTCATTTTAAAGCTTAGAAGCTTGGCTTTACAGTGAATATAGGAAATATGACCATCACTTAACAAATGCTTTTAAATTCGCCATTTCCATAGCATGAAAAAATAACTGCTTTACATGAAAATGTGATATGTACAAACAGACTTATATATCATTGAAAAGGTCTAAATTAGCAGAATACAAGCATATTTGTTACAGTTAGAGACCAAACTATACCAAGTATTTGTATGAAAAGCTCCACTGACGCACATGTAGGCCTACAGTATCATGATGCTTTTGCGCCACATTTTTTGTTTGTAACTTAGTAAACGATAGTAGATCACATATCATTATTTAGAGCAGGTGGTCTCAAATGAGCCCAAACACAATATAAGACAATGCGTTGATCATGGAGTGACATGACGTGCTGCTTGGTTGAAGTTATTGGATTTACGGGATCCGATCGCATCACGATCATGACACAGTGTTTTCCAACGTTATTTGAAAGTTCAACCAACGGAAACTATATCTCAGGTATAGTGGGTAGGAATGATGTGTAAAGACCAATTAGACAGCTGGAACACGCTTGGATTGTTTCGATCGCTCAGATTGACAGGTCTTGATTTGCCATAGAATAGGAGCGCACATTGTATGGCTTAAAGACATTAATACACTTAGAATACATTAGTACTCTAATGTTGACCTTGCTTAATCGACCATCGATAAGTATTATCGATTAAATTATTATCGACAATTAATTGATTGACGATTAATCGTTAGCATCCCTAATTGTCACATCTGGTCTGTGATTGTTGTTTTGCTTCAGATGGACGTTGAGTTACTTTTGCACTGTTCTCAGTTCAGTTTCCTGTGCTTACTTTGTTCATTTTCAGCTGTTGCCATGGTTTTTGATTTGCCCTCATGTGTCTCACCTGTGTCTCATTAATTACCTTGTTTAGTTTCTAGTGTTTCTTGGTGTATATACCAGTTTCAGTTGTTGTTTGTCAGATCTCATCTCATAATAGGTGTTGTTGTTTCCCGTGTTTTTGTCTCCAGATAATCTGAAGAAGTGTAATTTTGAGTTTATTTTAATTAAAGAACTGCATGCGATTAGATCCTGCTTTTATTTTCTGTTTTTATTGCCACCCTTGCTGACAATAATATAATGTAACATATCTTGTTCATTATATTTTTATTTTACATCTCTGATCTTCAGTGTGGTCTCAGACTTTGGATCCCATTTTATATACACCCTCTCTCGCATACTCCAGGGATTTATACATGTGATAATTCAGAAATTCAAAAGAAATGCATTTGTGCTGCCTATTGTGTGTGTATATGCATGGTGTTGTATCTGTATGTGTGCGTCTGCTCTGTATAAAGGATACTCATTAGATGCTCTAAACGTGAATGTGGCTCTGTGGGTGTATGAAGTGGGATTTGCTCGCCACCAGTGCAGGATTCATTTCATGGGCTTGGCATACAGCATATAGGTTCTGCCATTGTTGTGTCTATAAACACCTCTTATATGAGCCTCTCTGATTGCTTCCTACATACAAATCCCCCAATGAGGGTGAACAGACCTCTTGAGTATTTAGAAAATTTATAAAGAAGGTCTTTTCATGCATAAAGCCCACATAAACACATGGCATATTGTGTATTTCCCATATCTTCCAGCTATTGAACACATCCGTGTGTCTAACACTTTAGCTGCAAAACCTAGTGAGCTGCCTCTCTGTCTACTGCCTACATAGACAACTGCACTCTCTGGCAGTGTCCTAAGTGATACAGACCCTCGTAATGACTGATTTGGAATGGTCTACATAGCATAAAAATGTATACAAAAAGACCTGACTTACCGGTAAATTGCCGTTAAGAGATCATGTGTGAACAGGACCTTTTCCAAAATACCAGTAAATCAGCTCTAGCAATTTCCTGGTATGATAGCATTATCAGTAAATTACCGGTATGATGCTGCTTGTGAACAAAGAACAGGATTACTGGTATGAAAACATATGAGGTCAGAACACGCTTATTTAAGAAGTCTGCTTTGAGCCAATCATAAAGCTCTGTCAGAGCTGTTTATGGTAAGTTCCGCTGCTTTTGATGGAGTGGTGTCAGAAACGAATTTTAGCACTTCCGGTTCCATTACCCTGAAGTCAGTGGGTTTTTGGTTAAATGCTTGAAATAAGGACTGTGGTGAACACATGCTCAAGATATTTTCATGTTTTATTCTACAATATAAAATACATCAGTAATACCCTCTTGTGAGGGTATCATAAATATTTTTTAAAGCTTTTACTTGTCTTGTAAAAGGCGGTTCCTAACAAGTGGCATGACAAGCCTCCATGACATGGTGGCTATTTAAATCTCATATTGTCTGTAAACTCTTGCATTTCCAAGACAATGTCTACGTTTACATGTGCACCAATAATGTGATTATTTCTCATAATCAGAGTAAGATCTTAATGGCAGTAAGATGTTTACATGACACGAGGAGAACTATTCACTCCAGTTTACATGCAATTTTCATTACTCTGATTATTCGTTGATAAGTATGGCTATTTACATTTACATTTAATCATTTAGCAGATGCTTACAAATGAGAAAAATAGAAGCAATCAGACCAACAAGAGGGCAACAGTATACAAGTGCTGTAACAAGTCTCAGTTAGTCTAGCACAGTACACATACCAAAGTTTTTTTTTTTTTTATAAATCAGAAAAAGACAAATAAGAAAGTGCTAGTATCAGAGATGGGCACTCGAGTTAGTGACTCGGACTCGAGTCGCATTTTAATAGACTTCAGACTTGACTCGGACATGACCTGAAATGACTTCAGACTTGACTCGACACAAAAGACTTGTGAATATTTTAAAAACAACTCAATAAAGTCTTTTACCCTTAACTACTGATATAACAAATAAAGAATTTGTGTTGTGTTTAAATGGTTTTATAATATCTGTCTCACATATATTTCCCTATGTGTCGTAGTAGATCGGACTCTTGTCATAGAATTTGATTACGTATGTCCGTGTATTGCGCTTAAACTCCAAAATGTCATAAGAGTCCCACGAAACATGATGGGAGCCACCGTGCCATATGTTGTTTCGTTTGGGTTTATTAACATGCCAGATTGGCTAGATGCACAGAATGTGGGAAAACAATTAGAGCACCGGAACAACAACATCAAATTTTATGAGACGTCGCATCCACAGAGGTTAGTCACATTAACTCACACAGCTAGCTATTATACTGTGGTGTAGCTGCATGGCTCATTTGGATTGCCAGCCTGTTAAAATATGAACAAAAATGAACTTGCCTTTAAACCTAACACTACGTTTTATCAATATTTTCGTAGTATATGCAGCTTTTTTCTTTCTTAATGTGTGTCCATAAGAGAGAGATAGAAAGAGATGTTATTCCATTTATTACTTAAAGCTCATATTTTAACGTATCGCAATCAGCATGCGTACAGTTTTCTATTAAAGATGCCGAGGTTTGATATTTTCTGATAATGACTGTCGTCAATAACAACGAAGCTGTATAACAAACTGCAGTATAACAAACCGTGACTCACTGGCGCCATCTCATGTCCGCTTAGCCACTGTATTGAAAATGACTACTCGTGTTGCCAGGACGATTGTTTTGTACATTGTAATGGATTAATGTAACAAGCTGGATGTACATTATCCCTTACATTATAGGACCTTCATTTCAAACAAAACAGATGGTATGATAAGATTTTTTTTTTTTTTTTAATGACTCGAGACTCGACTCGGACTCGTGACAAAAGACTCCAGACTTGACTCAGACTCCAGTGATAAAGACTTCAGACTTGACTTGGACTCCAGCTTAAAGACTTCAGACTTGACTCGGACTCCAGATAAAAGACTCGTGAACATCTCTGGCTAGTATTAATTAGTCGGATGCTGACGAAAAAGTTGTGTCTTTAGACGTTTTTTTGAAAATGGCCAAAGACTCAGCAGCTCAAATTGAGGCAGGTCGTTCCACCAGCTTGGAACACTCCAGGTAAAAGTCCATGAGAGTGATTTCGTGCCTTTTTGGGATGGTACCACAAGGCGTCGTTCACTTACGCATACAGTGCATCTGGAAAGTATTCACAGCGCTTCACTTTTTCCTCATTTTTTTATGTTGCAACCTTGTTCCAAGCACCTTTGACACCAATTACAGCCTCAAGTCTTTTTGAGTATGATGCTACAAGCTTGGCACACCAATTTTGGGGCAGTTTCTCCCATTCTTCTTTGCAGGACCTCTCAAGGTCCATCAGGTTGGATGGGGAGCGTCGGTGCACAGCCATTTCCAGATCTCTCCAGAGATGTTCAATCGGGTTCAAGTCTGGGCTCTGGCTGGGCCACTCAAGGACATTCACAGAGTTGTCCCATAGCCACTCCTTTGTTATCTTGGCTGTGTGCTTAGGGTCGTTGTCCTGTTGGAAGATGAACCTTCGCCCCAGTCTGAGGTCCAGAGCGCTCTGGAGCAGGTTTTCATCAAGGATGTCTCTGTACATTGCTGCATTCATCTTTTCCTCGATCCTGACTAGTCTCCCAGTTCCTGCCACTGAAAAAAAATCCCCACAGCATAATGCTGCCACCACCATGCTTCACTGTAGGGATGGTATTGGCTAGGTGATGAGCGGTGCCTGGTTTTCTTCCAGACATGGCGCTTGCTATTCAGGCCAAAGAGTTCAATCTTTGTTGATCTCATGGTCTGAGAGTGCCTTTTGGCAAACTCCAGGCAGACTGTCATGTGCCTTTTACCGAGGAGTGGCAAAATGTGGAAAAAGTGAAGCGTTGTGAATACTTTCTGGATGAACTGTAAATCTGAAGTAGCAAGTTTAGGTACTTTGGTGCAGAGCCAGTGGTTGTCTTGTAGACAAACATCAGTGCCTTTAATTTGATGCGAGCGGCTATCGGCAGCCAGTGCAAACTGATGAAGAGAGGTGTGACGTGCGCTCTCTTCGGCTCATTGAAGACCACTCTTGTCACAGCATTCTGGATCAGTTGCAGAGGCTTGATAGTACATGCTGGAAGGCCCGCTAAGGGAGTTATACCACATTCAGATTGGCATACAGTATGCATGTTACCAGCCATCGTTTTAATCTACTCACATCAAATTTTTTTTTTTTAATGACTCGAGACTCGACTCGGACTCGTGACAAAAGACTCCAGACTTGACTCAGACTCCAGTGATAAAGACTTCAGACTTGACTTGGACTCCAGCTTAAAGACTTCAGACTTGACTCGGACTCCAGATAAAAGACTCGTGAACATCTCTGGCTAGTATTAATTAGTCAGATGCTGACGAAAAAGTTGTGTCTTTAGACGTTTTTTTGAAAATGGCCAAAGACTCAGCTGCTCAAATTGAGATAGGCAGGTCATTCCACCAGCTTGGAACACTCCAGGTAAAAGTCCATGAGAGTGATTTCGTGCCTTTTTGGGATGGTACCACAAGGCGTCGTTCACTTGCAGAACGCAAGCTTCTGGAGGGCGCATACAGTGCATCTGGAAAGTATTCACAGCGCTTCACTTTTTCTCATTTTTTTATGTTACAACCTTGTTCCAAGCACCTTTGACACCAATTACAGCCTCAAGTCTTTTTGAGTATGATGCTACAAGCTTGGCACACCAATTTTGGGGCAGTTTCTCCCATTCTTCTTTGCAGGACCTCTCAAGGTCCATCAGGTTGGATGGGGAGCGTCGGTGCACAGCCATTTCCAGATCTCTCCAGAGATGTTCAATCGGGTTCAAGTCTGGGCTCTGGCTGGGCCACTCAAGGACATTCACAGAGTTGTCCCGTAGCCACTCCTTTGTTATCTTGGCTGTGTGCTTAGGGTCGTTGTCCTGTTGGAAGATAAACCTTCGCCCCAGTCTGAGGTCCAGAGCGCTCTGGAGCAGGTTTTCGTCAAGGATGTCTCTGTACATTGCTGCATTCATCTTTTCCTCGATCCTGACTAGTCTCCCAGTTCCTGCCACTGAAAAAAATCCCCACAGCATGATGCTGCCACCACCATGCTTCACTGTAGGGATGGTATTGGCTAGGTGATGAGCGGTGCCTGGTTTTCTTCCAGACATGGCGCTTGCTATTCAGGCCAAAGAGTTCAATCTTTGTTGATCTCATGGTCTGAGAGTGCCTTTTGGCAAACTCCAGGCAGACTGTCATGTGCCTTTTACCGAGGAGTGGCAAAATGTGGAAAAAGTGAAGCGTTGTGAATACTTTCTGGATGAACTGTAAATCTGAACTAGCAAGTTTAGGTACTTTGGTGCAGAGCCAGTGGTTGTCTTGTAGACAAACATCAGTGCCTTTAATTTGATGCGAGCGGCTATCGGCAGCCAGTGCAAACTGATGAAGAGAGGTGTGACGTGCGCTCTCTTCGGCTCATTGAAGACCACTCTTGTCACAGCATTCTGGATCAGTTGCAGAGGCTTGATAGTACATGCTGGAAGGCCCGCTAAGGGAGTTATACCACATTCAGATTGGCATACAGTATGCATGTTACCAGCCATCGTTTTAATCTACTCACATCAAATTCAAAATACATTTTTATGGACGTACTGGATATTATTTGGCGCCGTGATGAACACCGCAATGCCGGGTTTGCCTACGCTGCCGTCGTGTTCTTCGCGCCGTCTGGATGAAGATATAAAGTAGAGACTGTGCAGCGAGTTGTGTTGAAGCTCCATTGGTTGAACTTTTGTGTTGATGTGTTGATGTTTAATCGCAATATTGCCAAAATCCCATTATAATCGCATTATGAGTGTGCATGTAAACGCACTCAATGACTGACACATTTTTATTACACTCCAAAGAGCTCTGTTATCAGGGCAACAGTGGAAAATGAAACCATATCATAGCGGCTGGCCCGCATTGGCATGGAATGGAGCGGTTAAGCAAAGAGAGAATGGTTTGGCCCGATGGTGGAAAATCGGCTTTAATTTGAAGTTTTTCTTTTCCGATTTGCCTAGTTTACCTTTTCCTGTTTAGTTCCCGTTTCCTTTGTTATCATAGTTATTCATTGTTTAATTGATTAGAGTCTCACCTGACCCTAACTGACACTGTATTTAAACCCTCAGTTGTCTTCTGTTCTTTGTCTTGTGTTGAAGTTCATGCTGGTGTTTCTATGTATTAGGGTGTTTATTAAATGTTATTTAATTGTTCCTCTGCATCAAACATCTTTGTCTGGATTATCAAGTCAAGTCAATGCGTGACAATCAGCGCTGCGGCTCTGCAGTTATTGCATACTATAGTAAAAGCAATACTATAGTAACTATTATGCATCTTGTGTTTTTAAGAGCAAAACCACATTCTGTGTGATCATCACGGAGTTTACAGATATTTTTGTGCTGATGTGTGAATGGTATCTTACCGGTAAAAAGATGGAATGATGTGAACAGCACATTTGTGTCTTTACTGGAAAAGTCGTTCTGGTAATTTTACAGTACTTTACCGGGATGTGTGTACTGTGTGAGAGACTAATATTCTATAAGCTATTTTTTTATAAATTCTTTTCAGTATTTAATTCATTATAAATATAATTAAAGGATCTTAACAATCTTTTCTCAACAATCTTGGACTTATTTTTCTGTACTTTGTTGTGGTGCATACTGTGATCGCCTTCCCTGCATTAGAATTTGGCCAAAATAAAGTATTTTAGGAAGCAGCATAATTAAATTGACCACAATTTGGAACAGCCTTCATGTAAGGAGCCCATCTATGATGTCTTAAAATACTGCCTACTGATGCAGCTGACTAGGTTTTGGAACAGAGCTTAAACCTGTTCTTGGATTCTCTCTGTGTGTGTGTGTGTGTGCATGAAGGGAGGTAGTGAAAAATTGAGGCCTTAGCTCCTGCACTGCTGCAGTTTTTAGTATTTCCCTCATGACCGTCTTGTTTTGTATTCACTTCTTGTTATTTGAACCGCTATATTCTGCCGGCGCAGGGCTTTTGAAACACACCGATAGGTTTCAGGGGGGATGGAGGATACTGACAGGTCAAAGCAGCTTCTCTACATGAAGCAAACCGTCTTTTCTGTTGCACCTGATCCCCATGTACTGAATCATGCTAGAGTTTAAGCATACACAAATATTATGGGAGAAGGCAAGTGGCCTCAACCAACCAGAGATGAATTTTAATAGGTGAAAAATGGAGTTTCTTACTGTACTTCTGGCGTGAGCATGACAAATCCTTGCTAGCCCTTTATATAGACATATTACCTTAAAAATCCTACAGTGAAAGTGTGAATGAGGTCTTTTCTGGCATATCTTATAACACCCTTGTGAAAAATAATTCACTTTAGCATACTTTTAAAGAGAGTATATATTACAGAAATAATATATATTAAACGAATATCCTGAGGTGTGAATTTAAAGGTGCAATGTGTAAATTTTAGGAGGATCTACTGACAGAAATGCAATATAATATGCATAACTATGTTTTCAGTGGGGTATAAAGACCTTACATAATGAACCATTATGTTTTTATTACCTTAGAATGAGCCATTTCTATCTCATACACCGCGGATCCCCTTACAAGTTAAGTCGCCATTTTGAGCTGGCATGTTTCTACAGTAGCCTTAAATGGACAAATTGCTCTACAGAGCATGTTTGCTTGACTGGCTTCTCTCTGCTGTCTCAGACAACGACATATTTGTCCTGTGTTGGCCACCGTAGCTTCTCTATATTGCAATTCACAACCCTACCGCTAGATGCCGCTAAAATTTACACACTGCACCTTTAATGTAATGTTTTCAGACATAAAATGTACTATATATAAATTTATTAAATGTAATTAGTGGAACTTTTTTTTTTTTTTTTTTTTTTTTTTTTGACCCACTTAGGAAGGACTTAAGCACATCTTTATTTGAAATTTCATATTTACTTCTATTTGCTTTTAAGAACATAGTTAAAATATACGAATGACAAGGATTTATGGTAAACTAAAATATATAAAATATGCAATCTGTATTGAAATTTATGTCATGTATTTAAATATTTTTAATTACATATTTGTAATGATGAAGTTTCAATTTAGTACATTTAAAATATATTAACTAAGTGTAATATATAACACACTACAGTTAAAATGAACAAATACTTTACATTTAGTACTTTATGTTAGACAAATCAAAATAAGTGTACTTCTTTAAAGCATGACAAAAGATAAAACAATGATTTAAAATGTATTTAAAAGTAAAATTAATTTGATATGATCAAGTTGTCATGCAAGTGTACTCTCTTTAATTACTCTCTTGAAGTACACTACAAACTCACATTCAATACAATTAAGCACACTTCTTTTGATAAGGGCAGTGGATCAGAAACTACTGTATGTGAAAAAAATGGAAATATCCACATATAATCTCAAATGATAAAAATAGATATAAAATGTGTCTATTGAAATAGATGTGCTGTAGACTTTCTATGCAGTGCTAATGTCTAATAATAGTCCATACGTAGTATCTATCACTCAAAGGCACTGTAAACATTGTAAGTGGTTGGCAATTCAGCGGAACAAAGGGATTTTAGAAAAAATCTCATTCAAAATCTTCATATTAATAACTGATTTTTATTATTAACTGGGCCTAGATGAAATCTGCTGACCTTTATTTTGGAGATGAAAGTACTGCACTCTCATTGGTAGTTCAATGTTTCATCAAATAAGCCAAAATTAATAACAAACAAACATGCAAGGGTTATGTGCGTGATATTTTGTGATTGACAGGCATTCCAAATATGTGTGGCCACAGATGTCATGTGGGCATGCTGATAAAGTATAACCTATCAAAACCTATTAAAGTCGGCCTACCCTGAGCTCTAAGGTTGTTGTGTTATAGAATATGCTTCTGTAGAACCCAAACTTCAATGTGATTTCCATACCATTTTTTTAAAATTCAAGAGCGACTGCAGATTTTCTGATGAAACAGTTGCCGTTACCATAAAAATGTAATTGCAGTGAGCAGAACTGTCATGAATTTTTGCAGGCTGATATTTTTTTGTCTGATTTTCAGAAACTTTTTGCTTCTTTTTACATTTTTTTTTTTTTTTTTTGCTTCCAGTACAATTTTGTGGTTTATGACTCCTCACTATAAAGCTTTTTGAAATGCCTAAGAAGAAAATGAATGGGGAAAATGATTCCAGTACCAAGGCTGCTGAAAAAGTGGGCGGTAACTGTTGTGATCTATTGTATTACTGATTTGACAAGTTAAATTACATTTAAAATAGACTGAAGTGCAATCTCATTTCACATACTTTACGACCCCAGGTGTCCGATAGGGAAAACTTCTTACCATTGAAAGTGGAATGATGGCTTGAATGTCCTTCTGCACAACCGTCAGCTCTGTGACCACCTTCTCTGCATCCGAGGCTGGATTCTGACCCCGGTAATCAATATTCCAGTTGATTCTTCTGGTGACTGATTGGCTGGTGAAGTTCTCCATCTCAAAGTCTAGCTGCATAATTTCAATGCTGGCAGTCATGTCCCTGAAGAGATACAACATGATCATGTGACAGTGGGCAGCACATTTAAATTATCAATAATAAGGCTGGAAAAAAAAACAAAAAAAAAAACTGGCTAACAACCAAATGTAGCCATTATGATTATTTAGAAGAGTCTAATTAGGGTCAGGTATGTATTTAAAGCTTAAATGGTTTAATATACTGGTCATCAACAAAAACAGATGTTCTGTCATGCATTAGGTATTATATATTGAAACATCCAGGAAATGAGTCAATCAGAGAGCCGGGAAAGGCCCATCTGTTGTTTAGGACTGGATTATAGGGGCTAAAAATGGATTTACCAATTACAAATCTAAGGAAAGAAACACAAACATTCTAGTTGTATCACTCTGCTTGTCTCTGCGCGTTCTAGACAGGCAGCATTTCTCCCGGCGAACCAATGACAAAGGAGAAAACTTAAACCCACTATAATTTTCGAAATACCACTGTTGTTGTGTCACAGAATGTAGTTTTAAGAGTTTTTCAGGCTAGAATGTTGTTTAAACCGCAAATCTGCCTTTTATTTAAAAAGACAGCACCTATTTGAAAATTTGTTCCGACGTTTTCAGGCAATCCGGGTGATCACTGGGTGCTCATGTACCCCACCAAGAACAGCCTTATCTCGGCAAGTCCTTCTGACATTTGCCGCTGACTCTGATGTCTCTGTAGTGGTTAAACGTGAGATATAATTTGTTCTGGGTATATCTAACAGGCATTCTTTGGTCTCATGAATCTATTATTTTTTCCTGGGCAGAGAACAAAGTTCATTTTCATAACTATATTCATATTTAACTTTACTGCTGTACTAGAGTGCTGTCTTTCACTTTTGTCTGAATTGTTTGCTTGTCTATTTCCTATTTTACAAGCTTGTTATGCTTGTATAATGGCTATATATATATTGGCATACCCGGTATTGAGAAATGGTCTGTGTGTTAGTGGGGATTTTTCAGCTACT
This sequence comes from Mylopharyngodon piceus, assembly GCA_039654765.1. Classification (NCBI taxonomy): domain Eukaryota; kingdom Metazoa; phylum Chordata; class Actinopteri; order Cypriniformes; family Xenocyprididae; genus Mylopharyngodon; species Mylopharyngodon piceus. Next base: position 34,850,254 of record CM077443.1, on the reverse strand, counting down.
TCAATGCAGATTACATTGTTATGCCAGTAGGTGGCGTTTCACAATATTATTTATGCTTTTACTGCATTTTTTGATCAAATAAATGCAGCCTTGATGAACATAAGAGACTTCTTTCAAAATGCATTAAAAAAATCCTATCGACCCCAAATTTTTGAACGATAGTGTACATATTTCCGGATATATATTTTTTGTGTATATATTTAGTTAAATCATAGCCGCAAATTAAGAATTCGTTCCCTATGATTTATTCATTCGTTCCCTCGTTTTAGTAAATCGTGGCCACATTGAACTAATTTGTTCCCTTGTTTTGATTTAACTAAAACAATGGAATGAATTACAGTAGTTCAACGTGGCCACGTTTTAGTAAATCAAGAGGACAATTTATTATATTGTGCATGTGATTTACTTAAAACAAGGGAACGAATAAGTAAAATGTGCTGACGTATTAGTATGTCATGGGAACAAAATGTTAATGTTTATGTCGTCATGTGCATGGCTCCATAGATATTGTCCTTTTAAAGGTGAAATCTTTCACTTCTGCATTTCTGAGGCCAACAAACCTGTTTTCAAACAGGTTTTTCCAAACACTCCCCCTGTCTTCCATTGTTTGGCCAAACAGAATGTCCTGCCCCAAACTATCTCCATAGACTGAACCAATATTGGTGTATGGGGCGATTCAAACAAACAGAGCACTGCTTTTTATAGCACCAGAAAGAAGTGCTTATGCTTTTCGGGAGAATCAACCTATAAATGGCTTACTTATAGTTGTCTCTGCATATTAAGCTGGGATAGGGAAAAGTATTGTAGCATCTGAAAAAAAATTACACATCAAAAACACATCAACAAAACAATAAAAGCAAAAATGCTACACATTCATATAACAATAAACATTGATTTCAAGTGCATTGGTGAAATGAACGCAGATGTAGTCATAAAACAGCTGAGCACAACAGTTCAGCAACACACTGGAATTAAATTGGCGACACGGGGAAAAAACGGCAACAGTGACTGGCAGATAGTTTCTTCAGAGCCTCTGCAGGAAACCTCCATAATGGATAGTGACAGATTAAATGAGTTCTGTCTGTTGATCTCATGCACACTCATCAAGGATTATTTCCTTTATCTGAGACTCCTGTTCTACAGGTAGATGTGCTGATAGCAGCTGACAACCACACTGAGAGAGACGGCCAAAAAATAAATTCCCTTGCTGGGAGTGGGTAAGTCTGTGGAAAAATGCTGCAGGGTTATCAAAATGTTATCTGTAGGGGGTAATTAATGTGTCAGAGCTACAAAACCAACAACTTCTTCTTGTGTGGAATAAGAAAAAAAACATTCTTTTAGTTTATTATCGTCACATATATTTAGGCATTTGTTAGTTTAGTTTCATTTTCATGGACTTTGAGTTTATTTATCATCAGTCACCTGTTTCCTTTGTTTCACGCTCTTATCATTTACCATGACATTTCATTTGATCATCACACCTGTTAGTCTTTTAGTTCATTATCACTGTATACTTAAGTTCCTTGGTTTCCTCTGTTCATTGTCGTCTATTGTTTGTGTGTAGACATGCTGTTACACTGTGTTGGATTATCTGAGTTTATTCTTTTGGATTGAAACTTTTGACTCATCTTCATCTTTGGACTCTTTAAACCATGACAATTATATTTTTTATATGTTACAGGAAATTAGATAAGTCTTAGTGTCATCAAAACATTTTAGATACTTAAGCCGCACTTCAGATGTAGGAATGTCATTGAATTGGATAACAAAATACCAATATAACACTTTATTTTGATGGTCCCCTTTAGGCATTCTGTTTACTATAAGTAACATTGCACCTATACATCAACTAACTCTCATTAGAGTATTAGTAGACTGTCTGTTTAATATCTGCTTACACTTTATTTTGATGGTCCACCTACAGATGTTCTACTGTAAGTAACTTTGCAAGTTCATGTCAACTTGTTCTACTAACCCTAACCCTACACAACAGTCTACTAATAATCAATTAATACTCTAATGAGAGTTAGTTAACATGTAGGTGCAACGCTACTTATAACAGAAAGTACCACTAAAATAAAATGTAACCAATATGAAAAAGAGACATCTTGAAACAAATGATGCAAGATCTTTTATAAGAACTAACTTTACTTTTAACCAAAAACAATACATTTTTTTTTTCAAACCTAATTTCAAACCTAACTTGCAATGCATGTTCATTTTTATTTTGTTCTGTAGTACAATAATATTCACATACTGTATTTTAAAGTGATTCTTAAGTGCCTACGTTAGTGTATATAAGCTGTATGGTTGCAATGCATTTTCACTTCACGTTTGCATTCTGTATTAGAAACCAGATGTGTATTTAGTTGTTTAGTAGTCCAGCATACACTAGTACACCACAGTGGCCAACTGTTATGGTTTGCAAACCCCCTTTGTTAGGAGATATTGTTTTGTCTATAATTGTTGCTTGGCTAATTTAAAATTGATGTGACCAGTTAAGGCCATTAAGTGTGACTTCCCTACTAAAAGTTTAATTACTTTTCCTTTTGTTTGGAAGGAAATATTTTAAGGCAACTGGGAATCAATCTCTATCAAACGTGTTTGCTTTCTTGATGTCTATTCATTGGACACTGCATTAACAAAGTTAATATTGCCTTAATTATTTAGCCATTGCTGAGAATTGATTGTCCTGCACAACAGGAGAGGAGGCCAGGGAAGAGTTTTGCTAACAATCAGTCATTAAGCACTGCCAGAGCAGGAGCCAGCTTTTTAAAACGCCCTGCTTTCAGACTTATTTTAGGCTTGCTTAACTCTGAGTGCAGAAACATAAGGAGAGAAAGAATTGGCATGAGTGTGCAGCAACTGAATCTCTAATTGAAAATACACTAATGGAATGATGAGGCTTGTCTTATATTGACAAATAATGCTGGCATTGCCTCCAAGGCCTGCCCCATGCCACATTCGCCATGTTTGCTTCTAGCAGTAGAGTCACTCATTAAAGCCGTTAGAAAAGATAGATGGTGAAAGAATATGGGCAGCATATGCGCAGAAATTTGCAAGTATAAGAAGAGAGCTGCAGTCTGTGGACAGAACGAGCCATGCTAACAGAAAATCTATACGAGGAAACGGCATCGACTTGCTAAAAATTATTAATCTTCCCAGACAAAAAACTCATGCAGGCATTACTTTGTTACGATACAAAAAGCCTCCAGCCGCATCTAGATGTATATTCTCCAAAACAAAGAGATGAGTTCAACTGTGAAATAGTCCCAAAACAAGCAGTAAATTCTGTTGGTTGTGGTGAAAAGTGCAAAGCTGTTTAAACTCGCATTAAAAAATAACAAGCAACACCTCTCTATAGTCTGGTGTCACATTGGCGCTTGACAACATGTCAGAGACTGTTGCAATGTGCTGCATGTAAATAAACTGTGATAAGTTTTTATGGCAAAACTTTCAGACATTGTCATTTAAATTCCGTGTAAAAGGAGCAATTTCTTGTGAGTGTCAGACAGTATAATAAATTGGTTAAGAAGTGAGAGAGTGCAATGAAAAAATGAGAATAATAGTAATAAACAAAGCATGTAAAACATTGTATAATAGTATCTGTAAAACAGTAAAATGTAACTATGCAGTTACAAATATCTAAAGCTGCGTATATGTAAATACTTCTATATTTTAGATGTCGTCAATATGCCCATATTGTATGTTTCAGTGAACATCCAATCATACACAACAGCTCAAAAGTTTGGCGTTAGTAAGACATTTTTAAAAGAAAATAATACTTTAGGATAGTTCCAGCCCTTGATTCTGATTGGTTGAGCTGCATTTGAAGCCATTGTAAAATTCCCGAAAACATACAGCTAACTGCATTACATAAGTATCGCTGCGCCACTGAATGTGTATGTTGCTGTGTCTGTCTTAGCAACCACTCTTAGAAACGTAAACATATGTTTGTTCTCAACTTATTTTGTTCATTGAAGCTTACTGCATTATGTAGAAGAGTATTGTGAGAGAGATATTGGGTGACCAAGTGTATTACCTGCATTCAAATTTAGCATTTTCCTTCAGGTCAGTCCTATGTTCATAATAAAAAAAACGTTTGAATGTCCACGGCGATCTTGTGCTTTTAACATTTAATGGGTTTTCCCATGTCCTGCTGACACTGACAGCGCTAATCAAAGCATTTGTCATTTACGTCTTGTTCAGCGTTCACAATTCAATATAAAAGTCTTTGTGACTGAGTGACTCGCTCATAAAGACAATCTTTGCCGCCATCTAATGGCGTAATAAATGTAACTTCTGTTGCTGTTCATGGTCAGGGACTATTTCCTGCATTTTCCAGCCTTTTAATGATTTTACTTCATGAAAGTTGCATTGATACATATTTTTGGCTTTAATATTTGTATTGTGTGGTAACTGTTTTATAAAAGCAATAAGCCCTGTGAAGCCGTGGTTTACAGTGAATTTAAAACAGGCACGACGCGGAGTGCCTAAAACCCCCTTAGCTAACAACGCCACTTAGCTGTTATAAATTCACTGTAAACCACAGCTTCTTGGGGCTTGCTGCTTTATTTTATTCAGCAAGGATACATTAAATTGATCAGAAATTACAGTTAAAGACTATTACATTGTTACAAAAAAATAAAAAATTTAAAAAAAATCCATTTAAAAAATGCTGTTCTTTCGAACCTTCTATTCATCAAAGAATCCTAAAAAAAAGTTATTAAGCAGCTCAACTGAATTCAACACTGGCAATAATAAGAAATGTTTCTTGAGCACCAAATCAGCATATTAGAATGATTTCTGAAGGATCATGTGACACTGAAGACTGGAGGAATGATGCTGAAAATTCAGCTTTGTATCACAGAAATAAATTACATTTTAAAATGCATCCTAATAAAAAGCAGTTATAATTATATAATTACAATATTACTGTTTTTACTGTATTTTTGATCAAATAAATTCAGCCTTGATAAGCATAAAATACTTCTTTTAAAAACATTTAATATATCTTACCCGCCCCAAACTTTTGAACAATAGTGTACAACAAGCAATCAGGTTTTTTTTTTGTTTGTTTTTGTTTTTTTGTACTAAGAGCTGGTTCTATATTTATATAACAATTCGCATACTGTTAAACCATTAAAGTTGATTTCCTATTCTGTTATTGAATAGCATTAGTATGCTGAATCACATTGCTTTTTCAGACATTAAAGGCTATGGATACTGGATCAAACAACAGACATTTTGTATTTACCATTTGAGATTTTGGTCTGATTCAGAAATAAAAAAACCCCCAGATGTATTAATAAAATTATGCCTGCAACCTGGAAAATCATATCTCTATTGTAGTATTATATTGGATTGTCTTTGCTGAAAAAGTGGGCTGAATGGTCTTAATTGGCAGTGTGTATTTTTTTTTTTTTTTAAACTAGCCTTAAAGGGTTCACCCAAAAATGAAATTTCTGTCATAAATTACTCTCCCTCATGTTGTTCCAAACCCGTAAGACCTTCGTTCATCTTCAGAACACAAATTAAGATATTTTTGATGAAATCCAAGTTTAAAAAAAAAAAAAAATTATCTCCCAGAGAAAGCAACGAAATTACCGCAAAGTCCAGAAAAGTAGTAAAGACATCATTAAAATAGTCAACGTGACTACAGTTGTATAAAATACACTGTATAAAAGTATAGTTTTCCTAGAAGCAGGGTTGCAGTTGAGTGACATGGTCTTTTCACATGTCAGACAGAAAAATTGTTTGCTAGGGTCCACTTAATACAGAGGGAAAACGAAGGATAGAGGCTAAGAGGCTTAGAAACATGAACAAAATAGCATGATGTTTAATTCAGATGACCTCTCTGGTAATCTCTGTGTCGACACTCAATCTTGAAATCTTGAAAAATCTTGATCTCCCCGACAAAGGCTAAATAACACTTGACTCTACTGGCTAGATGAATCACTCAATGTTCCTGAAGATAAAACCCTTCTAGACTACAGTTGTGTAGACTTCTAGAACTTTTGTAGACTTCTAGACTACAGTTTTGTAGACTTCTGTGGACTGAAAATGTATATCAGCTATTTCTAGTTGAATTTAAGGAATGTATACAAAATCAGATATTGGAATTATAATTTGAAATTAATCCTACAGGATGCTAATAGAGCGAAATAAGAAGTCTCTAAGAAGCAAACACGATCCTACCGGAAAAATCATCATTTTTAATTTGTTTTGTTTTTGATACTTTTTTCAGGATGACTTTATTTGATTCTTTTAGGACTGATTTCAAATGAAGTTTCAATTGGAATCCTGTAGATGTCTTTATTTTTTACTACAGACTGTCTTTAATGAGCTGGCTCTGTTGTAAAGCCCTGCAATAATAATTTACTATGAATGAATACACAGGAACTACTAATTAATATGACTACAAATGTTTCATTGAATATAAGCCTCTCCAATTAAACAGTAACATCCTTAAACAAAGGTCTTAACCGAACAGGCGGCGTTCTGTTTTAGTTGAATGTTATTTGGATTAACTAGCAGATGTTTGAGTGGGTGAATGTGATGATTCAAGCATGAAAGTTTAGGTTCTCCTTTCGTTGCTGATTTGAAACCAGACTGCCATACGCACTGCTTAGTTTCTCACTAGAGAAGCTTTTCCTAGATCAGTGTACAAAATGTGAGGAAGCTGACTTACCCAGTGACTCCTTTGATCTTGCTGGCTTCCACGGTTGCAATCGAGTGTTTGGCTCCGGACTGCACATCCCATTCAACCTTCCACTGGTCACTCTTCGACTTAGTGCTGAGGAGGTTCACCCCTTTCTTTGCTTTCACCCTGTGAAAGAGACACGGAGGGTTTTATGTCTGGAGTCCAACAAGACTGTTATGGATTTAAGCGTTCAGCTCCAAGAAGGCTATCCTTTTAAGCGTTTAATTTTGCTACTCAAAATGAGCAAGCTATGCAAAATAATAAGCAACAATAATAACAACAAGATAATATAAGAACATAAAATAAAATTTAACATTAATGTAAAATAAAGACTTGCAGGAATGGTTACTGTTATATAAATCCACTCCTTCAGATGCTCATTTATACAAAGATTGTCAATCTGTGCTGGAAACCAAATCCAATTTCCCATAGATAGCTCACATGACTTCTGCATCTTCATTATAACCTCTGAGACCTTACATCTAAAAAAGCATCTTCTGTGCATCAATTTATGCACGCTAAAGCTCATACTCATCATACATTTCCCCTCTGTCCATTAAAATTCAAAAACATCAGCCTTTTCTCTGATCCGCAACCAGATTCCGATGATAAAATCCCTGTGGACACACCCCCGCTCTTTCAGAGAAGCCATAACTTCAAACACCACAGTCGTGCTGTGTTTCCAGCAGTGTCATGTTTCAATGGATGGAAGCTGCTGCTGCTTTGGGATCATACATGTGCTGCTTAACACCTTGAATAGGTGCAGTGACACAAGACAGTTTATGATGTATGCTTTACATACAGTATGTATTACTGACCACTCTCTGAGTTCCTATCTGAAATCTACCTAAAGCATGAGTAAAATCACTTTTATGTCTGCCCACACCAAAGAGCCATTCGGCTGCAATGCCGCAAAAACGGTGAACAGATGTCTCATAGCACACATGCGAGATGTTTCATTGAAAAAGCAACATTTTAAGCAAAAAGCTGAGAAAATCAGATTCAGAACAATGATCAAAACATAAACCGATTACATTGAGTCCATCAACACCCCCAATGCTTGCACAGTCCTATACCTCATCTTGGGTCGGCATTTCGATTTGTAACGTCATGCAGTTTTGTTTAATATGCTGTTTAATATTTGCTGATCGATGTATTATCGACGTGTGCATAAACGGTGCTTTTATGGCTTGTTTTTGCTTCTTTTTCACCTGTGTTTTGATCCGGAGATTCTGTACTCTTTCAGAAGATGTGTAATAGCGCCCCCTACCTTATAACAGTGAAAACATGGATTGCCAGAATGGCAGGGAGGCATTGTGTCATAAATGATGGAAAATTGCGTCAATGGCGGGGAAAGAGTTAATGTAATTATTTATTGAACAAATGTGTTTTAGCATGTTGTTTTATATCGAGGGGCTGTGTTTTTAAATGTTGCCAGCCACAGCCAACATTTTGGAGAATTTTCACAAAAATTTCATGGCCTCCAGAAAATTTTGTTGTATGAACATCTGAACATGCAATATATCAAAAGAAAGAACAAAGCCTCTGCTTTTAAACAAACAAACAAAAGTATTATTCTAGTGTTACATTCCACGTGTGTTATGTGTATACTTTTACGCTCTTCTGTCCTCCTATTTTTCCTCTACTTTTAGGTCGGTGTTTACTGGCTGCTTCGACTGTCAATCATCATTTCTGACGTCATGATGTCCTACCAATTTGCTGACGCGCCAGCTGTATTTAAGGACTCGATTTGACCGTGTGTGGTTTGCGCCATGCCAGCGTACCTCGTGCTCTAACGCGGCCAGTCGTTTTGTGATAATGCCATTTGTTTCTTCGGTTATCTCGCTTTGTGCAGTCATGCTTTGTGTCGTGAGATTTGATCTATTTATAGACTCGTTTTAACGATGTCCGTGTTAGAGTTTTAGTTTTGCCATTGTGCGTGTCAAGCGTGAGCTTTCTGCTTGTTGCTTGATTAGGTTAATTTGTATTATGTTAGCCTAGGTTTGTGAGTGTCACACCACCTTTGTATTTTTGTTTGTAGATTATAGTAGTTTAGTTCGGGCGTCGCATACGCTGAAGATCTCGGTTTTATTTTTATATTTTCTTTTGTTAGTTAGTTTAGAGGTTAGTTGTAAGGATTGGTTTATTTTGTTTATTTCTTTTATTTGGGTGACACTCCTGTTTCCTTTGTTTAATGTTATATTTTTTTTCAGTTTCTCAACCCTTTGTAAAACTCCTCAATAACGCCAAAGTAAAGTTCTTTGAAATACTACCCTGTTTGTACCATCTTTGATCTGCACCACACCTGGTAACAGTTGTCTCGCCTAAATGTAATGAGAACATCCCATTTCTAACATTCAAACACGTAACATCTAGCTTCATGCATTCTTTTTTTAATCAACACTTGAATGTGGATAAGTTTCATAAAAAAAAAGGCAAAATCGTTTTTGTTTTTCTTCAAACACTATAACGTGCACAAGCAATGCTTTTATCGCTTGTTTCTGCTCCTTTTTTTTGCCTATGTTTTATCCGGAGATTATCTACTCTTTCAGAAGTTGTGTAATAGCGCCCCCTACCATATAACAGTATATCAGTTTCATAAATGTTGGAAAATTTCGTCGATGGAGGGTAAAGAGTAAACTGTGATAAAATCGCTGTAACGCATGGCCTCACATTGATCATTGCTTTCATTTAATAGCTAGCTTAGAACTTCACAAGAAAGTTCTGTAAGGCGGCTGTTCTGCAGTGCTGTAGGAGCCAATGGGAACTGCACTAAATGGTTGACCAAACACTCATAACGTGACGAAACATTCATTGATAGCTGAATCTGTCTCCAGGATTAACCTCAGACCGGTTAACCTCAAAAACTCTGTCCTTTCTCTTTGAACTGCTGCTTCGAATTGCACTTACCTGATAAAAGGCGGCCCCTGCTTTGAGGAGTAGACCATGACCAATAGCAGAGGCTTCAGTCGCCCATTTCAACAACTCAGTCAACAGAGCCTTATCTCACTCCCTCAGCCCTTCCATCAAGCACAGTATTGATGATCATAAGCTGTACTGCACTTTTATAAATATTAAATATGAGAAAAAAGCAGTTCTGACAACAAAGCCTGGCTCGTTTTCAAATCAAACACAATATCTTTTAGATGGAGCGATAATAACAGATTTTTGATGTAGCTCTTCACTTTACACTGTGAAAAGCTGGAAATGTAGATGACTTGCAGGCAACCTCATCATTTTGTGTGATGATAGACAGTACCGTGCAACAATTAGATTATTCAATTTATTAAGCATAGCGCGGAATTACTTTATCTTTAAAGCCTTACATTGTCCACATTAATTAACAGTTATCCACACTTAACCGTCAAATTTAACAAATGTTTTATATCTTCAGGCCATATGCTACAGATTTTCATTAGCTGGAACTTTTTTTTTTAAGAAACAAATTAGCACTTAAAGGGATAGTTCCCCCAAACATGAAAATTATCCCACGATTTACTCACCCTCAAGCCATCGTCGGTGTATGTGACTATCTTCTTTCAGACAAACACAATCATAGATATATTTAAAAATATCCTTAGTCCTCCAAGGTTTATAATGGTAGTAAATGGGGGGCCACGTTTAAAAAAAAAAAAAAAAAAATGCATCCATCCATAATCAAAGTAATCCATACGGCTCCAGAGGGTTAATAAAGGCCTTTTGAAGCAAAGGGATGCGTTTTTGTAAGAAAAATATCCATATTTAAAACTTTATAAATTCAATAACTAGCTTCCGGTGGACGAACGTACGCATACTGCACAAGTCGATTTGCGCCAAATGAGTAACCCCTGAGCATGAAAAAAAAAGTGTTTTTGTAACCTTCCATCAAAACATTCCAATTGAAGCTTGTTTCCGCCATGGAATAAAACATAAATAAGGTGGTTTTTTTTGTTTGTTTTTTTTTCCACAATTCTGACTTTTTTTTCTCTCTTTCTCTTTTTTTTTTCTTTTTTTCCTGAGTTTATATTTTGGACTTTATAAAATTTAAAAAAAAAAAAAAATCAGAATCAGAGTTATAAACTTGCAATTGTGAGAAAAAAATCAGAATAGTGCATTTATATTTCGCAATTCTGACTTTTTTTTCTTAGAATTGTGAGTTATAAACTCGCTATTGAGAGAAAAAAAGTTTTTTCTTTTTTTTTAATTGTGTTCGTATCTCGAAATTCTGACTTTTTTCTTGTAATTACGAGTTTATAACATGATTCTAAAAAAAAAAGTCAGAATTGCGAGATAAAAAGTCACAGTTACCTTTTTTTTATTATTATTCTGTGGCAGAAATAAGTCCATATGTTATTGGAAGATTATCTGTGTACATTTTACAATAAAATACAATTTCAGTCTTTCTACTTTAACAGTTCATGTTTAATTCAATGTGTTACTTGCTGTTTCTTTGTAATTATTGTGTAATTATTTATTTACTAACAATTACTGAATGAAAATAATTTCAAAGTAAATCATACAACATTTTTTCAGTGTATTAATGAGTTGCTACAAACAATTAGAACGTTAAACAGTCTACAGCTAATTAATTTAGTTAATGAAGCTCATTATTTTAATATTGTTTTTAATTAATGTAATTAATTATTGAAAACAGTTTTAGCATATTCCTATTATTTTTATCAAGAGGCTGCATTGCAGTGCCTGAAACATCCTTAACCATGATGAAATTGTTGTAACTAATGGCCTCACATTGATTATTGCTTTCATTTAAGAACTAGTTTAGAACTTAACAAGAAAGTTCTGTGAGGTGGATGTTCCACCTCTGCAAAGACTTTGCATTTCAGAATTGCTCTGTTTTTTCTAGGGATAATCAGTAAGAAATTTCAAAAGTTTGGGTTCAGTCATTTTTTTTTTTAAAAGAAATTAATACTTTGATGCAGCAAGGACACAATCTTATGCAGCATTCAATTGATGACAAGTGACAGTAAAGACATTTCTAATGTTACAAAAAGATTCTATTTAAAATGAATGAAAATCTGTTTCCACAAAAATATTAAGCAGCACAATTGTTTTAACATTAAAAATACTGTAATAAACATCCTGACATACTGTAATGAGTATGTTTCAAAAGATATTTACCATTTGACAGCCTGTACATAAACAATGAGACTTAAGCTTATAGGGCTGATCTAGTATGTTTTCACAGGAACGGAAACTATGATTTGGCTTTCTGTATTTAGAACAATGACCAGACACTAAAGTTGCCTACAGCAGCAGTGTGAAACACAAGCAGTGATGAATAACTCTAGCCTTCACCGTAGTCTCTTACCATAAAAATTACCGTAAAAAACCCATAAACAAGCAGGATGAGAAATGTCAGCAGATGCATGTCTCTAAGGCATTAGGCACTCACTCCCTCTTTCTCTGCATTACTGCAAAAGCTGTCCCTCTCTTCAATGTCTAAATCTGGCCAGCAAAGATTTTTTTCCACCCATTTGTAGAACCAGGGCTTTCCATTAGTTCCACTAGAGAAAGGGCCACTTGACATGAATAAATGATCGCTGGAGGTCTGCAGGCATACATATCGAGTCACAACACACAAAGATCAGTGCATGTCACTAGAACCTCCTCCTTTAAACATTAAAATGACATCTTTAAGTGGCACATACTGTATATGTGAAATCCTTGTCCAAACAAACAATAATCATTTTCTTAAAAACACCAAAATTCATCTAAATATCTACAGATGAAGTTGCATTTTTTTCACTGTTGTAAACTACACTGAAATCAAGATGGTATCAATGTCAGACAGCATTAGTTCCACCAACACCTTCCTGATACTGGCCAATTCCGTCTTGAATCAGTATTTTTAGACCATATAATTGCATGTATATGAGTTCTGCCTCCTATTTAGCGCCACATAACATCTGTTCCATAACAAGTACTCCATATGCTCACCAGCTCACAATTATGAAAACACTAGCAACAACATTTCACTATAAGATGAAGATGCCTTTGAGTCTCTTTGGATTCATATATATATATATATATATATATATATACACTTTACAATAAGGTCCCATTTGTTAGCATTAGTTAATTAAAGGGATAGTTCACCCTGAAATGAAAATTAAATCATAATTTACTCATCCTGGTGTTGTTCTAAAGCCAAATACCCTTCTTTCTTTTTCGGACTACAAAAGGTCCGAAAAAGGTCAAGCTTTTTAAAAAAAAGACACAAAAGTATTACAGAATGATCCCATGTGACAAGTGTCGTTTATTCCAAGTGTTCTGGGGTTTGGTGAAAAACAAACTGAAATTTAATGTATTATTTAACAAAAATCCTGACCTTGACCATTGGTCTTCTGTGCACAGATACATGACCTTTAAGGTCTAAAATGATTCAGCTCCTGTGTATTTAACTTATATTGCCCTCAGTCTCAGGTGTCTCCAGAATGTGTCTGTGAAGTTTCAGCTCAAAATACCCCACAGATCATTTATTATAGCTTGTGAAATTTGCCCCTATTTGGGTGTGAGCAAAAACATGCCATTTTTGTGTCTCCCTTTAAATGCAAATGAGCTGCTGCTCCCGGCCCCCTTTCCAGAAGAGAGCGGAGCTTTAACAGCTCATGCTTTGGTTGCTCAACAACAACAAAGCTGGACAATCTCACGCAGCCAAAATGATGATTGTCTGTAACGGTGTTCAGCCTTACATTGTTCAAACCGAAGTCGGACACTGATGGAGAGACTCGGGAAGAAGTTACAACTTTTAGAATGCAACTGGAATGGTTTCTGAATGGTTGGTGGATAAATTTATGTAGTTGCTGTGGAGTTGATTCAACTCATTGACTAGCATGTGCCGTCATGTTAATCTTTTGTGCAAATCCAGCATTGAATTGACCCTCGTTTGTGAAGCAGTCCGGCGTAAAATGACAGCACGGCGACAACATGGCCTCACCCCTTTTGTTGTGTGTTCTCGGGGGCAGGGTTTATGTAAATTTTAGGGTTAGTGATGTCTAGGGTAAGAAGCTCATTGTAGTCCCTACCAGCCATTTGTTGTAGTCCTTAAACAGCGAATTCTTTAAAAGAAAATATCTCCTTTTGCATTGAACTTTGAGCGTCATAACTTTGCAGATGTTGTTTATGCTCAAACAGCAACATTACACACTAACTAGGACCCCTTTAAGGTCACAAAACTCTGGACTTTTGGTAGTACCTAGGATATCTAAGTCCACTAAAGGAGGGAGAGCATTTTCACATTTGGCTCCTAAACTCTGGAATAGCCTTCCTGATAATGTTCGGGGCTCAGGCACACTCTCCCAGTTTAAATCTAGATTAAAGAGACATCTCTATAGCCAAGCATTCACACAATACATCTAATAACCTTGTACAGTTATATCAGATCACATGCACATGATTATCTTTTGCTTGAAATGTTATGAACAGCAGCTATGCTAATTATTTCCCATTCTATCTAGAGAGTACGCCAGCTCCAGTTTGGATCCAGCCTCTTATGAAGATTTCAAATGACCCAACACCTGTGAAGAGATGACGCCAACCGCTGCCAGGACTTCAGATGATGCCAACTCTGAATCAACATACACAACTGCCACATATTTATATATTGTAATCATTATGATCACGATTTGTAATAACTACTTTAATGACCTCATTGTTTCTGCCTAAATGAATACATGATGTTAGCTATCTGCATGATTTGTATTATCTTAGAACTTTAAATTTCTGGACATATGGACATGACTTGGACACAGTCACCTCTGATTAAAAAATTACTCTAAATTATAATGTAGAAACATGCATTTTCTGTAAAGCTGCTTTGAAATGATATGTATTGTGAAAAGCGCTATACAAATAAATGTGAATTTAAATTGAATTGTAGCATTAAACATTGGCTTGTTTGTCTGAGCATCACAACCAGGCCGACACAGCAACCAATGTCATGTGTTCAGGGTTATTTTTGCATTACATTTATTTGGTGCTGCTAGAGACACAGAAAGTACTTTATTATTGTAATTATTTTAATACATTTTTTACATTTTATTTTTAGATTTTTAGTGCTGTCAAATCGATTAATCGTGATTAATCACATCTAGCACAAAAGTTTGTTTACATAATATACTGTATGTGTGTATATATATTATTACATATACAGTATACACACAATATATATTTAAATATAATAATATATACACACACACACACATGCATTATGTAAACACAAACCTTGATGTTAGATTCGATTAATCGCGATTAATCGATTTGACAGCACTAATTTTTTTATTTACATACTCACGCATGCAAGACTGTGTGTTGTCCTCGTTAGACTGGCCATTTGAGACAAACGTCAATAACTCATCACATGATCCGGCTCATTCTCTGTGTGTGATTGTTTCGTACTATTGACTAGGAAGCTTCCATAGTGACAGATGTTTATTTTGCACAATTCAGAATACTAAGATCTGTACTATTCAAAATACTGTTAAACTAAGCACAATAAAAATGACAATGTGAGAGAGAGACAGAAAGAGGGTATGCTGGCACCGAGTGGAAGAGAATTATAGCGTTTCTCTGTCACTTCAGAAGAAGATTTAGAACGGAGTGAGAGAGGGCTGAACCTGCCAGCGAGGATTTGTGCAAATATGACAATTCATCAAAGGAGAAAAGGCAAATATCCAGAGGAAAATGATTCACCATTTAACTTAACAACACAAGAGCATTCAGAATGAGATCATATCTAGTCAATCTATTTGACTTCCACCATATCAAACAAAAACGCAGGCAATTTGAAAATGCGACATCTGCTAAAATACAAAGGGGATATACCACCATCCATATTCTTTCTGACAGTGTAAAATGCATGTGGACTATATTTTTAGGTGAAACTTACAAAAATATTCAATAATAATAATAATACATAAAATACCATTCAATAGTTTGGATGGTATTTTACTTTTTTTTTTTTTTTAAAGAAATTAATAGCCTACTTTTATTCAGCTAGAATTGATCAAATGTTATAGTAAAGTCTTTTACATTACAAAAAATATATATTTCAAATCAATGCTGTTCTTTTGAACTTTCTATTCATCACAGAATCCTGGAAAAAAAAAAAAAAAAAAAATCAAATGTATCATAGAATGATTTCTGAAGGATCGTGACATTTAAGACTGGAGTAATGATTCTGAAATTTTAGCTTTGCCGTCACAGGAATAAATTACATTTTAAAATAAATTATTAAATAGAAAACAGCTCTTTAAAAATGTAATAATATTTCACAATCCTTGGTGAGCAGAAGAGAGAGTGTTGATTTTAATAAAAATAATAATAATAATAATCATTATTCTGTCTGGCTAGGTTGTGATATAGAGATGAAAATCATCTTGTGCACATTGATAATAATTATTATTATAATTTTGATTAAAATCCTCATAAATTAAATGTAGTACAACAAACACTACCCGGCCTAACCCATAACTAAAATAATATATCAATTTTACTTTCACATTATTACAAGGTGGAAAAATGTGCTTAATTTTCTTGAAAATAATGTCACAATTCAAAAAATCCTAATGGTAAACTCTATCCAATGTAATCAAAACAATAAACCTTTCACATCAACATGATATTACATAATAAGCCTTGATACAGGACTGACGCAGAGACTAAAGCAGCCCCCTCTACCCCTGTTGGAAAGGTCCTTTGCTCTCAAAGCAGAGAGAAAGACAGAGAAAGAAAAAGAATGAGCCAGAACGATACAGGGAGAAAAGAGCAACCTGAGCAACAGTGTAGGAGAGAGAGAGAGAGAAAGAGAAAGCCATGCAGTGGTTTGCAATCCTCCTGCCTGGAACACAATTATTCTAAGTAGTTTTCCCATCAGTAGCAGGCATGAGCGGAAGACCCTCGGGTGAGCCAAAACCTTTTCTGCAGAGGCAATAGGGGGAAAAAAAAGCAGCTCTCCAATTTATTTGATAAGGCAAGCGGAACTCAGTCCTGCCAACTGCTGCAAAGAACAGGAAAATCACCCTCATACCCTCAGCCAACTCTCACCAGGCAGATGACATTTCATTGGCCACTTCAAAATCGGGATATGAAGTTCATATATGATTCATATATATTTTTGGAAGTGTGGGAAACAAAATCCTTCTTCAACTGATGGGGAAACAAATAAAAAAAAAAAAACAATAAAAAAAACAAAACAAAAGAATAATCTGAAAATCAATCCTAATCAAGAAGAAAGCTGAAGCTAGCACATCAGTTTTATAAATGTCTCATATCTTACCATCCAACTCTTCTTGGACCACACAGAGATTCCACTGGCTGACTGAACTTCTTTTGGGAACTCATTTGTAAATATTATACATCTTGTTAACCATCTTTCTCATCAAAATATGACTACAATTTTAGATAATATCAGATTATATAACCATGTCTACAAATTAACATTTCTCTTTCTTTATGTTTACAGCTAGCTTGTGTTTAGCAAGGTTACGATTAGCCTGATAGCTTAGCATAGCGCTAACCGATTAACCTGATCACTTGGCATTACACCAAATCATGCTGTACATCATTTTCCTATCCTATTCAAATTCTTACATATATTCCACTGCAAAATATTTCTGGGATGTTTACAGCCACCGTTGTCTGAAATAATGATTGATGGTTTATTTAACAGAGAAAATGTGTGAAAATTACAGTTGATGTTGGAGGATATTATATAAGTGTCATGTCTTTAGTTTAAAGGAACACTCCACTTTTTTTGAAAAAACAGTTGAGTTTTACCGTTTTCGAAACCATTCAGCCGATCTCCGGGTCTGGCGGTACCACTTTTAGCATAGCTTAGCATAGTTCATTGAATCTGATTAGACCGTTAGCATGTCGCTCAAAAATGACCAAAGAGTTTCAATATTTTTCCTATTTAAAACTTGACTCTTCTGTAGTTACATTGTGTACTAAGACCGACGGAAAATGAAAAGTTGCGATTTTCTAGGCCGATATGGCTAGGAACTATACTCTCATTCCGGCGTAATAATCAAGGAACTTTGCTGCCGTATCATGGGTGCAGCAGGCGCAATGATATTACGTTCCTTGATTATTACGCCGGAATGAGAGTATAGTTCCTAGCCATATCGGCCTAGAAAATCGCAACTTTTCATTTTCCGTCAGTCTTAGTACACGATGTAACTACAGAAGAGTCAAGTTTTAAATAGGAAAAATATTGAAAATCTTTGGTCATTTTTGAGTGAGATGCTAACGGTCTAATCAGATTCAATGAACTATGCTAAGCTATGCTAAAAGTGGTACCGCCAGACCCGGAGATCGGCTGAATGGATTCGAAAACGGTAAAACTCAACTGTTTAACTCTAGAGGAGTTGGAAAATGAGCCTATTTTCAAAAAAAGTGGAGTGTTCCTTTAAGGCACGTGTGTTTCAGACCTTATTCTAAGTACCTCACACTCACAATTCAATAAAATGTCCAAAGATTTTTGTTTGGGCATTTCCTCAGCTTGGCTGCCTCACTAATGCTGCTTACACTGAGAAGACTGCAGGGAGCAGCAGCAAGCATGTTATTGTTATGGCAACCAGATGTATTGCTTGCTGATTTGCTGAACGAGATGGAAAGTATCAGTAAATCAGCTAGCATTAGCAAATAAACGCTTTCCTTCTCTATCATCAATGTCATCCACTGAGAACAAAAACAATAGGACACTGTAGTTAGAAAAGGACATTTTAATGAATTATTTGGACAAACTTTTGTGAAACGGATGTCTGGTCGCTCTATAACTAAAATATTATGAAACATGAGGTCTGTGGTATAAAGCTACAATTTAATGGCATGCTGTTACAACAATACTAGCATACTGTCTTTCTACACACTCATGAGTATGTACTCATCATCTGTAAAGTACACACTTTTAGTGTAGAAGTACATGAACTAGGTGCAACCCTAGCATCATAGTCTCTACATGAGAGGGACCAGATCTGTCAGTGGAAACCACAGGAGGACACACATTGCGATTAAGTACTAATCAGATTGGATTTTTATGCAAGTTCTAAGAGATTTTTCATCCACATTTTAACAAGGCCCCCTTGTTTTCACCCCCCCCCCCACTCTCTCTGGCCTCACTTTCAAAACTGAGAGGCTGACGCCATAAATTAATTTGATGGGGGGATAAATGTCAGGCCGAGCACTTCTGAAGATCAACCAAATATCAGTTTCTTTTCAACACTGAATCAGTGTCAAAAACAATTAAGAGAACCAATTTAACAGGACAGATGAAAAAGCAACAGACGACCAAGTGAAATAAAGTGAAAGACTTTTGAGAGCCCTACTGACCACTCTATGGCCACATGGTTCAAGTGACCTTATTCTGATTTTTTCCTCCCATGTGGCACAGATCGCATATGACCCACGAGGAAAAGTGTAAGCAGGAAAAAAAGCACATTGATTCTGATATTCTCAGATCGGTTTCAGGCCTCATTCATATATGGAAACAAATCTGATATGAATCAGAAAATGCATTTTCGTCTGCCATGTAAGCGGACAGATCAGATATTTCCTTGTCAATGAGAGTCTTACGTCATTGAAAAAGTGACGTCTACCGGTACGTCTACCTTGTGTTGTTTCATCAAGTTTATAGTGTAAATGCAGATATTGGATATGGGGCAATTTTAAAAGAAGGTGTAATCTGATAAGTAAGTATTAAAAAAAAAAAAAAAAATTCAGATATAGTCAACAAATCAGAATTGGGCAAGTCCTGCAGTGTAAATGTGGCCTAAGAAGCAAAACTGTGAGGCAAACTGTTTGTGTATTGTGAGCATGTTTGTCACAGGGGTTTGCTAGAACACATTATATGAAAGAGTGTCTGAAAGAGAAAGAAAGAATAAAATATAGATGTAAGGTGTGGAAAAAAAGTGTAATGTGAAATTTGAAAATGTAATTCCGGTGAGGACTACACACAAAAACACTCATACATCTCATTGTCACTCGAGCCCTTCAAGTGGATCAAGCCTCAATAGTGAGGTGACAAAACTAGCGCAAGAGCCTTTTCTAATTAACTCCTCATGGAAAATGCAGCAAAATACCAGTATCTCTCTTCTTTCCATTCACCCACTTCCCATTTCTTTTCAAAATTGAATCAGTGTCCAAGACAATAAGAGAATCAACTGTGTAACGGGGCAGATGAAAAAGCAACAGAGGACACTGCGAGGCAGAGAAAGAGTGAGTGAAAGAGAGGCTTTTGACTTCTGAGAGCCCTTTACAGACCACTCTGTGAAACAAAACCTTATCTTGGTCAATGACAAATAGTGTCTATTATCAAGAAAAGGAAGTCAAGTACTCTTTGTTTAAAACAACAACAACAACAAAAACTTGGTCACACTTTAGATTAGGGTCCAATTCTCACAATTAACTATGATTTTTGCCTCCTAATTACTGATTATTAATAGTAGGGTAGTTGTTAAGTTTAGGTATCGGGTAGGATTAAGGGATGTAGAATAAGGTCATGCAGAATAAGGCATTAATATGTGCTTTATAAGTACTAATAAATAGCCAATATCCCAGTAATATGCATGGTAATAAGCAACTAGTTAATAGAGAGAATTGGACCCTAAACTAAAGTGTTACCAAAAACGTTAATACCATTTTCAGGGGAGTGTAAATTTAAATATTAAAAATTAACCATTTAAAAAGTAGGTAAATATTTAAAATTAACCATTTAAAAAGTAGTAATACATTTTCCTTGCACTTTACAATCCATATTATTATTAAAAAAATATTCTAAAATATATACTTCATGGTAAGGAGAATTTAAAAAAAAAAAAAATCAAGAATTATTAATTCATTCATATTATGTTTTTGGGGAGTCACACCTTAGGACATTTTACAACCTGAACTAACTTTGCCATGCAAATATTACTAAGCAGAGAAGCAGTTTTGTTAAAATATTTATTTTCCTAATAAATAATAATAAAACCAACCTAGGTTCATTAAAAACAAACAAACAAACAAACAAACAAAAAAAAAAAAACATACATACATTTCACTGCAGTTTCCAGCTGAAATGAACAAGTAAATGGCAGTAAAACACATACAGCTTTTATTCCTTTTCACACAAAATTATGATTACAGGAACAGATTATCAATTAATAAAGACATATTTACGCACAATACTATGTTATAGCTTCAAAATGCTTTTGGCACAGTCCATAACTAATATATTTTGATGTTTGCATCACATAACCAACCCTATGGCTTTTTTGACATAGTAAACTTGCTCTGTAGCTCACCTGGTACAGCTTTGCATTTGCGATGTGGAGAGTCCTGTGAGACACGAGTCACGACAAAAGTGCTCAAAGACTTGTAGAAGCAAGCTAAAATGTCACGGCTGCTTCAGTAATCTCACGTTTGATTTTGTTAACACTATCGGTTAGGTTTAGTGCAGGGTTTCATGTAGCTGGTATGTTATTTTCAAACACGATAGAGCATTAACATTTTAGAGCCACTTACCAGAAATGTCACTTTCAAAGAGTCACAAAACATGCAAGGAGCAATGTAATATCATTACAGAAATGTCGCCACAGGCACGTTTTTCCATTCTGGTTTGAATAAAACATTATGTTTTTTTTTTGTTTTTTTGTTTTTCCCAAGAATAATGAGGTTTGGTTATTTATTATGATATCAGTATAGTTGTAATTTCTGTGTATGACCTGCATTTTTAATTTATTTAAGAAAAGGAGCATTATTGACCCATCTCATGCTTACAGTTGCTTTAATAGCACAAAATTGCATGACAAATGCTCATTTGCAGGTGAAAAGGCATCTCTACCACTCATTGCTTGTCAGACTAATCAGACCTGTATGTCAGAGTGTCAAACCAGCAGAGGTGTGTGTTTATACAGCACCAGCAGAAGAGCCTTTTCTCATTAACTCCTCATGACAAATGCAACAAAACGGCACATCTCGACTGTGAGAGCAGGCACATCTCTCTCACTCTCTCTGTCTCTCTTTCGATTCCCCTTCTTACCACACATCAATAGTTATTACATTCAGACCACTATCTTTCACCACCCACCCTTTTTACCGCCCAATCTCTTTCTTCCTTCCTTCCATCTCTCCCACAGTTTCTTGTGTGTATTTCTCGCTCGTACATGTTTTTCTTCTTAAATAAATCACCTCTTACAGCACAGATGCTCTATGAAACTTTCACTAGACTTTGCTTGTGCCTCGTCTTGATAATCAAGCCTCTCTATCTAGAGGTGCTGAGAAAGGCTCTTTGCATTTATTTTTCACTGTTTCCATTGCCTGGAGTGTTATAGGGTCTTCGTGGACCAGCTTTATGATGGAGTCCACTTAATCATTTCTTGTTAAGACAGATCCACTCTAGTGGCAGTAATATGCGTTACATTGGGGAGTCGTTTTCTATGTGTTCTCCTAGGATAACCAGATGTCCCGTTTTTCCAGATACTGTCTTGTATTTCAAATAAGCTGAGACATGTGAAAAGCATCAAATGTACGGGACGGTCCTAGGAGAAACGGGACATCTGGTCCTTTTTCCTTTATTTGGTGTTGTGCAGTAAACCTAATTGTCCAGCAGGAGGCTTGTTGTTAGAAAGGCTACAGCACAGTTGCATCAGTTCAAAAAGTCCTGGACCTCTTTAACAAGGTCAGCACCTCGATGACTGCAGTCAGGCCTGAGTCAGATTTTTCCATTTTGAACACCATGCCATAAATGAAAAAAAAAACAAACAAAAAAAACATGCAAAACCATGAATTTCAAGATGTAGTGTCTCACAAATGGATTTCAGTAGATGTAAGTAGTTCTGATTTCTATCCTATAAAGTATATATATTTGTGTGTGTGTGTAGGAATTTATAGTAGAGCTGCTTCATCCCTGAATTTCTGACGTAAAGTTTTTTGGTGTAAAAACATTTTTAGATTAGGGTCCAATTCTCGCTATTAACAAACTATTAACCCTTTCACACGTAAATTTAAAATATTCTGGCTGAGCCCCCAGCGTGAGTTTTTCAAGGCGACCGTTATTTAGAACGCATCACTTTATTGTTTCCATGGTGAAGCATCATTGCTTGTTACGTGACACACCGCAGCCACAATAGCGCTGTACAATAATAATAATAATAATAATAATAATAATAATAATAATTCCTTACATTTATATAGCGTTTTTTTTGGGTACTCAAAGCGCTTTACATATGGAAGGGGGAATCTCCTCAACCACCACCAATGTGCAGCATCCACCGGAATGATGCGACGGCAGCCATATTGCGCCAGAACGCCCACCACACACCAGCTTATTGGTGGAGAGGAGACAGAGTGATGAAGCCAATCAGTATATGGAGATGATTAGGAAGCCATGATGGACAGAGGTCAATGGGCAAATGTGGCCAGGATGTGGCCTACTCTTTTCGAAGGACATCCTGGGATATTTAACGACCACAGAGAGTCAGGACCTCGGTTTTTCATCTCATCCAAAGGACGGTGCTTTTTGACAGTATAGTGTCCCCATCACTATACTGGGGTGTTAGGACCCACACAGATCACAGGGTGAGCATCCCCTGCTGGCCTCACTAACACCTCTTCCAGCAGCAACCTAGTTTTCCCAGGAGGTCTCCCATCCAGGTACTAACCAGGCTCAGCCCTGCTTAGCTTCAGTGGGCAACCAGTCTTGGGCTACAGGGTGATATGGCTGCTGGCGACAATCTGATACAATCTGGACAATCTGACTGATAATCTGCTTTTATTATATTTTTCCTTTTTTATTCAAAATATTCACAAATTTGTTAACTATAGCATGAAAGATCTGATATTCCGATTGACAAATATGTGCAAGTGGATGTGTTTTGCTGTTTAAACAGCTTTATAACGATCGCATTAGTTGAGCTATACGCACGATGGGCGCCGCCATGTTAGTTTGCGCAGCAGTACAGAGAATCGGATGTGTTGGATTTACAACACGCGAATTCATCCACTTCTCCCGAAATACATGAAAGTAAGTGAGCCGGTGAACTGGGAGAAAAATAGAGCAAACTTTAAAGTTACATACACAATGTGTATCTGATATGAATAAAATGGTGTCGTCTAATTATTATGGAAATGATTGTTATTGCCGCTTCCATAGACATCAGTGTGTATTTTACAAACTCTAAATGTTTTGTTTTGTTAGTACTTATGTGTATTTAAATGTCTGAAACCTAAAATAAACATTACGTGGTTGAAAACACTGCATATTTGTGATATATGATAAGTGCTGCCCGCGTCCGTCTCTGGTTTAGCGCCAGCCAAAGCGCGCAAGCACATTTGAATTTGGCAGTTGATCACGTGATGCACTGAACGTTCTAATCACACCGGTGTGATCGTACGCGTCAAAGGGTTAACTATGTTTTTTGCCTCCTAATTACTGCTTATTAATAGTAAGGTAGCGGTTAAGTTTAGGTATCGGGTAGGATTAAGGGATGTAGAATATGGTCATGCAGAATGAGGCATTAATGTGTACTTTATAAGTATTAATAAAATGCCAATATCCCAGTAATATGCATGCTAATAAGCAACTAGTTAATAGATAGAACTGGACCCTAAACTAAAGTGTTACCAAAAACGTTTATACCATTTTCAGGAGAGTGTAAATGTAAATATTTAAAATTAACCATTTAAAAAGTAGCAATACATTTTCCTTGCACTTTACAATCTATATTATTATTTTAAAAAATATTCTAAAATATATATTTAATGGTAAAGAGAATTTTAAAAAAATCATGAATTATTAATTCATTCATATTATGTTTTTGAGGAGTCACACCTTAGGACATTTTACAACCTGAACTAAGTATATATATTTGTGTGTGTGTGTGTGTGTGTGGGTGTATAGTAGAGTTGCTTGAACCCTGAATTTCTGTCGTAAAGTTTTTGTTCTAAATAGCAAGACGCGGCAATTCTACTTTAAAAACGGCTTCTATTTCTGCGAAGTAGCAGCTGGAACAACAAAAATACAAAGTATGAAAATGATCATCTCAGGTACTGTTAATGTGATACATTTAATGTTAAATGCATCTAATGTGAGTTTGAATATCATTTTGTATGACCTTCATAGCCATACTGAAAGTGACAATGGACAATTTACCTCAGATCTTGCAAATAAATTAAAGAAAACAAGAATGTGTACTAAATGTGAACAAACAAGTATATTCTATGACTATATATTAAAATGGTGTAATATTTATGAATTTGATTATACTTATCCATTTTGTTGCGAGTGTAGTGTGCTTGCAGAGAGACTCCACCCACACTCTCTTCTGATTGATTCTGATTTTGATTTTGTTGCATCTCATAGTTGTGTCACATCTGGTGTGGACAGACAAATTGCTTGCATCTTATCGCATTGTGTCTGGTTAGGACATGGTGTTAGAAGGTAGCATAATTGCACTGTCTACATTTAGCATGCTTATGTTGTGTTAAAATGCTAAATAGACAGTTCACTGTTTTCTGGAACTATTTTCAAAGCTAAGGTGTCACTTTAGGTCATGGTTTCTTCATTTAAATAATGCTTTATTTTGTTTATTCAGGAAAATATGCCACAAAGAAAGATTATTCAAAAAAAACAAAAAGTATGTAATTGAGCAGACTCAAAGACTACTACTCTCTTTGATCTTTGGCTCAACCCCACATGCTCGTTCTTCTGTTTAATATACTGAGCTGTCCTCATGGTCACCTCTATCCTAATCTTCTTCCCCTGGCACTGCTTAAACCGTTGTGCATCAGTTCCTGTTTCTTCATTTTGTCCCTTCTCTCTTTTGCTTTCACGTATGGATGCACAAGCGCATTTGCAATGTGCACAAATGCATGCACACCCATAAAACATATACACAAACGTTATCTTCGCTGCCTCTGTCCCTGGTTGTGTGTGTGTGTGTGTGTGTGTGTGTGTGTGTTTAAGTAGCTCTGGTCTAATCAGCCCACAGCAATGATGCAGTGATGACTCTGCACCACTGTTATTTAAACTCATGTGGACTTCAAGTGTGTATGCTTACAGGAACATTTTATTGCTCAGAGGTTGCACTTTTATAACTCAGAAAACCTAATGTTGATGTTTCAATAGAGAGAATTTGGTCCTGGGTTAATTTGATAATTTGTGAGTTAATATTTAAATCTCTGAAATTTAAAGGATTAGTTCACTTCAAAATTAAAATTTCTTGATAATTTACTCACCCCCATGTCATCCAAGATGTTTATATCTGTCTTTCTTCAGTCAAAAAGAAATTAAGGTTTTTGAGGAAAACATTCCAGGATTTTTCTCCATATAGTGGGCTTCACCAGGGTAAAAATGTATATACTTTTTAACCACAAATGCTCATCCTGCACTGCTCAGCAATGCGCCACACATTACGTAATCGTGTTGGAAAGGTCAGATGTGATGTAGGTGGAAGTACCGCAGTAGGGCGAAAAACTCCATCTCATTTTCTCCTCCAACTTCAAAATCATCCGACATCGTTGTTTTACCTTTTTTGTAAAGGACGTTTATGCCCTTCCCTCGCTAACTTCTTATTGACTCGGATGTACATCATTGCTTATGTTGCACGAGTGCCCACTACTGGCAGAACTTGTGCAATGGGCTGAATTGGAACGTCCTAAGCCCTTGATCACTTGGAATCTGCTATGGAGTTGATTTATTATTTACATTTTTTCCCCTTATGAAACTGTTTAATGCAGCATTCTATATGTATATAAGTGTGTTTGGGTTGTTTTAGATATTTAAAAAAAAAAAAAGTAATATATCATAGAGTTGTTTGTGGTGGGGTAAATTAAACGCGATATGCGGTGACGTCACAATCGTGTTGCATTGTGGTATATGGAGCTGCCTGAAGTGTACATATGAAGTAGACTCACTCCCTCGGTCAAAATCGAGGGAGCGAGGGTCTGTCCATATAAACTTCCCTTGTCCACTATTACGAAGTGGAACGCACTTCAAAATGGCGGCAGGGATTCCCCCGGGGGGAAGTGCTTAGGGAAGTTCGCGAGTGCTTGTCTAAAAGTGGAGTGGAACGCAGCCTTAGTCTTTGCACGTTCACTTTGTAGACACTGGATCGGTACTTCCGCCTATGTCACGCATGACCTTTCCAATGTGATTACGTAATGTGCGGTGCATCGCAGAGTAGTGCAAGACAAGCATTTGTGGTTAAAAAGTATTTACATTTTTATTTTTTAGAAAATGACATCGTTTCACTAGATAAGACCCTTATTCCTCGGATGGGATCGAAACAAAACAAAAAACAAAAAACACAACAAAACACAGCAAAAAATAAATAAAAACAAGACGGAAACAATAGGCTAAAACAAAAGTAAAAATATTTTAGACTCTACCACTCACAACACCCTACATATTTATTCCTGGCTTCTGATTGGCTATGGGAGACTGACACAGTGAACAGCACAGTGACAATGATCTTGATTTCCCATCTTTAAATCATGACACATCCACTGTTTGCCACAGGGACTGTAAAGTACAGCAAGGATTACTGAGGGTCTCAAACATTAGTGAGATCCAGCCGGTTTAACAGACTCTGACCCTTTTACTACACACCCTCCATCTTGCTCAGGGCCCTGCTTTACCATTGACATTCACTCATCCATGCAACTCCTCTACGGCACCTTGCACTTTAGCGTTTGTGCTCATGATGAGAGATTTAAACATAACACATTTAGGTTACACTTTATTTTGATGGTCCCCTTTAGACATTCTGTTGACTATAAGTAATGTTGCACCTACATGTCAACTAACTCTCATTAGAGTATTAGTAGACTGTTAAGGGTATAGGATTGGGTTAGTAGAATAAGTTGACCCATACTTGCAAAGTTATTTATAGTCAGTGAATGTCTGCTGGGAGACCATCAAAATAAAGTGTTAGCAGATATTAAGCAGAGAGTCTACTAATACTCTAATGAGAGTTTGTTGACATGTAGGTGTAAAGTTACTTATAGTCAACAGAATGTCTAAAGGGGGACACTCAAAATAAAGCTATACCAAAATATTTATTCATGTCAGCCCATAGAGTGGTGCAGGTATAACGTCAGAACCCAGAAGTCTAATTCACTGCTGGTTCCTTCGAGATTTTCCTATGGGGTTTTATAATGTTTTTTTTTTATTATTATTATTATTATTTATGTGTAAAATAAAGCCTGTTGTAAACATAACCTGGCGATACTTTGACATTTTGTTCTACAATATAAACTGCACACACACACACACCCCCCAAACTGTCTTATCTAGTAACTTATTAAAAACGTACGTTTTCAAAAATGAACATAACTGCTTAAAAATTCACGTTTTTGCTATGGGTGTGTATAAATTGTAGAAAAACGTTGTAGAAAAAAATGTCAAAGTATAGTCAAGTTATATTTACCACAGGCTTTATTTGACACATAAATCCCCACAGGAAAATCTCTAAGGAACCAGTGACAAATTAGACTTCAGGGTTCTGATGTCATACCTATTCGCAAACGGATGTATGAGTCTGAATTTTATCAGAAGTAACGGAGAGCATGACACAGATGCTCTCGACAGAGCTCAAACCCGGAATATTCCTTGAAGATGAAAAGCCAAAAAAGAAGAAATGATGAAAAAGTACATGAGTAATCTGAAGGACAAGAGGCAGAAGAAAGCGATAAAGAAATGTAAAGCCAACCAGCCTCATTTCCGCAATCTAAAGTCTGCATTCCATCAAGAGATCAGACCAGATTACCATACAGAGCTGATGAAGCAACATTTACTTTTCACACGCTCTGAAGACAGATGCGCTTTATACAGTAGCATTTGCTCAAATGGAACAAAGCATTCTTTTCCTTCAGTGTGTGTGTGAGTGTGTGTGTGTTTGTGTGCTGAGGGTCAGGGACTGTGGCAAGGGTTCTCATAACTGAGTTTGAATGAACTGTCTTCATAAAGGTCTGTTTTATAACATGATCCCCCTCATAAAACGCATTGTTCTCCAACACACAAATAAGGCTCATGCAGTATGGATCTTGATGTTGACATTAAGCAAGTGACTGGCTTTAAGACTCCAAAACAATACAGCTGTGTAAAACTAAGGCATGAAAACAGCTATAAACAGTTTTCTGATGGTATTGTTTTATTTTCATGAGCATGCATTTCTCTGACAGAACGAAGATGGTGAGGCTCAAATAACACTGGCACCTTCAGCTGCTCAATCATTTCCCTCATTATAGCAAATGAATCTAATGATTCATTAATGTAGAAGCAAATGTGCCACCCAATAAGTTTCCATAGAGACAAATGATGCCATGCACCCAGCAAATTATAATATAATGTATGCCAATTTGAAGGGAATTGAGTGATTTCACTCATTTTTTTTCAAAGCTACAGAAGATTTAAAAGACTTTTTAATTAAAGAAAATTCTAAATGCTGGCCAGCTGGGTTTATTTTCACTCCATAAGTATTTTATATTATAAAATAATTTTTTTTTCCACATCTCTACAAATTTAGAGTTTATAGTTTTGTTTTTAGACAAAACTATAAAGAACGCTCCATTGGGCATATGAAACAAAAGCTCAGATGCGGATACAACAGATACAAGTGTTACACAATAACACAGCTGCAGTTCTGCGCACCCATAGATACAGTAGGAGCTATATTCTGAGACTTAACATTTGCATATCTACATGCACCTGCATGCATATTTTGCCAAGAGTACAAAGGTAAGCTCATTCCAGCACTTCATGTCTACCACCTCTCTCTCGCATTCACACACACTCCAACACCCCGTAAGTGTGAAACTACCATACTGCGACTTACCCCAGAGTTCAATCTTACCCAGCACACCATGAGGTTCAGACATGCGAGGGCCATCCATAAAACACAGAGATGGA